>VWZF01000983.1:348264-382671 GCA_013396755.1 Sclerurus mexicanus | reverse complement strand
CCTGCGAGCTCGGCTCCTTCGGCCCGGCTGCTGCACCCCCCGCTCCCCGCAGCCCGGAGCCCCCCGGGCAGCAGCCGGGCTCCCGCTGGTGTTGTGATTTCCGTGGGGAATTTACGGTGCTCCGCGGCGGAGGGACAGTCTGCGGTGCCTCACGGTTCGGGAACAAATCCTCCAGCACACCCGCAGCAGGAGGGCCCTCCACTGAGCAGGAGGATTTTGTCCCTTCCTCAGCCTTTTAGTAGGGTGAGGTATAGTTTCTCCCTTTTCCCTCGTAGCCTGCAGGAAGGCACAGGTCCAGGGCTGCCTCGTTCTTCTGCTGTGAGATGCTAATTGCCTGAGGATGGGGAGCAGCACAACAATGCCATGACCTGCTGAGTGTGATTGAAGTGCAGGATTATGCACATTTCTGGAGGATGTTTTCAATGAGGAAGGGGATTGTAATATAGTTTTAATACCTTTGGCATTACTTGTTTTTCTTCCGTATTTGAAGCTAAGGGGTTTTTTAAATATTTTGCTTTTTAAGTAATGTTTTGCTGTCATTATGTGAAGGCATCGTCATTCCATAATTGCCAGGGTTCTGAAATAGAAATGAAATATATCCTGATACTATCAGAAACAACTGATTTTAGAAGAATGTTTCCATTTAAATACTAACAGAATAGGATAATACTAAAATTCTGATATTTTGTTTCTCCTTTTCCCAGGCTCTGTATACACATGATTCTTGCAAACGAATTAGGAAGATCTTAAGTATTCATTTAGAAGCTGAAAAAAAAGCTCTTTACAGATAATTAGCCTAAACTGTCCTGACCTCTGTTAGACTTAGCCCATCTTACAGTTTGTGGATTTTATTAACAAGGATGAGCAAGTAAATATATACACACATCTGGATGAGGTGGTCTACAAAACTTTTGATCAGCCATAGCTGGAACAGCAAAAGTAAGCTCACAATTAAAACAGAGGCAACTTACCCATTTCCAAAACCACAAAAATGATACAAGAGGTTATAAGCTCATATTTCAAAGGAACTACTTTGTATTCATTTTTCTTGCATTCATAAAATTTAAGGCGGTCATATTTTGCTTCTTATTTAACCATGCTATCACTAAGTGCCTGTTCCAGTTCTAGGCCTTGCCTATAGAAAGTCACATAGAGAAGGCAGTGAAGCAGGGGTGGAGTACAGACATGGCAAGTTAACCATGCAAAAATGTGAAATGAACTCTCTGTATATGCATAATAAAAGCCTCAGATTTTTATTACCCTTCTTTTATTCTTTTCGTGCAAGCATACTCCTTACAGGCATTACTTGCATGTCTTCAGCATTTACTGGTCGTGTTGAACCTCAGCAAGAACTTTGAAACAAATACAGCTTTAATAGTCTACTCTCAAGATATATCACTAGGGAGTTGCAGCCTTTTCAGTAGGACTGTTTTGTGGGTTTTCTCTCACACAAAGATGGTGAAGTTGAGCTGTTCCATAACCTTTCCATTTACCCGTTCTGTCTGCAGCTATGCTGACTTTAATAAAAATACAGACTGCCTTTAGCATTCTTACCAAAATAAATTCCGATACTGATAAATCATTCATTTCAAATGTTCCCACCTCCAAAACTTGTCTCTGACCCAAGATTCTCACAGGGGAATGAGATCTCTTTTCCTAAACCTGTGATGCCCTTTCTGGCCAAACTGGTTCATCTGAGAGTAAAGCAGTAGATTTTCTCCTTTTGGTCTGGTAGGTCAGATAATGAAGAGTTGGAAACCGAATCCAAGTTTAAATCCAGATATGACAACATACTGACAACTTTCAAGGACTTTCTAAAAGTCTTTTTACAGTCCTTTACTCATTTATTGCTTCCCCAATACTGTCTTTGTTTGCATTTCCCAGTAGTGATCAATATTTCATTGCCTGCTCTTTCATGATGAAGGCCATGGAGGATCAAGTAGTCCAAGAAGAACCAGGATACCAGGATGACGAGGTAAATTTATGGTTGGTTGGAAAATATGTGCAGTAAATGTTGTTTGAAAGTAATTTGGTAGTGTTAAGAAATCAGTGGAGGGACAGGAGATCCCTAAAGACCATCAGGGAGTTCAATGCATTTAAAATTTTGTCCCAGTCTGTTACCAAGAAAATCTCATTCTCTTAGTCCCTGTACAGCCTGGCTCTTCAAGTACTCTTCATTAACCTTTCAAAAGCTATGCACAGTTTTTAATGGGATTATCATTATTTCTTTATATTTTATGCTTGTATATGAAATGCAAGGGGACTATCAGTGAATTTTATGCTTCTGAGGAATGGTCATCAGCATAAAAAGACTGAGAAACTGGCAGAAAAATTCCAGATGATGATGATGATGATAACACAAATTTTCTTAGCATAGCCTTCACATTATCTATGAAGTTACACTTTATGGAGAAGGTGGTAGAAAATGTTAAGGCATTTTTGGCTCACTGTGGCTTTACTTAGTTCAGTTGTCCAAGAAGTTATGTGTTATTGGGGAAAATCAACAAATGTTACAAATTTGAAACAGAGAGAGACTTAGATGTAATAACAAGAAAAAGGAAAATCTAATTTTTTTCTGCTTTTTTTTTAGGAATCCTTTTTTCAGGATATTGACCTGCTACAGAAGCATGGAATTGTGAGTATTAGCAATCACTTGACCAGACAGATTTGTCCATGTAAAGATGTAGGTTGTAAGGTTGTTTCCAAAATTGTATGCACATTGATGCAAATAACTGAAATTCTTCCTTGCAATAAATTCTAACTCAGTCATGTGGAGACAAATTTTGCCTCTGGTGATAAGACAAATTTTTAGAAAAACTCATTCACATCAGATTCCTAAATAAAGTGGCAAGACACCCAAAGTATTTAGCACCTAGCACTCTTGAAAAACCAACTGCCTGCTAATTTATTTGAAAACTGTGTGATAGATTATTTCCTGTTCCTGCCAATCTTTGTAATTACTCCTGCATTTTTGCTGCCTGTGAGATTATACTGTGACAATTGTTGCTATACTATTTTCAGCTTGCTGGTGAAGGGGGTAGAGTAGGAGTGAGGAAAATATTAGTAGCTAGAGAAATGTATTGTTAGTTTTCTTCATCAAATATGAATTCCTAGCATTGTTACCATCATCATAATTACCACATAAATATCACCTATTTATCTGAATTACTGTTATTATATGTTTATCTGGGAGTCTGGCTCAGGGATCGGAATCCTATTATATTCAGTTATAAGAGCTGAATAAAAGATGGGATATGCCTGAAGTAATGTAAGATTTAACTCTAATTTAAAAGACTACAGGCAGATACAGATGGGAAGGACACAGACACAATGAGTCATCATTAGTCAGCACTACAGCTACTGGGCTAAGGGTGTCAGCAGTGGAATTGTTGACACTTTTCTTTATTGGCAGTTTTAGAGTTCTGAAGAAAGATCACATGATTGGGAGCTCTAACTATGGGCCAACACAGGAAAAATACACAAATTATTACATTAAATATTTAACAAGTTGAAGGAAGAGACTGACCTGAGCTGGAAGGGAGCTGTATGAACCTGTCAGTATTAAATGAGGCACAGCATTCACAGAATGATATGAATGTATGAAAAAGCTGGAAAATAAAGAATAATGGCTTAGGCTGTTTTTCTGCTTTAATAGGGGTGTTCTTCTCCTTTTCATTTTTTAATTTCTTCCAAGTAGTTATTCCCACACCTCAGGAGAAGCTTTTGTTCTCAGTGGTGCCATTTAAAGCTTTGTGTGAACATATGATGACCCACATCTGCTAAATTGATTTACTTGAAGAAATAATTTTTGTGGATTTAGACTTTTTTTCTGAGGAGTAGAGAGAAAAATATTTACTAGATCTGACAGTGTGGCCACAAAGAGAGTCAGAATAGCACAACTGAGGTTGTGGTTCAATGATTAAAGGTGTTTGGTAGGAATTAAGGTGCTGTGACCCCTCAGCCTTTGCTGAGTGTCATACACACAAGTCACAGCATGAGAAATAAGCTTTCAAATGAACATGACTGATTTCTCACATAACCCCCTTCCCTTCTTATTCTGTATGCACCCACACGCTCTAGATAAATAGATGATATGTCCACTTCATAGTTTTTTTCAAAGAAAAATCTTGGCAGGAAGTGGTAGATTGATGTATTATCCCACACCTTTCACATAGAATGTTTTCTTGTGAGTGATCTGTTCTTGCTTTTAAATTCCAGTGATGCCAAAATCATAAAATGAGGTGAGAGGAGGCAAAATGTGTCAGTAGGGTGCTGTCTGAAGTTATGCTGTTCACAATTTATGAGAAATTCTAGTAGGTCATTCCATCCCAAAGTGTCAGTCAGATCTGGAAGATTCATGTATGTTAAACTGGACATAACTGTGAATATGCAAAAACAGCACAGCAGTTAAACTCAGCTTTTGATGATCCTCATAAATCAGCTGCCAACTATCCAGTCTCAGATAACATGGTTTACAGATTATCTGTGCTAAAGGACCAAGGACAGACTGACCTTTATAGGGTTTCCTAGGATGGGCTCCACGTTGTCTGAAATAATCCACTCTGTTTCTTTACTACCAACTTGGACCTAGAAAAATGGACACTGAACAGGGACAAGTAAATACAACTGGACTCAGACACCTTTCTCTCAAAACCTCCAGGAATTGTTCTCTGCACCATGATCCCTCATACCAATCTTACTCAAAATTTTCTTTTGTTGGTGTCACAAATGACACAATGAAGAGTTTATTTTGTAGATCTGTTTCTTTCTTCGTGAAAACACAAGTGCATGTGAATGTATAGTAAAATATGTTTCAAAGGTTTACTTCACCTTCTAGTTGTTAACTGTCTGAGTACTCACAGAAGGGAAATTTCTTTACAGAATGTAGCAGATATTAAAAAGCTGAAGTCAGTTGGGATCTGCACAATCAAAGGAATCCAGATGACCACAAGACGGGCGCTGTGCAATGTAAAAGGGCTTTCAGAGGCCAAAGTGGACAAGATTAAAGAAGCTGCAAACAAGCTTATTGTAAGTCACTTTCCTGAGCATTTAAATCTATCCTGACCTCTTCAAAATGCTGTGCAATGTTTCTCTTAACAGATCTTCCACCATACAATCAAGATAATTTTGAAAATTATTCTGGTTTTTTACTCTAATGGGATAATACTTTATACTTCACAACAACCAGATAATGTTTTTCATACCTAACCTGTGTGACCGAGGTTAGAGTGGGGAGAATATATTTCAGTGGGATATTGTGCTTTAACTTCAGGTTAAAGCTAAAATAAACCTCTCATGTTCTCTTTGGTCTTCCTTAGGAACCAGGCTTCCTGACGGCCTTTGAGTACAGTGAAAAACGGAAGATGGTATTTCATATTTCTACTGGCAGCCAGGAATTTGAGTAAGTTTACCTCCAAAACCCTTCCTTCATCCAAACGTTTCCAATAATCATATTTATTGTCCTTAATCGGACACAGAAATAGAAGGGAATAAATGCTCAAGTAGGACAAGTAGGTCCCCTTGCATTTGGAGCTAGTGTTGGCTCAAAGATACCTGCATCAGTAAGCAACAAAGCCAACTCCTTTTCTGAGGGGAAACTGGACTGTGTACAGTCACTGTAAATAAACAGAGTTTGCATCCATAAATCCTGAATGTATCATAATTATTTTACCTAGTCAAAACAACTTGCAGGACTCAGGTCAAAATTACAAGTCTTCAAGACCTCCCTTGAGATATTTGTATGGAATGTTGTTTTTCCAAATGATATTTTCTCTCTTCCTTCTTTCCTGTTATAATTTCTACAGATCTTTCTCTTGCACATAAAAAGGGAGGTTAAGACAGAGTTACTTCTTTATGAATCGGGGATCATTTGCTGCCCTTCACTTAATGCATCAAGTGAGAGGCTTTAGGGCAGAAGTGACTTTTCTTAAAGTAGCAAAAATGTTTCTTTTTTTACTTTTCTCTCATGATTTTATGGCTTTAACTGTATCATAATCCTCTCCCTTTCTCCAGTAAGCTTCTGGGTGGTGGGATTGAAAGCATGGCAATCACTGAGGCCTTTGGAGGTGAGAGAACCACATTAAATGAGTATTACCAAACAAAGAACTGAAACTTAATTTAAATTTCAGTTTTAAAAAAATGGATTAGTTCTATCAAATTTACCACATTGTAGTCACAAAGATGAGGACCTGCATGAGTGCAAGCAGAAAGAATATACTTCTCTTAGTGTTTTCCCATTTCCCCTCTTCATTTGGTTGCAGACTGTTTGAGCTGAGTAATCATTAGACTTGGGGCATGCTGATTCAGTACAACATAGCATTATTAACACTATTACTAAGATATCAAAGTTCTGATGCATTGTGCTCCTTTCCTGTAAAAAAATTGCCACAGGAGGTATGCACATTTAGGGTACATTGTATTTCATGTAAGATTTTTGAAATTACACTTAAGCTACTATTATAGTACACTCGATTAATTTGTGCTTAACACTTCAACAACACTGAGTTCATAAAACACAGTGTTCTTCCCTTTAGAAAAGATAAACTGTAGACTAACATAATTGATACAGTGAGATTGATAAGCTTGTAAGCTTCTCCTTGATCATTTTACTGAAAATGAAACTGGCCCAGGTCAATGGAATCAACCATTTCTTTTCCCACCCATCCTCAGTTAACACTTGTCCACCGGTGCCATGTGGTTTTAACTTCTGCACACAAGGGAATAAATGATCTTAGCAATCAAGTGCCATCAAATTAAAGGATTTCAGAATTTGCTTTTCATGTAACACATTTCTCCTGAATATGATTTATAAAATGAGGTTAAATGGTTTAAAAAGATAGAGATGGAGGTGAATTTTGTAAGTGAGAGTGGTTCTAACTGCAGTAATGCCTGAATCTGGCAGACTTGGAAACAGAAACCCTGACTTTTTTTTCCTCTTTTTCATTTAACAGAGTTCCGGACAGGCAAAACCCAGCTATCTCACACTCTTTGTGGTAGGTGTAAACCTTAAAAGAGTGAGAGATATGTTTCTTCTCCTTGAATCCATTCTTTACAACTGTATCAGAATGAAACACATAGAGAAAAGTCAAAGTCTTTTATTTCTAGAATACAGTGTAACAGACCTTGGTGACTCTCACCTCCATTAACTGTGTTTGAGTAGAGAACTCACATAAATGATGACTTTTTAATAATGCTCACATCCATGTAAGTTTTGCCATAAGGAGAGAAAAAAATAATAGAGAAACCAGTGAAACACCATCTGGAAAAGCAGAGCATAAATATGGGTCACATGTAAATGGGGAGCATTGCTCAGAAAAGGGCGAAGGCAAAGATTCTCTTGCAGTATCTCTTTTGCTTTCCTGGTGTCCAGAAATTTTGCTGAATATGACATTCTGAAAGGGTACTGGAGGGATACTACTGGCCCTCAATAACTGGATAAACAAATACTTTGGCAGTCACTTATTCGGGCAGTGCCAAACACAGCAGGACTCTGATTTCCCAGAGATACCTCTCGATGTGTAAATAGTAGTAAACAAAAACCAATATAACTGTTAATGCTGCTGGAATTACCAGACACTGGGTAGGCAAATTCCCTTACATTAACCCTATATTTTACAGTGAAATATGGTATGTTCCGGAAAAATAAGGCCTCCTCTGGTTAGTTCAGCCGAATAATGGTCAGCAGAGTCATACCATTTTGCATGAATGACTACAACCAGATTGAATATTTTAGCTCATTCACTCTGAAGAGACTACACCCATAATCAGTAACTATTTGTGTATCAGGAAAAAATCATATTCAAAGAATTTTTGATCAGATGAGTTACAGCTGGGAAAAAACCCGTAATAAAACAATACAATTAATTTGGAGAGAGGATTAAGAGGATGCTTTGTGCATAAAAACTTATTAATAATATCTTTACATATATAGATTTTGTTATGGTACTGAATAAAACACAGTTTTGACACCATTTATTAAATCTTATCTGATCTCCCACTGAGACAAGGGGCTTGAGTTTATTCACAAGATGGCAGTAAGACTTGAGATATTCCTGATTTCCACATTGATTAAAACTGGTGGTTCTTTGTGATATAAATAAGCCATTGTATTTTATCTAAAAAAAATAATAATAGATGGAGTAAGAAAATATTTTCCCCACTTTTTCACTTTGATCTTCTATGATTCTCTGCAGTGACAGCTCAGCTCCCAGGACCAAATGGCTACACAGGTGGAAAGATTATCTTCCTTGATACTGAAAACACTTTGTATCTTTTTGACTGTTAAAAGCTACAGGTATAATGAACTAGAATGAGAGTTTATTTTGTTGTATGGAAGTAGGAGTCTCCTGATAGCTTTGTACATGTAAAACATTCTGACTGGCACAGAAATCCTGGGAAGCACAGTGTACAGTGGCCCACAAAGAAGTGACTTTTTCCTCTATCATTTGATGTAACCCAACTTGGAAAAATTAGAGTTAGGATTCAGATTTTATTTTAAGTGAGTTTTGGTTTTGTCTGCGTTTTTTGGGGTTTAGTGTTTCTGTTTCTTGTGGGTTTTTTTTGTTTGGTTGGTTTTTGGTTTTTAAGATCCAATAGGCCTCCTACAGGTGATAGCAGCTTCTCTATTCAAGATAAATTTATCTAAGTACTAAATGCTATTTTTAACACTTCACATCTGTGATAGACTGTGTATAAACAGGTTTTGCTCACAGCTAAATTCCTAGAACACAGACATCCATATGTCAACCCTCCCCTCGAACCCTAAACACAAAACAATTATCATTGTGAGCCCTAAGCTATCTTTAGGGTACGTGGGATAGTGTGAAGAGAGAAAGTCAGTCTTCTCTAGGATCGAAATAAATATTCTTCTTTCCACCCCCCACCCCTCCCGCCTTAATTCTATTTTGGAATGAAGTTTTATTATTTTCAGGGCATGGTTTGTACAAAGAGAAATCCTTAACTCTGACTGATGTCAGCCGGCCAGACCGCCTTCGTGACATTGCTGATCGCTTCAATGTTGACCACGAGGCAGTGCTTGACAACGTGCTGTATGCACGTGCATATACTAGTAAGAACATTATTGCAACTGACACGATATCTATGCTTTTTGTCTAAGGTACCCTTTCTAATAGTTCTCAGTTTATCAGTAGCTCCAACACACTCTGGCACAAGACACTGCTTTAAAACTTCAAGGAAGTTTTAAATTTTTTTTTTACTTCAAAAGCACAATATAAACATGAATAATATAATTAACAGAATTGCTGTGTGTCATTTAATTCAACATTAAGTTGAAATATTTATATTGCTTTTCAGTTCTTAACAAAAAAAGTTGTCTTCATTGATAGTTTAATTGTGAAGCTTTTTGGAAAGAAGTTTTGTGAGATGGGCAAGTGGAAACTGGAGCCTGCAGAAGCACAGGCACTGTTGGGTGTTGTAGATTGTTACTGGGCACTGGATTTAAAACTGCTGGCAATGAAAATAGAAACAGTGCAGACATTTAAAGTGGAATTTTAAAATTCAGGCTTTTGTTCCTTCAGAGCTCTTTCTCGTCCTAATTTCACTTGGCAACTCTCCTTCCTACCAGGTGAACATCAGATGGAATTGCTTGACTATGTAGCAGCCAAGTTCCACGAGGAAGCTGGTATCTTCAAACTACTGGTACAAGACTTTTTGTTTTGTTTTGGTTTTGTATGCTTACTGTTTTCAGAATAAGTTTGCCTATTTCTTTCACTATATTTACTTATCTAGTATAATTACAATGCAGATCATTGACTCCATAATGGCACTTTTCCGTGTGGATTTCAGTGGACGTGGAGAGTTGGCTGAACGACAACAGAAACTAGCTCAGATGCTGTCAAGGCTCCAGAAAATATCAGAAGGTAAGGGAAATATTTGGAAGACATGGATGGGAGTCACTGATCAGTAGCTGTTGGCAGCGCAAGCACCTAGTAGTCCAAGTGCATTATCAATCAGGCACAGGCCCTATAATCTTTCCTCACTTTACACCTCTGTCAATTACCAAAAAGATCAAACTGATAATATATTATTTCAAGATGACAGATTGTGAAAATTTTAGAACTTTTCAGCATTTAGAGTTTTTCTAGAAATACTGTCGAGTTCTAAGTGAGAAAACAGGTTGTGGAACTGGACAAATATCCAGTGTAAGAAATTGTCTTCCCCAAATTTCAACAGTCTAAATACAAAAGAAACACAAATAATAGAAAAAAGGATGAAGGCACCGGGAGATAAAAAAGTCGTGCCCACTGCTGCTTTCCCAAGACTTTGCAATGCTCTGAGGGATGATGACAGGATGAATAGAGTTCCTTCTCTTCGGAATGCCTCAGAAATGTTGATGAGGAATGAGTAAATGCTTTTTTTTCCATGCAGTAAAAAAAAAGGCAAACAGAGAAAGGGAGGGAGAGGGGGCTGAGGGCAGGGAGCCAACAGAGAAGATGGGAACTGAGAAAGACTTGTTCACTGGAATTCTGAAAAGTGCGCATTTTTGGCATATTATGGCTGAAGCCATGCAGGAGCAAATTCAGGCTGCCTCCTGATTAACTGCAGCCATCAGCCATAAAGAATATTTGCTTCTCATTCATTTGAAATTTGAAGTGCTTCAGCAGCAGCCTTGCTTTTACCATGGATGGGAGAATATTTTGGAATTCTAATTGGACGTAGTCTACCTTCTTTGCATTGTTTTCTATTGCAGAATATAATGTGGCTGTGTTTGTGACCAATCAGATGACTGCTGACCCAGGAGCAACTATGACGTAATATACTTTTTCTCTCTCTAAAAAAATTATTCTATTTCATAATACATATTTAACAGAGATGAGAACTGAGATTGTATAGAGCAAGTGGCACTGAAATGAAGGTTCAGATTGGTCACTGGTCCCTCTGGTATGAGGAATCATTCATGGATGACACCTATAAGTTTCTCTCAGCTTTCACAATTACATTTTTTTACATTTATCTGCTGTCTGATATGATTTCACTGTAACATGAACGAAGAGAATGAGCTACAAAAACTATTGAAAAAGCCTCCCATTTTCCTTTGGATCAGCTTATATATGATGTTTAAAGTGTGTATTTCTTGAGCTTCTTGAATTTAATGAGAGGAAAATTATGCCAGTGCTGAACATTTTAATATCTTATCTAGAGACAAGTGTGTTAAAGTCCTTTTCTGATGTATTTACATATCTATTATTCATTACTGAGTTGAATACGCGGTGTCTGGCAGTTAATCACAGGACTAACCTCTGGAATTTGCACAGTGAATCACCGTAAATTTCTTGCTAATTCAGCTTTCAGGCAGACCCAAAAAAGCCCATTGGGGGCCACATCCTTGCTCATGCTTCGACTACCAGGATCAGTTTGAGGAAAGGGAGAGGGGAGCTGCGTATTGCAAAGATATATGACAGGTAAACCACCTTTCCCTCACAGCAAGGAACCTGTGTTACGAGCAACCATAAGGTGACAAAGTTCAAGGTACTAGAACTTTATGGATGCTAAGTTCAGAGAAAATCTGAAAGGACAAACTAATCAACAGATTGAACAACTAACTAAAGTTGTCTTTCCCATTGCATTCATTAAATTATGTAATCTTTCATCATAAATCCTACTCAATGCTCAGCTCAGACTGGTGGTTCCATGGCAGAAAAATTCCAGAGCTGTTACTAAGTTTTCCCAACACAATTATTTCACATTTTCTGATCTTCATGTTATTAATAATTTTCTACAGTTTACAGATAGTTATAATGGCACTGAAGTATTACAGGTCACTTATACCTACAGCATTTTGGGGACTGTTTCTCAGCTGCATTTAACATGGAGAAACCCACAAGTTTCTTGTTATTTTTTTTCCCCAGCCCTGAGATGCCTGAGAATGAAGCCACATTTGCAATAACTGCTGGAGGGATTGGGGATGCCAAAGAATAGGTAAAAAAAAAGATGTAAATGTACTGCTGGGCAGTTGGGATGAAGATTTGTGAAAGGCCACCAACTGCATGGCTGCACTTCTAGCTTTTGGGAACTATTTGAGATATTTTGGGAAAACACTGGAATGAACTCTGTACAGTTCAGTTTTACTGAATTTGGTTCATTTAAGGTCTTCATTTTTCAATTAAACTTTCAGCAGACAAAGATTTAAGAAATAAGCTTGTGAACTATTCTCCCAATCCTTTTCCTATGTTTTGTGAAAATCCAAGCTGTCCTTTCACATGAGATTAAATATACTCTTTCTTAGATTATTTCAAAGAGAATGTCTAAGTGGTAGAATTTAATGGAGCGAAATGGAGAATTGGAATAAACTCAGTTATAAAATTGCCATAAATAGATGGAAAAGGCAGTGGGAGAAGCAAGAGCCCAGGAACTTGATGGATTCTCATGTACTGTAGAAGAACAAGTAATTTTTAAAATATGTTCTTAGGCATTTTTATCTTGACTAGATAACGTTTACATTTCTATTTCACATTTTTTACTTTTTGGAGAGAATGTTTTAAAACTGTTCTTATTAAAGTTAAAAATAAAGACTGTGAATTAAAAGAGGTCTGATTATGCTTGGGTGCTTTGAGTTAAACCCTTCTCTCAATATTCCCATTTATCTTTCATGAGAGAAATAATCTGGGTGCAACGCAACGATTTAAACCTTTTGTCTAGTTCTCTAAAGGAACAAACTTTATATAATTGACTTGTCATTCTTTTAATGTAAACAAGAATACTAAAGATTACTATTCATTATTATTAGAATTACCATCATCAGTATTAAAAAGAATAAAACAGATCCAGTGGCTGGATAGGAGGGAAATGCTGGCAGTGGCACTTACACTGAGGAAAAGGCACTTAGGATTTGGCTTGCTGAGGGAGCCAGACAGCACAGGCACAGCTCCGAACTAGCCAGAGATGTAGGTCATGGGGGGGAAAAAGGAGAAGCTGGGAATAAAGAGAGAAATGGGGCATCAGGGGACAAAATAACAATTCAGTTTGCTATACCTCGGATGCTCATGGAATGGCTTGTTTTAAAATAAACAATTTATATATTCATATATATAAGGGAAGGTCTTACTTAGTCCTCTAGTAATTAGAATGAGTCTAACTTTGGTCTCTGGTTTGGTCAGAAAGTCATCCAAGAGAAGCCTCATGCTGTCCCAGGCTTCTCCTTGTGACAGAACTAGAGGGCTTGGCTTCCTTTAATGGTTTCTTAAGAGAGAGCTGGTATTTTTCCTGAGGTAAAGCACTGTTTTTCACAGTGGAGAGAAGTCTAGAGAGAGAAAAGCAGGGAGGCTGGCTGGTCTGGGAGAGCCAGGAATGGATCAGCCATTGCCATTTAATGCAGTGTCTAGTCCTTCGCACGTGTCTTTCCCACACCAGGCATTCATATCCAGTGGCCAAGCACCCCGTGTCAGTGAGTGTGTGCAGTGTCACTTCTTACCACCCGCTTAGAAAGGCCCAAGTTTCTTCCAATACTTAAAGCACTAGAGATTTGACGTTCTCATGCATGCCATACATACATAGTGTAAAACTGAAATGGTAATTTGTGTGTTGTTCCAGGCTGTTATTTTTATTCAAGGGTCTGAAACAAAAGGAGACTGATTTTCTCTTCTGCCAATATACCCATTTTTTAATAACCTGACAGCCCAGAAAGCACCAAGGATAGGGCAGCCCTGGTTTGGGTCAGGCCTGGGTCTGGCTGGTGTGACCCCACCATCCACCAGACACGGCCCCGAACAGAACTTATGGCCTGTGCCACCTAATCGCCTCATGGATTATTCTTTCACCCAGCGAGGAGCCTCCGGTTGAGCTGGGGAGTTCTCTCCAGGCCTAATGGCACTCTGACCACGGCAATCATCATGGCCGCTGTCACTCTGCTCCGGCCCCAGCGCCGCGTCAAGATCTCCCTACTAAACTAATAAAGAAAAACCTAGACCGGCCGGAGCAGCCACAGAGGCCCGAGGGGCCGCTCCCGCGTCCCGTTCTAGCCCCGCCATTGTGTCCCCACACCCGCCGCCACCCCAGCGGCCGCGTAGGCCACGGGCCGTATTCTTCAAACCCGCTGCGCAATCAGCGCAACCCTCCGGCCCTGCCTGCGAGGCCCGCGACAGGATGTTACGCCAAGCGCGCGGGCTCTTCCCGCCCTACGCCGTCCTGAGTTACGCACCTTGCGTACGCCGCGCACTTACGTAACGCGCGCCTCGGGCCGGGTTTTGCCCGCCGTGCCGGAGCGGTGTCGGAGCGCGCTCCTTGCGCAGCACGCTTTGGGGAATAGCGTTCCTCCTTCCTCGCGCTGGGCCCCGTCTTTAAGTGAAGAGCGCTACGCACCTTTCGTAGCCCGCCCGCTACTCCGCGGGGCGGCGTTTCGCCGCGCGCGCTTCGTGCGTAGTTGGGTTCCGTGAATAGGCGTAGGTGTCTGGGAGCGCCGCGGTTTGCGCAGCGCCGGGCCGCCCGTAACGTAAGCGGAGCGGGCCGGGGCGGCGGCGGCCATTTTGTGCCGGGAGCGCGGAGGAAGAAGACGCTGGTGTCTCCACACTACCCGGGCCCTGGAGCCGACCGAGAGCCCCGCCGTCCCGGCCGCTGACGCCCAGCGGGTCTCGGACCCACTGACCACCTCTTCTCCTTTTGTGTCCCACCAAAGAGGCGAGGTGGCGCAAAGCGAGTCCTCCGAGGCGCAGCCGCCCCTGGCTGGACCGTCTCCCCGTACCCCCAGCCCCTCGCCGTCCCCACGGCCGGCGTTCCGCTGCCTCTCGCCCACCCCCCCGGGGGCGATGAGAGGCTTCGGGGACCGGGGCCGTGACCGAGACCGCGGCGGGTAAGGGGGGGCTCGGCACGGCCCGGCCGGGAGGCGGCGGGGGGAGCGGGACCACCGCGGTGGGGGCCTGCGGGTGGGGAGAGGCCGAAGCGGGGTGTGGGGTGCGGTGTAGGGGCGGCTTTGGGAGAGCCCAAACCCCCCCGCTTGCGGGGATTTTCCCCCCACAGAATCTCGCGTGGGGGTGGGGGGAGTTGGAGACTTTTATCTGGCGACAGGGTGGGGTGGTGGGCTTTGAGCGTTCTTTAAAATTTTTTTGTTAAGGTTTTCTATCGTTCATGCGTGACTGTGAGCCTCGCCTGCAATTGCAAGGCCTGCATCCACAGTCCCCCTCACCCCCTTCAATTATTTTCTCCCAGCCTTCTTTTTTACCTTGCGACCCCCGTGCCCCCCTACTCCCCACAAGCCACGAAGGTTTCGGTGGCCCTGGCAGGGGCTGTTTGGGTCCTCTGCCCTTCTGGTTGTCATTGCTCCTTCTGGACTTACTGGAGAGATGGCAGTGGGGGAGAGATCTCTCTCAGCTGCGCTCCCAAGCTTATTGTGAGAGGAAGTGAGATTGGAAACTGCTGAGGACTTGGGTCCTCGGGAGGGTGATCCCGGTGAATGTGGTCCTGGGTCACACTTGCCAAGCTTATGAAGCAAAAGAGAAGTTGTTTGTGTGGCACTGTAGAGGCCTAGGACTTGGTACTCTTAAATCTATTACGTAAAGGAAGTTTGGCTTGGAAATGGCTTTTGCAAGTTTGATTTAGTGTGATTTTTTTTCTTCTGAGAATGACAGCAATAAATAAATACAGTGGCATTATGCTACATAACTAGATTGAGGCTCAAGTTTTTTAAGGGCTGAAAGTAATAAGGCGTTCATTCCAGACCTTTTTAAAGAGAAAGTTAATACTAATTTTGGAGAGTAGCATATTCTGTCCTTCAGATCACGAGTAATTAGGCTTCTGTTCTCAAGGATTAGCAATAAACATACTGTGTGGGTTTTGTTATTCTTAATATGGCAGACTAGATATCAGTTAATAAGTCTTCTCTCCTTTTTTTTCCTTTTTTTTTTTTACTCTCCAAGTTCATTTCTTGTTTTCCCTTTCCATAAGGAGGTTAAAGAATATTTTGCTGTATGTTGCAATGCACTTTAACATTTAGTTTCTGGTCGTCTGTGGAGGAAGATAGTTGTATCATTACTTTATCTTACACCCACATTTCACGTTAGAAATTAAAAGATAGTTTCACTTTTTTTTTTTTTTTCCACAGGAGGGTTCTGGAGTTCTTCAGCTATGAGATTTCCAGCTCAGTTTAACACTAGGACATTCGAGTAAGCGCTTTGGCAAGTCTGAGATAGATCAGACCCCAGCTGTTTTTTGGAGTTTAGTCAGTGAGTTTGAGTACACAGATTTGTGTACAGTTATTTAAAAGAACGCAGGCCAAAGCATTGACACAACACTTGATGTGCCTTAAAATCAGTATAATCTCGTGTTGTTTAAAGTCTTTGATTATAGTGGATGCTTCTCTTTTAGATTGGGGGTCTCCAGGAGTAAAAGGAGTGTCTACATGCTTCTTTGTGAAGTTTCTTGGAATTTGCATGAGAAGTCTTTTCTATGGCATATTATGCTGAAAACTTTAATGCTTTCAGGGGTTCAATTTGTTACATATGTCCTTTTAAGGTGTGAAAATATATGTAACCATTAACTACCATCATAATTCATAACTGATCTATATGAAATTTTGAGCCACCCAACATTTGTAGCTTTATTGGTAATTCTTTTGTAGACTAATCAAATACAAGTTTTCTGGTTCCCTCTTGTCAGGAACAAGTTGTAAGTGACTACTTAGGATGAAAAATGACAACGTTTTGCTCTGGAATGTATCAAATTTACTCAGTTCTGTCCCAGAAATGATGGCATCAGAAATATTAGAGAGTAATGTTTTGAGCCAGCCTGAATTTACATTTGAAAAGAGAGCTGTTGGCAAATCAGGGTAATATTCTTACATTTAAATCAGTTTAACTGGAATTAGAATCTCATTTTACTTGTAATCAGAATGTAAAGTGTCAGTTACTGCCAGTTTGGTAGATAAACCACAGCAGGTAGTGTTCAAAGGCTGCTGTATGGCTCATGTCTTTCAGGTCAGTATCCAGGCATATTCTGTACAAGAAAGGAGAACTGAAACTATGTGATTCCTGTGTAAAATACACAAATTCTTTCCTCTGAGTAGCTGTGGGGCAAATATTCATAGTACTCAGCTGTTCCAGGGTCCCGTCTTGCAATCAGCCCTGTCATGTTTCCTTTCATTGACCCTTTGAAGCTCTGGTGGACTTGAGTGAGATTGTGGGTTTTGTAGGAACTACTTGCATATAGAAATAATTGCCATTTTAACATCAAGTTAGTAAATAAGGGATATTTATAAGAAATGGAAGATGCTTAATGCACAGAGTAACAAAGCAAATGTTTTAAAACTAACTTAGTAGTTAAATTATGTCTACTATAATTAGCTTTTCCAACAATTGAACTGCTTCTTCCTGTTACAATGTTGATTTGAGTTGTTTTCTTAGTCTCTTAGTCACTTTAATTCGTAGTTTCCTTTAGGTAGTGATTTTAAAGAACAAATGTATTTTAATGTTTGAACAGATAGTCTTGTACTTAAGATAATTCAGATCGTATTTATTTTTTAGCAATGCTTCTCTTCCTTTCCTCACAAGTTACTCCTGTAAGAAGGTTGCTTTGGGATTTTTGTTGCTTTCAGCTTCCTTTGTTAACAGTTTTTTATTTATTAGTGGACTACCTGGGTAAGGTGCAGACACTTTAGATTTGTTGTCTAAACTTGTTTCAAATGTGTCATGAATTCATGTTTAGCAGAAAACTGTAGATTTAGGACAAAATTTGACCTGATAGCATTTGGAAAAGAACCTTCTGCTGAGTTTGTGTGATGCTAATGAAAAAGCTGTAACTTTTTTGGTGGTGGAATTTTAAAATATAATTTATGATATTTAAATAATTGTTTCATGCCACTGGGTTTTTAGTTGCTCTTACAGCTTACTGCCAGGAGCTCATTTTGGCTGTTACATTAGCCAGTCTTAACTGTAAGTTAGTTCTTAACATTTTGAAGTGTATGAAATTAACTGGATAAAAAAATATTAGAGTAATAACTTGCTCTGCTAGTTAGAAATCTTTTTGTAAACATTAGCTTCTTATTCTTTTGAGTCTTCATCAAAATGCATTTGAGAAGAGAGGATGTGGTTTTTCCCAGGTACTTTTTAGGTGCCTTTTTTTCCCTGTTAGACTGTGTTTTAAAAATAATTTTTAGGTGGGGCTTTTTTTTTTTTAATTTATTTTTTTTATTTCATTGATTCCAGAATTGCAGATCGATTTGCAGGCTTGGCTGGACTTTTTAGTTTCTGTTCATCACTCTTTGTTTTTTCATTTGAGATATATTTCTTGATAAGAAAGAGGAGATCATAGAGGGGGAGATAGTGAAACAGCTGTTTTCAGTAAAATTAACCTTGAGAGAAATAGAAGGAACTTGCAATTAGGGATTTTTTTCATCTCTCTGATCTAACCATGTTTTTAGTGTACTGGCAGTTTTGGGACAAAAGTGCTCTGGGTGTACCCACAGGCCTGTCCTAGAGACAGGAGCTTTAAAGGGGTGATTTACCATAAGATGTTTTGGGGTTCAGAAGTGATTTAAAGCGGGTTTGTGTTATTTGCAGAAGTTTTATACCATCATAGTGATTGAAGGGGGTTGACTTGTGCTAGAACATTGTGCTCATGTGTCAGCTTGGGGAGAAGAGAATGAGAAATGGTTAAGAAACCTCCAAATTCCAGAGTAAGTTTTAAATAGTTCTGAAACATTAATAGTATTTTTTTTAATAACTAACATTCACATTCCCAGGTTTGGAGCAAGTCGTGGAGGTCCTCTTCCTCCAAAGAAATTTGGTAATCCGGGGGAACGTTTGCGTAAGAAAAAATGGGATTTAAATGAACTGCCCAAGTTTGAAAAGAATTTTTACGTGGAACATCCGGAAGTGGCCAGGCTTACTCCAGTAAGTTCTCAGATTCTGTCTGTTCCGTGTTGCCTCCAACAGAAAATGTCACAAGTTGAAAAACTTGTCCTAGGAAGTCTGGGACAGCATGTAATAGAACTGTCTCTTCATTGAACTTGTCTGATGTGTGTACTCTTTAGAATACGAATTCTTGTTACCTTCAGTATTCAACATTAGCAAAGGTGATGCTTCTGTTTGTAGTTGTTTTTATACAAGATACTTTATATCTTGTCATTTGTAATGCATCATCATAAATGCTTGCCTGGTTTAGCAATTTATCTGTGAAGATAAGACTTAAAGAACTGAAGTTACGGTGTTGAAGAGGCCCTGAGACAAAATAAAATAATGACCTAGAAGTGGCAGAAATAATTGAGAAATGTTTGCAAGTAATATTTTACTGTAAAGATAATTTGGGCTGAAAGAGGCTTTGGGGAGATCTCTAGACTAAGCCTCTGCTCAGAGCAGGGCAAACTGCAGAACTAGAGCAGGTTGCTTAGCGCCTTGTTCTTTTGTGTTTGAATATTGGAGAATTTATATCCACTGGATGGCCGCCTCCGGACTTAATGTTTCTCTCATGGTATTTCACCCTTCCCTCCCCCCCCCCAGTAAAAATTATCTGCAACGGCTTCTTTATAGTGACCTATCAGGTGGTTGAAAGTAGCAGTTAAAGGTTGCTGTAAGCCTGCTCTTTCACAAACTAAACAAATCCAGTGCTCCCACTCTTTGTTCATACCGCCTGTACTCCAGCCTCTGGCTTTCTCCCATAATTGGACATGCCCTGTTAAAGCAATGTCCTGTTTACACTGGGGATTCAAAACGGGATGCACTACTTTGTGTTTACTCTGTAGATACAGTAGTCTTCCTTTCCTATCTGACTTCAGTCTAGAGACTTTTTTCTATCTGTAATGCATTTTGATAATTATAAATTAAGAGGTTCGTTCTTAATATGAGACAACAAGCAAAATGTTGTTATCCAGTTACATAGACTTAAAAATCCTTATGTGAAATATTCATATGGCATAAAGTAATTGAAGGAGGAATCGACTTCTTAAAAGATACAACTTGAACTACTGAACCACAGTTAATATTAGCTGCTGTAGCTGTCTTTGACTTAACCAGCTAAACGGATTTTCACATTTTCCCCAGAAGTCGTTTTCTCTTTTTAGCCTTTCGTTCAAACTCAGGAGATTCTCACAAATAGTCAGTCTTATTGCTTTGGATAAGGTGCATGTTTGGTATTGATGTGTATCTCTCTCTTGATATCTAATGAGCATTAGAATAAGGTAATGAGTTATGGAAATATGTTGCAAAGGGCAGTTGGACTTGGAAGATAGTGTTTTATTTTTGTCTAGGTTTTCTCATCCTAAAATTACGTGGATACACACTTCAGAAATATTACAAGGAGTTCAATTATTTAGAAAAAAATTGAGGTCTTAGGGTATAATTATGATGTGTCTTTCATGCAGAAAGAAGTGCTGGCTCCAAAACAATTCCAAGCAACATTTCTGAGTTGCAAGTTGTCCAGCAAGAACTCTATTTGGCCACCTGTGGAACGTATTAATTGAAGGAGAGGGACTGCCCTGCCTTCAGTTTGTAGTATATTAGGCCCTATTTAATTTGTTTAATTCTTAGCATGGCCACATAAAACATGTTTCTTATCCTCTGTTTCTAATAGCTTTTGAAGCTGTTGGTCATTTCTTGCCTCTGGAAACAGTATAATTTCTAAGAATATTCTGTAATATACTTTTTATTTAAAAGAGCTGGTTATAAGTAGACAGAGACATTAGTCTTTCTAGACTGCTTGGAGAGTTCATTCCTCTGAATATTGCAGAAACTGTACAATAACTCAGTCTTAAAATCTTAAGGAAAGCAATTTTTTTTAATCTGTTTCAATTCAGTTCTCTAACAAAGCTGTTATCCAGAGGTGTGAAGAGAGTTAGTAGTTAGAATCATGCAGTTTAAGTCCCTGCTGACATTTAGCATTTGCTTTTTCTTTTTTTCCACACAAATAGTATGAAGTTGAAGAATTGCGAAGGAAGAAAGAGATAACAATTCGAGGAATGGAGGGCTGCCCCAAGCCAGTGTTTGCCTTCCACCAGTGCAGCTTTCCACGTAAGTATTTTGCTGTTCTTTAAGATCATGAGAATTACTCAGAACAGGCCTAAACTGTTATTGGCTCTATTTTCTTAAAGGTCTTCTGAAGCCTTAGTAATCCTTTTAAGAAATTTTTTCTTATTTGAAATCCTGTAGAATATGTGATGGATGCCTTGATGGACCAGAACTTCACAGAACCCACTCCAATTCAGTGCCAAGGCTTTCCACTAGCCCTCAGTGGTCGTGATATGGTGGGCATTGCTCAGACCGGCTCTGGGAAGACTCTGGCAGTGAGTATTCTTTCCTGTTATTTATTTAGTTAACTTTCCTGGTCACTTTGCAGAAATTACCTCTGTGTTATTAGTTTTTGGGCTTGCCAGTGCTACTTGGCATGAAGTCTGATGATTACATGTTTTTAAAGCTTGCTTTATTGCATCATGGGTGGCACTTCAATTTCAACTCAGCTAGCCTGTTGTATTCACAGGCTGTTTGTGACACAGCATGTACTTCACAGACTATACACACAGTATTTTGTGTGTGTCTTCCGTTTTGGATGCTTAGTCACTTCTCATTGGCCTATGCTTACCTTGCAGTTTAAAAAACAGTATGTTCCCTTTGGCACATGTGTTTCATTAACTATGCAAGTTGAAATAAAAAATGGTTGAGTTTTCAAAGTATATGTTAATTTAAACTGCAGTGTTCAAAAGGGTTTTTATCCTTTGTGAAAACCATGGATTAGGGCCAAGATTGCTTGGTTCTGCTTAGACTCCATATTGACAGGAGCTTTCCTTTCTGTGGTGCTGAGCAGCTATATTTTGTGCTCGTGTCAAAGTAGATATGTTGGTCAGCAGCTCTGAAAACTTTATTTTGCTCTATATTGCAAGTATCTTTTTGTTTTTGCAGAATCGTGTGTTTTTTAGGTATTATAGAATACTGTTTTTTTCTGTTTCAGTACTTGTTGCCTGCAATTGTTCACATCAACCATCAGCCGTATTTGGAGAGAGGGGATGGCCCAATTGTAAGTGCTTGTTGATTCTCTTCCATTTTGTGCGTATGGCATGGCATCGTTAATGAGATGTGTGCTTCATTTAATTGGTGTATCAGAATAGTAAGTAGAAGAATGTTTACTGTCACAATGTGAACATCCCACTCAGTTGAAATTCTGTGTGATTGCTGACATAGTCTAAAGATATTGAAATGTTTTAGCTAATAAAGAGCAGATGGTCCAACTTAGCTTATGGTTTTAAGTTAGGGATATGTATGCAGCTTGACTGTCCTGAATCAATTCCTTTTGCAGTGTCTGGTTCTGGCACCTACTAGAGAGTTGGCCCAGCAAGTGCAGCAGGTGGCTGATGATTATGGCAAGTGTTCAAGACTGAAGAGTACCTGCATATATGGAGGAGCACCCAAAGGTCCCCAGATCAGAGATCTAGAAAGAGGTAATTTTTAAATGGGTGTTTGCAGTTTCTGAAGGCAGTGGTGTTGTAAAATCTTTGTGAAAGTACAACTTCTCCTTAAAATCTGTTTGGAAGGGGGTGAGTGAGCAGCTGGCTCTTTCTCCAGTTATAATGAGAGTTTGTAAGGTAGTTCTCGTCTTTGTTGTACAGTGACTTGAATATTAGATTTGCTTTCTGTTTTCTCTTTGAACTTTGCACTTGTGAAGGTCATCAGGATGTAGGAAGGGGAAAAGGAAACTTTCCAGAAGGAGAACAGATTATTTTGAGGAAATGCAATACCAGCAAGTTTAAGGAACGATTTTGTGAAAGGCAGATATCAGGTTTTCTGCCTAGATTTGTTCAAATAATCAGACTTAGTTTCTGAATGTATAGAAATATCTTTACATGGTTGGAATGTGGTTTTTTGTTTAGTTGCAGGGTTTTTTTAGTTGTTTTTTTAATTGTTCTTAAGCACTGAGCCTTATTTCTGCTCACCTACCCTGTAATGTTCTGTAACTGCCTTTCTGTAAATGGTAAGGAACTGGAGTTGGGAATGATGAGGAGCCATCGTTGTACAGCAACACTGTAGCGCAGTAGTGCTTAAGTGGCCTAACATTCATTTCAAGGGCTAGTTACATAAAATTTCAAATGCAGGAGTATGATGATGGCTTTTATCTTCACCAGATTAAAAAATGTAATAGAACTATGTGAAAAGATATAAGAAGTATTATGCAGGTAAGCTTACATATAGAGATCTACTCAAGAAATCAGAAAATTTTACTTACCACTGCAATTTGCAGATTCGTTGTTGAAAACTGCAGTAATGAGATAAAGGCATGTGTGGTAGAAGTCTGTGGGATAGCTCTCTTCAAGAAAACAGTAGCGCACTCCAGTTCAAAAGTAGCATCTTCAGTGGAAGAGTCCCAGGCTACATGAAGAGTCCTTGGGAGGATCAGCTAGCTCGTTTTTTGCACAACTTTCTAGAGGGCTGTAAAATACATGTACTACTTATGAAGAAAACCTTTGTCATGCTCTTTTCTTCCTTAAACTTACCTTCTGTGGACATTTCAGTGACACTGAAATACTCGCCTGAAAGATTTGGGAATTGGTGGAAACCAGATCATCCTTTTAAGCACTGTGTGAATTGCCAAACGTGATATTAGTTTATGAATACTTGAACTCTGTTTTTATGCTCCCAAATACGGGCAGGATTGTTGCCTTCACTGTTAGTGCATAATTGCTCAATAGTAAAGCCCAGGCTTTATATATTAAAAAAAGGGAAGTACTTTGACCAGTAGAACAAGAGGAGCACTTCATGCTTGATTCATATGGGAAGTTTAGCTGGAGTTTGCTCTAGTTTTTCGAGACACCTCTCTAGACTGCGTAATCCTGGGTGAAGGTGGGCCAGGATTGAGTAGAAGCTTATCT
This sequence comes from Sclerurus mexicanus, assembly GCA_013396755.1. NCBI lineage: Eukaryota > Metazoa > Chordata > Aves > Passeriformes > Furnariidae > Sclerurus > Sclerurus mexicanus. The sequence continues at coordinate 358,877 of VWZF01000983.1, read as the reverse complement.
TACTTCTGATTTTTGGACAGCTCTTCACTGATGTTTTTCTGGCAGTAAGCTTTTAGCTTCTGTACTGCATTTATTATTCTAATGACACTGTAACAGTAATTTCAGAATGAAAAAAAATATTTAAAGTAGGGCTTCTACTGAAATGACTCAATCTTGGGTACGAATGAGGGTGGTGTGTTTTTTTTTTTAAAAACAATTTTGCTCTGGAAGGTGATTCATTCTGACTAAAAATACCAGTTGACATTCAAATGAAGAGCCTTACTCTTTTTCCTTATTCTGTTCTGAAGGTGTGGAGATCTGCATTGCTACACCAGGTCGCTTGATTGACTTCCTTGAGGCTGGAAAGACCAACCTTCGTCGGTGTACGTACCTGGTACTGGATGAAGCAGACAGAATGTTGGACATGGGGTTTGAGCCTCAAATTCGAAAAATTGTTGACCAGATAAGGGTGCGTGACCTTTTTACAAGGACAGCCTCCTTTGTTTTCCTATTCCAAGCCCAGTACCTTAAATAAATCCATTTTCCCTTTTTTCTTAGCCTGACCGACAGACTCTGATGTGGAGTGCCACCTGGCCAAAGGAAGTGCGCCAGCTTGCTGAGGACTTCCTGCAGGACTATGTTCAGATCAATGTGGGAAACTTGGAGCTGAGTGCCAACCACAATATCCTGCAGATAGTGGATGTATGCATGGAAAGTGAGAAAGACCATAAGTAAGTTGATTTTCCTGTCATTTCGTGTACTTAAAAATCCGTATTGCTTTGTAAGGCAGCTAGAAACTCCAAACGTTGAAGTTATTTGTAGTATTATTTAACCTTTGAGAGTTACAAAATCAGTAAGTCCTGTAATTAACTAATCTCTTGTGTATATTCTGACCATTACTGAAATTCTCTGTGGTACGGACTTGTTTGGCTATGTGTTGTGTATGTCCTTAACATCATTTGAGAGCGAGCTCCTGTATTCTGGTACAAATGGATATTCATCTTGGCTCTTGTGCCTGTTTTAGGCTGATACAACTGATGGAAGAAATCATGGCAGAGAAGGAAAACAAGACTATCATCTTTGTGGAGACAAAGAGGCGATGTGATGATCTCACTCGAAGGATGCGCAGAGATGGGTGATTAGCATCTTCCCTCCCTCCCTCTCTCCCTCCCTCCCTCTCTCCCTCCACTTTTTTCCAGTGGGAAACAAAAATTGTAATCAAAAGCAGTAAGGTTTAAGTGTTCATGATGCTACTGTTGGGAACAATTTATCCGTTATTTTCTTGGCTGAATTCAGTCATTGTTTCCCAGAAGATTCCAGTCCATCAAAGCATTAGTGCAAGAGAGAATATTTGTAAGTGGTGCAGCTTTTTTGGTATATTGGAATCCTGATACACTGATTGGGATTGTATCAATGTAGCAAATGTGATTTGGCTTTAGATGGTTGTTTATGTAGGTAATGGGTTTACAGTACACGTGCTGGGTAGATAGAGGCCCAGAGGATGGCGGGAAATAAAATATTGATCAAATTTTGCAGTTTTTGTATTTTAAACAAAATGCCAGTAAAGCTTCCTGTTGCCTTTTAATGTATGTACTTTCTACTAATGTACATCTCTGTTTGGCAGTTGGCCAGCTATGTGTATCCATGGAGACAAGAGTCAGCCAGAACGAGATTGGGTGCTTAATGGTGAGTCCATCACTGAGCAGAGAATAACTTGGGCTGCTGTACCTAATGTACCGAGATGTGTTTTTCTCTAGTATTTTTTTGTCTTTTTTCATCCCCAGACCCAGTAGATACATTTAAAAAAACTTCCTTTACCTTTATACTCTTAATTTCAGTACCTGTATTTGCCTTTTTTCATTTGTTTTGACAAACAATGGGAAAATTGGTTAACGCAGAGAGTTGGATTTTGAAAAATAGTTGAGGTGTTATATCCTGACTTTCTGGGGTTTCTGGAATTGACCCATCTTACCTAACTTCTGGAAGATGAACATTTAGTGTAAATCAAGTTCAGGTAACTTAATCTTTTTGAAAAGTCTTACTTCATAGCATGCTTTGTTTTACAGAGTTTCGTTCTGGAAAGGCTCCTATCCTCATTGCTACCGACGTTGCATCTCGTGGGCTAGGTTTGTACACATAGACCACTCTTGCCTACTGCTACATATTTTTCTTCTTTGGACTGAGAAATGTTTTCTTTAAAAAAAAAAAAAATCAAAGCGTGATTTTCCCCCACATGTGAAATACGTTTTTTAACATTAATCTTTTTTTTTTCTTTCATATTCAAAGTCTCTTCCTGCTCCTAATGAACAGGCTTTGGTCTGCAGCAAGGCCTAGGCATGACCAATCGATCGCCAAGAGGGAGAAGAGACGTCCAATTATGCAACCCAACCCTTCCACCACACTCACTTCTTCCCCAAATCCAGCTTTTCTTGCTGGATAGTAGGGATGGATTGCTCTCAGTTCAGAGCGTGTCAGATAAAGTTCAAGTAGGAAGTTGTGGGGAGAGCATTTCGACAGCAAATAGCTAATATTCTCCCCATATGACACACCACAGATTGAACATACCAACCCCAGTGTACATGCATGCTTACCCCGCAGATGTGTTCACATCTGAGAAAGCACTGCTCCAGATCTTTGGTCTTGACATGTAACCTTCCCTCCTCTGTGTTCCTTCTAGGCAGGACCACTGAGATGGTATATGGCCTTTAACATCTTGTTACCCAGATGTGTAATTGAAACAAAATCGCACAGCTCTATTCTGGTGGTATGAAAATGATCCGTCTGGATGCATCAGTTGTGCCCCCTTTTATAATAAGCATATTTGTATTGTGAAACATGGTGTGCTGAGCACAGTTCTGACACATCTGCCCACCCTAGAGGAAGAGTATGCCTTCTGAAGTGCTCTGAGTTTAATAGCAGACATTGAATACTCTGCCCACTCTGAGTCTGGTAGAAGATATACTACTTGGGGACCAATGTCTCATTGTGGTAAATTTTAGACAAAATTACTGCAAATCAGTGCAGATTAACTCAGAGAATCTCGTTTTTTAAAAGCCTCAGTTACCTGAGCTCTCTTCATATGCTGAAAGGGTGGCTGTGCTGTGCATCATATGGTCACTTTAATACAGGCAGACCATTACTAAACTTGGCAGCCTTTGTTCACACAACCTTCTTCCCGCCTTCCCCTCCCCCCTCAAAAAATGTCCAGCACTTCCTCAGGAAGTGATTATATGGACTTCAGTCTCTGCCCTCTAGGGTCATGTCTGGACCTGTGCAGGTAGAACTTGGGCCTGTTGGGAGAAGGGACTGAGGCCTGAAACCAGTTGGTATGAAAGAGAGCTGCTTTCTCTAGCAGCGTTTTTTAAACAGGCTTGCTGTGTGCTGGTAGCTTCTTTGTGCATCTTGCCTAGACATTTAAAACAGCCTCACCCCCCCTCAAAAAAACCAAACCACTCCCCCCAAAACGACTCAATTGGATAACACTTCAGAAAACAGTCTTCCCACTTCCCATCCTCCACTTCACCTGAGCGAAGGGGGAAAGGTATCAGAGTCTGTTTCTTGTTACTGAACAACATCTCTGCTTGTTTTGGGGCCCTGAGTTTGCTGCTTAAAATAAGTCACTTAACTGGCAAACTTCTGGACGACTTCCTCCAAGATCCTGGAAAGTGAAGGCTTCTACCTTAATAACATAAAACAGGGGCGCGCGCCTTTTGGCTGAGTCACCAGGGCTTTCCCTCTTCCTAATGGAACATTGGTTTCAAAAAAGCTTCTTCCAGGTAAGTTCTGAGTCCCGTAATAACTCCTTTGTGATAATTCCCTGGAGTGAGGTCCTCTCTCTGCACTGATTTTTTTTTTTTTTTTACTTTATTTTTTTTTGTTCAGTCTATTAAACTAAAAGCATTGAATTTGTTTTGTTTTGTTTTCTTTAACAGAAGCTTTGATATCACCTGCAGATCATTCTCAGTGCAGGGGTGGGGGCACATCTACAATGATGGTTTAAACTGCTCTCTAGACTAGCATGTTTGCTAGTTTATGTCTGTCCCAATTAATAGTTGGAGACTGTCTGTGCCATTGGGTGTTCTGATGGTCTGACAAAGGGAATGTTTCCCAGGTAGCTGTCAAAAATGATTTACAGTCTCAATTCTTGATCCTGCTGCATTATCTGCTAAAAGTGCAGGAAGATTGTGTGTGCAGACACTTTGGAGCATGCTAGACTGGAGAAGCCGAGTCTTGTACGCGCTCTGGTCTTTTCTTCAGCGAGCTGCGTGCTCTACCAGGATCACATTCTAGTCTGGAAAACACCCTTGCATCTTCTTCTTCCTGCCTTCTCATTCTTCCTGCTCCTCCCCAGACAAGTCAGTTCTGTCTACATTGGTAGCTACAATTCCCTGTGCTTTCTGATGGGAAAGCACATCCTTCTCTCTGGTAATTGAAGTCACTTGCTACTGGATGTGCAAAACGGGACTGACTGAGGACTATGTAATCTGGAGTTTGTCAGTCTAGTTACACTCCGGCTGTGAAGATGCAATCTGTCACACGTACTCCTCTCTTTACTTCATTTTCTTTTTAAAAAAACTGTTGCATCAAGGACCCTAGCTGGAGACTCGCGCAGCCCCCTGTGAAACCTGCCTTCTCACTCCCTTTTTTTTGGTGTGATTCAGGACTTTGGAGTCAGCAAAGACTGAGGAGCCCCCCCCTTTGCTGTAATAAGAAACAGACATAAAGTCCCCCTCTTGTCAGTACAACCCTCATGTTTTTATTTTTCCTACAACCCCTTTGAAATTGATGCAGTCTGGGCAATAGATGCAGTCTGACCCTTTGGATGTATTTTTTGTATCTTCATTTTTTTGACAATTGCCCCTAAGAACCCCAAATAGGGGACAAAAAGCGTTGGAGGACCTGAAACTTACCTGAACCCAGGTTCTCCGGCGCTTCACAACCCAATGGGGCTACAGAGAAGCGTCTAAGCCAGTTCACAGAGCGAGCGTGTGTGGGGACTTCTCGCTGCCACGGACCCTTGATGCATGCTCCCCGCGCTCCAGTGGTCCCGTGTCAGAGGGCGGAGTTTTCGAAAGGAGGCCGCCAAAAATAAAAGGCAAAGAGACGGGATCGGCTGCAGCGGTTTCCCACAGGAGGAGGGAGTGTGCATCGGTCTGGTAACAAACAGAGAATGTTTCTCTCTTTAAAACAAAACAAAAAAAAGAGGAAAGGAAATCACAAAAATCTGTGTTTTATCTTGGATATTTTCAGAATATTCTTGTTAAAATGCAGATTTTAAATTTTTTTTTTATGAGCTGTTAGGGCACTTGCTGTAAAACCATGCATTCAAAAATACTGTTTATTGTAGTAAATAGGTGCTTTTGGTACTTAAGGTGCTTTCACTGAAGTGTTACACTAACATTTACTCAGTTTCTGTCCCGCAAGTTTACAAAGTCTGTCTTTTTGTAGAGCATAGAATTCTGATCTCCAAAATTTTAATATTGTTTTGCCTACAAAACCATTTTGATAATTTTGTTTCCTGCTTCCATCTGACACTGGAAGTAGAGAATTGCTAATGGAATTCAAGATTGTCCAAATTACACAAGCTTGCCAGAACTGGACAGAGCAGCACAGTGAAATGTTAGTGCAATGCATTCTGGTGATAACTACAAAGCTGAGTTAAGATATTCTAGGTCTGCATAATTTTTAATGAGTTGGCTGAATACTACTAATGTAATTGGAGTGCCTTAAGCTTTAGGCTAGGGAAATTAGTTCACTGTATTCTATTAGGATTGTAAAAGTAAATATTTTTAAGATTGTCTTTTATTTCATGTTACCAAGTGGAAGGTAAGTCTCATTACTGTTATTTTTTGTTAGACTTCTCCCAACAGAGTAAAAGCTTTACCATGGCAGTTCTGCCCTTCTTCCACCCCAGTTTGCTCTGTCTGATGGTAACATTTTCACTTTACAGATTGTGTTTTTAAAGAAAAAAAATCAATTAGCTTATTTACAAACATCAGTGTCTTTGACACAAGAAGACAGAGAAATGCATTCTGGGGAGGATGGCTTTGAGTGCAGGGCAAAGCTGCTTTAAAATTAGGACTTTTTTTTCAGGACTATGATCTTTGTTCCTGACAGTCTTAAATTTGAGTCTTCTACTCTTTTGGGATGAGTCTGTCTTGTATTTATTCCATGCAATTACTAACTTTGTATTTTTTTTTCTTATTACTGTCACCTGCATTCGTGCTCCCCACCTTTCGTTGGCACGTCCTCTCTTCTTCTCCCCTTTCCTCAACCCCACCCTTTCACTGTGCTTCGCTCCTGGGCACTTCACAAGACGTGGAAGATGTTAAATTTGTGATAAACTACGACTATCCGAACAGCTCTGAAGATTACGTGCACCGTATTGGCCGTACCGCACGTAGTACCAACAAAGGTACTGCCTACACCTTCTTCACACCAGGAAACCTGAAACAAGCCAGGGAGCTTATCAAAGTGTTGGAAGAAGCCAATCAAGCCATCAATCCAAAGCTGATGCAGCTTGTGGACCACAGAGGAGGAGGAGGTGGTGGTGGAGGTAAAGGCATATGGGAGAAGGGCTACACAGGCAATAGGTTAGCCATTTTTGAGGGAGGGAAGGTTAAAAGGGGGTAGGGAAGTAGACAGTGCAAGTCAGAGATAGCAAACAGATTAGTACTAAAGCTGTTCTGTACTCAAGGTCACAACACATTATGTAGATGTAGTATTTCTGTCCCAACAGAGGCAGTCCTCTGTGTTACCTGAGCTGTAGAATTGCTTTTTTTTCCTGATCAGGTCCTCACAGAGCTGATTTTGTTTGAAGTTACTAATTCCTTATGGCTCCTACCTAAGCACAGGCAACAGCATGCGTGTGGATGCACGTGCAAAATTGAAATTAGTAAAGGTTTACATTGACTTACCTTCAGTGGCTATTTTTCCTCCCATTCCCTGAAGGAATAAGAAGTTTCTTTATATTTCCAAGTTAGCCCTGAATTTCTTCTATTTCTTTATCCCCAAGCACATACATAATGAATCCTTGTTGAACTTCATGTTTACACCTTGAACAAAATGAAGAGGCATCTGCACAACTGTGCAGGGAAGTTATAGTCAGAAGAATGTGCTCCTTGTGGGTAAAATTGAGGCTGTAGAAGGGGGAGAAAGGGTTGAGTAATTGTACCGGTGTTCATTGTTTAAGAATTGTTCATGGTACTAAATCTTANCGCCCCCGCCCCCCTCCCGCAAATGAGACCACTTGCTGGTGACCAGTGTAGACCTCTTGCATTTAAAGGAACCTTTTCTTTCTCTTCTTTCCCCTTGTGATGTCTCTCATGCAGGTTAGACTTAGAATTCACCATTCAAATCCCTTGAACCCATCAAAAATGGCCCCCAGTCCACATTATTAACCCTGTCCTCTTCTTTTCTTTTTTTTTTTTAAGAGATATATATAGTTGACTGGAAAAATTTTTATTTNCAAAGCTGCTTTAAAATTAGGACTTTTTTTTCAGGACTATGATCTTTGTTCCTGACAGTCTTAAATTTGAGTCTTCTACTCTTTTGGGATGAGTCTGTCTTGTATTTATTCCATGCAATTACTAACTTTGTATTTTTTTTTCTTATTACTGTCACCTGCATTCGTGCTCCCCACCTTTCGTTGGCACGTCCTCTCTTCTTCTCCCCTTTCCTCAACCCCACCCTTTCACTGTGCTTCGCTCCTGGGCACTTCACAAGACGTGGAAGATGTTAAATTTGTGATAAACTACGACTATCCGAACAGCTCTGAAGATTACGTGCACCGTATTGGCCGTACCGCACGTAGTACCAACAAAGGTACTGCCTACACCTTCTTCACACCAGGAAACCTGAAACAAGCCAGGGAGCTTATCAAAGTGTTGGAAGAAGCCAATCAAGCCATCAATCCAAAGCTGATGCAGCTTGTGGACCACAGAGGAGGAGGAGGTGGTGGTGGAGGTAAAGGCATATGGGAGAAGGGCTACACAGGCAATAGGTTAGCCATTTTTGAGGGAGGGAAGGTTAAAAGGGGGTAGGGAAGTAGACAGTGCAAGTCAGAGATAGCAAACAGATTAGTACTAAAGCTGTTCTGTACTCAAGGTCACAACACATTATGTAGATGTAGTATTTCTGTCCCAACAGAGGCAGTCCTCTGTGTTACCTGAGCTGTAGAATTGCTTTTTTTTCCTGCTCAGGTCCTCACAGAGCTGATTTTGTTTGAAGTTACTAATTCCTTATGGCTCCTACCTAAGCACAGGCAACAGCATGCGTGTGGATGCACGTGCAAAATTGAAATTAGTAAAGGTTTACATTGACTTACCTTCAGTGGCTATTTTTCCTCCCATTCCCTGAAGGAATAAGAAGTTTCTTTATATTTCCAAGTTAGCCCTGAATTTCTTCTATTTCTTTATCCCCAAGCACATACATAATGAATCCTTGTTGAACTTCATGTTTACACCTTGAACAAAATGAAGAGGCATCTGCACAACTGTGCAGGGAAGTTATAGTCAGAAGAATGTGCTCCTTGTGGGTAAAATTGAGGCTGTAGAAGGGGGAGAAAGGGTTGAGTAATTGTACCGGTGTTCATTGTTTAAGAATTGTTCATGGTACTAAATCTTAATATATCCATCGCCAGGAGGTCGTTCTCGTTACCGAACGAGCAGTTCAGTAAACAACCCTAACCTGATGTACCAGGAAGAGTGTGACAGGAGGCTCCGGGGAGTGAAAGAGGGCCGGAGAGACTCAGGTGGCTTCAGAGACCGTGAGCGTGCTGACAGTTATGCCAACGGAGCCAACAAGACCTATGGCAGTGCCTACGGGAGCCCAAATTCTGCTTTTGGGGCAGCACAGAGCCAGTATGGTTACACTCAAGGGAGCTATGGAGCAGCTGCCTATGGCACGAGTGGCTATGGCACTGCAGAGTACAGTGCTAGTGGCTATGGTGCCAGCACCACAGCTGCCACCGCTGGGAGAACCTCACAGAGCACTACCCAACAGCAGTATGCAGGGATGGTGGGGCGCTCGGGCCAGCAGCCACAGCCGCTCATGTCACAACAGTTTCCGCAGCCCCCTGCCACTAATGTGATGGGCTANTTTTTTTTTTAAGAGATATATATAGTTGACTGGAAAAATTATTATTTTTGTCTTGCATGTTGATAAATTTGGAAATTTTATTTTCTCTAAAGGAAATGGGTATAAGGCAGATAGGTCCCAGCTCGATCATCTTGGTGTCTAAGGTTTGTGTGCAAACTTGCTTTTGAGGGGAAGAAGTTTCTATTCTGTAACATGTTAATTTCAGGAAGTATCAAGAGAGGTGGGAAACTTTGGGGAGCCAAAAAGCACTTCATTTAAAATCTGAATGCAAGGGAGCAATGCTCACTTCTCCTAATCTTATTTTTTGTTAATAGTTCACTATTATTCTTGTAATCTTATCATAGATGACTTTCTATAGGAAAACTCTGCTCATTTGTCTGAGCTGGCAGTGTTCAGAGTAATGCCTTAGGTATAGTTGTCATTTTCCACAGCTCTGAAAGCCCCATCTTCTAGTACCTGTAGCAGTACCTGTCTGCAGTAGGGAGGTTGGGATTAAAAATCCAGTGTCAGAGACCAAACCTGCCTTGGATTTGATACTTGAAAACTGATAGTTGCTGTGGGTACCACTGCTAAACTACTTAGTCAAATAAGTTCTTTGCCTACGATTGTTAAATTGCAGTATTGCAAACACGCGAAGCCTGGTTATCGTTAAATTGGTTTCTGCTCTTAAATTCCTGTTGTTGGGTTTATTGTGAGGAGTCTTAGTTGAGATGCCAGAAACTAAACAAGTGATGAACAGCGTATCTTGTTTGTCTGCTCTTCGCAAACAAACTCCCTTTTGCCGTGGGGAATGTTCTGAATGCCACTATGCTCAGTAAAATATGGCAGAGTTTTCCACACTTAAATTTAAGAGGCTTGAATAGGTTGGGCTGTGGGGGAGGGCAAGGGAGGGGAGGAAGGGAGGAGGAGATTGACTGGGATCTCCTTTCCATGAGGTAAGCGGTGAGCTGGTTAGTGCATCTTGATTCTGAAGCTTTTATTTCTTTTGTACCTTGCTCTGACTATTGCTTTCTCTGGCTTTTGAGTGCATTTCCCTGCTCCATTGGTCCCTTTGAGCTGAGCTCTTGCAGGTAGGTAGTATTTTAGAAAATGTTAGAGAAGAGTGAATTTTAGTAAATACGTAAATAAAACTTGTTTATTTTACAGGCTAAGGTGGGTGTGAGGGGAGTTCCCCCCTTTAGTAAAGCATGTTGTTGCCTTGTTGTTTCTAATACCAGACGGTTCAGAGATAGTAGATGGTAACAGGAGTTGGCTGCTCTTGATCTGATAACATGACAAAAGAATGGATACATCTCCTTGTTTTGAGGCACGCTCTTTGCATTATGAGAGTGCAGGGGGTTGTGGGTTTTTTCCTGTTGGCGTTCTTGCATATGGATGAACAAGGCAGCCCACTCCTTCTGTAGCAGAGTGGAACTTCTTATAGCCCTGGAGAAGAACTTGCTTATACAGAAATGATTTCTTTTTAGATGTAATTTCTTCCCAGAGTAAAATTTTGGGGGATGACTCTGTTTTCTTTGTCTTTTTTTTTTTTTTTT
>VWZF01000983.1:302569-348227 GCA_013396755.1 Sclerurus mexicanus | reverse complement strand
TTTTTTTTTTTTTTTTTTGATGCAGTACACAGGTAGGTTGCTGACAGGGAGAAGGGAGAGATCTTCCAGAACCTCAAGTTCCCTCATCCCATTTTATAATTCAAGTGCATGGGCAGGAAGTTCCTTTCCTTGTGTTAAGTGAAAGCCAGAAATATTTTGTTTATCCAGGCACTGACTGATTTGTCTTTGGCCTCCCTCACAAGCAAATGTAGAGGTTTTTTTTTTCTTTTTTTTGTTTCAAATCTGAGAGTTGAACACAGAAATGTGTTTGAGGGGTGTGGGAGTAAGACATCTCACTGATTGGCTTTAAAAAGGGTCTCTGGACCACCAAAGCTGCCTTCTAGTCTGTTATAGCTTTCACTTCTTTTGGAGAGGACTTGTGCACGTGTAAACATCAATGCCAAGTCTTGCAGTGCTTTATTGCCATAGAGGTCAGCTGAAGTCCAGGGTCTCGGTTTAGTTCAGAGTGTCAACCAGATTGTTGAGTGCATAATTGCACTGTGGCATGTGCTGCCCCTGTCCCACCTGGTGCTCACTGCTCTGTTCCATATACCAGCTGGAGGGCCCTTGTTGATAAAGCATTAGTCTCTAGTGTTGTTTGCATTGTTTTCAATCTGTAAAAAGTTTGTGGGAGTATAAGATGAGTTGGGTGTCTCCTCCCCTCCCTCTTTCTGAAGCAATTTACTGTTTGGACTTCTCTGAACAATGGAAGGGTTAGTGGCTTTGTGTGGGATCAGCGTCTGTTTCACACAACTGCTGGTCTCTGAACACATTCCTGTTGTATTAATGAAGACTTGAATTGAGAGATTCATAGATCTGTGGTGTTCAGGCACAGGATACTAAGAGCTATGTTACTATTCTTAGTTTGTAAATTGTCCTTTTGATACCATCTTGTTTTCTTTTGTAGGTATAAAATAAAAACACTGTTGTCAATAAATTATGAACTTTGTCTTTATTTTTGGAATGTAAAGCTGTCTTTGCCCCTGTTCTTCCCAGTTCTTAAAAGTCAAATTCAAGGAGATGGAAACACCTCTGGCAGCCCCTTTATTTTAATTGAAATTGTTTCCCTCTGTAGGATATGAGGAACTGAAAGTGAGGAGGGGGATGTTTGAATATTTGTGGAACTGGAAGATTCATGTCATTCAAAGGGAATGTGTTTTTCTTGAATGTTACAGGACCTCAATAGAGAGAGTCAGGCAGATTTAATTTTCCAGAGTGTGTTAGTTCATACAGAGTTAAAATAACAGTTTGTAGCATCTGCTGTGTCAGATGTGGGCACCTGAGAAATAGGTCAGTGGCTTTTGTCTCTTCTATCAGACTTAATAGTACTGTGGTCCCTTTACCATGGGTACTTGCCAGAGGACTGAAGGGACTGACAATTTCCCTTGTACTCCTTGTGCTGCCTCAGGGTAGAGATGTGTTTTGGAGGTAGATGCTGGGAAGAGTCAGGAGAGAATAATTTGCACTACTTCAGTATTGGCCAGCACTACTTACACTAGCACCAGATTCAAGTGAGAAGAAATAAAAAAAATGGAGGGGAAGAGTCTCATGGATGAAAAGCATTTCAGCTTTCCAAGCCTTGTCATCTTCCTGGCACCAGGTTGAAACTTGACTGAGCCATCCGTTAGTCAAAAAGGGCCAGGAACGAAAAGCTGTGATCTTAAAAGCTTCGTCTTCAGAATTTCTTGTGCTGTCTGTGGAATGTCTTCAAACAGGCATGGGGAGACTTAGCTTCTTTCCTTTTAGGACTGCAAAGACAAAAGGTAATGAATGAACTTTAGGAAATTCAACTGTTTTACTGTTTCAGCAACTTTATTTTTTCTAAATTGTTATTTAGAGCATAGTGGATAGTGGAGTGCCAGGTTTGCAAACTGCAAATGGGAGACAACCACTGCAAAATTTCTGCTAAGAGGGGATTCCACAGCTATTTTACTCTCCTTTATGCTAAAGGAGAATGTTCCTCTTTCATGGTTACTTTTTTTCATGTGTGGACCCTCTTAATTTTTTCACTAAATGATGTGCTATTCTTAGTGCTTTCCCCTCCTTTTGATGTAGAGCATGGCCTTAATAGTCTGTGGCCAGACCCTCCTGAAGTTGTTCCACCCTATCTGATCTAAAAGTTGGGATGGCAGGGCTGCCTCTGGGAAATGCCAGAGGACCATAGGTTTAGATGGGATGGATGGAGCAGTGACTGCCCTGGATCCGTGGTGGGGTAGCTGTCAGCCTGGTATGGGTATGCACCCTGGGGGTGGGTGCTGGGGCCTGTCTCTGTTGGGTGCCACAGGGAGGGCAGTGATGTGCTAACAATGCACCACACAGGGAAGGGAGTGCCCTGATGGACCAGGCGGGGCCAGAGGGATCATGCCGGGCTGGAGAAGTGGGCTGGGGGGACCTTGTGAAAATCAGTGAAGACAAATGGACATCCTGCCCCTGGGGTGGAACAACCCCAGGCACAAGTATGTGTTCTAAGTTGCACAGCTGTACAGTGGCTTGGCAGAAGAGGCCCTGGTGTGTGGCAGTAGACACCAAGTTGAACATAAGCCACCAGCGTGCCCTTGTGGCAAAGAAGTAAAAGGCCTCTGGAGCTGCAGGACCAGGAGGGTGGTCCTCTACTCAGCCTTGGGGAGGCCACAGCCGAAGTGATGGGTTCAAGTCTGGGCTCTAAGAACAAGAGAAGGACATAGCGGAGCAAGTCAAGAAGGACCGCAGAAGCACCTGATGTAAGAGCACAGGCTGTGATCTGAGACTGTTCAGCCTTGAGAAGGCTGAGGGGGATCTTACCCATATGTACAAATGCCTGGTGGGAGAAATAAAGGAGACACACCCAGACTGCTGAGTGGTGCCTAGTGGCAGGGCAAGGGGCAATAGGAAATTCCACTTTAACATCAAAAAATAATATTTTACAGAGGGTGGTCAGACACCAGCACAGGTTGCCCAGAGAGGCTGCAGCCTGTAGACAGCCAAGAAACCTGACTGGACAGGACCTTGAACAATGAGCTGTGAGCAGGGGCATGGATTAGATGATTCTCCCTCTCCTTCCCCCATCTGCTCCCAGTCCTGGCCATTCTGTGAAATAAAAGTTTTGGGGAGCTAGAAGCTTCCTCGGGATACCTTTCATGTCCTTGTGTTAAACAGAAAGGAGCCCATCTAGTTTTGAAAACAAGATAAAAAGAAGTAGCATTCTATAAAAATCCCTTTGCAATGCTTTGGCATAGGCTCTGAAGTCTTATTTAATACTTTTCTTTATATAACACATTTTTTCCTTTTTTTCCTTTTTGCAGCATTGCTGCCCTTTTGTCTGAACTCTTCAGTGTTAGAAATGTTTTGAAAAGTTGGGTTTTTTGAAAGAATGTAAGAGAGATGCAACCTGCTATAATATTGTTGGCTCTCATAAATGACTGCAAAGCATTTGCATATCTTCAGACACTATTTCTCTCCCATGATCCAGAACATTTGTGTAAAAGAAAAGAGGAAAGAAAAAAAAAGGCGATTCTCTTCCTGCTGTGATGTACCAGGGACAAATGTATTTTCTTCTGCCTCCTGTATCATCTAAATTTTGCAGCTCTGTCACTACTGGTGTGAGACTGAAAGCCAGCAGTTGTGTTTTTTCCCCTTTTTGTTCCATCATCACAACTACAAAGGGTATGGGTTTCTCAGAGAATACAGAAGGACACAGGGCACATGAATTGAGTGAAGCTAAAATGGGAATTAGTTTAGAAAAGGTAAAAAAAAGGAATTGACATGGGGCAGTTTTACAAAGTAATTTTCTGGCTACAAAAATATTAAATGACAGAAGGAAGTCTTAATCTGCCAAGGCCAGCCACCTGCTCAGTGCTCCTGTCACCTCTCTATCAGCAGGTATATTGCATGAAGCTACCAAAAATCCACTCCTTGAAACATCAAACATGGGCCATCACTACTGCTTTTGGCAGGCTAGAAAACAGTTGTCCACTTGGCTAATTTAATCTAATTCCATCCTCCTCAACAGAAAGATGTTTTAAAGTGTACTTCAGGCCTCAGCAAACCACAGTGTGTTCTACCAGGATTTATGCCCTCGGTGCACTTGCTAGCTCTGGTGTGTAGCCATTTACCACAACACAGCACTGGAAGGGGCATCTCATTTTGGAAAGCAGGAGTGTCTTGTTTGTGCAGATGCCCATCTTCCTACAGAATTAGTTCTTGACAATGTTACATCTTTCCCATCAAAGGAAAAGTAGGCTTAATAATATCTCCATATGTCTGCAGTTGCTTTCTCAGGTACATTGTCTGCCTGCAGCTATTTTTTCCCCCTCAATTTTTTTTTTTGGGGCGTGATTCATAATCTTTCAAAATGTATATAGCATTGAATGTACCTTAGTTGTTAACTTCTCAAGGTGGGGTTAAACCAGGCTTAGCTCTGGTTTAATTTCTGCTGTGTTTCACATGCACTTCTAAAGCCTTGTGAGCACTGATGCCCACTTGCGTTCAACAGAGATGTTTTTTAAACTGGACTTCAGGTGCAAAATGTGCATCACAAATATACCAAACAATAGTCATGCAAGGATTAACGCGTGGCAATCTGCAGCTCCACCGTATGTTGCAAGAGTATTGAATGAACATTTCAGATATTGAATGAACATTTCAGATTTGTACCAACATATTTACCTACCTTTCGTGACGTAGAGATAGAAGAAGTCACAGTAGAAGATGGTTTGTACCACCCCAGAAACTACAGCGATCTGGTCGTAGAAATTCTCCGTGTGGTAGCGCCAGACCCAGTTGGCAATGTAGAGAGCTCGGTAGAGGCCCAGGAAGAAAAGGTAGTGCGTCGTGATGGTCTCTGCTTCCCCTGTCTTGCTGATCATGAAGAGCTGAGGAAGGATAGCCACGGACTCCAGGTAGATGGAGAAAGTCCAGAGTATCTGTAAGGTGCAAAATGAAGGCGGTGGGGAGTTGGTGCTGGTTAACGTGTGTTAAGACTCAAAGCTTTTTGTGTGGCAAAACACTGATGTGCAAGTGGGATGAGTAGTGCTGCTGAAGTTGGGGAAAATGAGCCTGCTGTGCTGGGACTGAGAGGAGACAGTGTTGAACATCTTCAAGGCCTGCCAACTTTCCCTTTCCTGCCTGCTTTTACTGTTAAAAATCTTATCTATTCAAAATGCTTCTTCCTCTGCTG
Source organism: Sclerurus mexicanus (assembly GCA_013396755.1). NCBI lineage: Eukaryota > Metazoa > Chordata > Aves > Passeriformes > Furnariidae > Sclerurus > Sclerurus mexicanus. Next base: position 343,072 of record VWZF01000983.1, on the reverse strand, counting down.
CCTGGTGTAAGGCTGCTGCTTCCCTTCCCTTTTCCTGCTTCAACTTTTCCTTACCTCCAAAGGGGTGAAGCTGTGGTTCTCCAGAAATGACAGGCCTGTGACAGGGACCAGCAGGAACTCGAGGCGAAAGGAGTCATTCTCGCTGTCAAATGTTTTCCTAAATTTCACGTAAATCATGTACACGGTGACGTAGGCGCATATCAAAAAAATTACCTGGGGGAGAGAAGTGAGACGGCAAGACCTCACCTGCGATTGCACCTTCTGTGCTTAAAGAGAGGATGGCTTTGCCAGAGATCTGTAAACCTGGTTCTGGTGGGGTCGAGCCAAGATGAGATAGTGGTGAATGCTTTTCCTGGACTGCCTTAAGGATTGACTTCTGCTGGGGATACTCTAGTGGCCAGGTAAAGCTTCCCCCCCTCATGAGGATCACACGTGTTTGAGTCCCTCTGGGGCTCTGTGTGAAGAGGTTGGCTTGGTGGCAGCCTTCTGTTAATGTTCCTGCTGTGCAAGAACACCCAGACTTGGTTCACAGAGTCTCATTCTGGTTTTAGTGGTATGAAGTGTGGCTCAGATCACTCACTGACTGTGATGAGGGTTTTTTTTTTGTCAATGGAGGGCCAGTGACACCAAAGGAAGCATCTTTATCCACCCTTCCTGGTTGAAAACCTCACTTAGTGACTACGTACCCTCACCTCCCTGAGAAACCATGGTGAGCTGAGGGGAGCCTCTGCTGCTGCACTGCCCTCTCCTTACCTTCATCACAGTGTTATAAACAGAGATGAAGTTTGTGAACAGGTCCAGGTAGCGTGTTGTGAAGACGAGGGCAAAAAGAATCTGACTCTTCCCAGAGATTCCTGTATGGCAGAGAGACAAAAGGAAGGTAAAGCAGATAGATGAAGGGAAGGACCCATAGGATGGTGGTTTCCCCTTACGCCTTCTTTGGAAGCACTTGTTTATATGCATGTTGTTCTGTGAGCCAGGTCTGGTGTGTAGATGCTGATGTAGCTCTAGACCTACCCCATGACTGGATGGAGTCTCCCAGGTAACAGGGCAGGCTTCTGCTGATGCCACTGAGCCCTGCCTGTAGGGATTGGCACTCAGGGGGCATGTTCACTGCTTTTGCCAATTCAGTCCTTACTGTCGTCAAAAGGCCTTTCCCTTCCCTCACTTCCCCCTTTTGCCTGCCCACCTCACCAGGAATTGTTCGATGTGACACATAACACAGAAGGGAAGAGCTGTGGGACCAGCCCAGGGACACTGATGGAGCTTGGCCCCTGCTGGCTGGGAGATGCAGTCAGACCTACCCATTTCTCTACCAGTGATAATGGTCACAGCCCCCCGCAGCCCAACCCCAAAATCCATTGTGAATGAAACTGAATGCTGAGCAAAATCCTCCTGCAGGAAGCTGTTGTCCTAATTTCCTTATCCCAGGACAGGGCAGCCTCTGGCACCTGTCCACCACTGGCAGGACCTCCAACCCAAAGCAGCTTTCGCTCCAGGTTGTTGGTGCCACCACAACATCTTGCTCTCATTTTCCACTTCCCTCTGGCCTTGCTGCGCTCTACTTCACCACCCCAACACCAACACCTGCCTGAGGCTCTGCGCTTTGCCACATCACATCCTTCCAACACAGCCCTCTCCTGGCAGGGACACCTTCCAGAGGAGGAGGATGACTTCCCTCCAAGAGCCCAATGGGGAGGGCTGCTGGTTTGTAGGGGCTTATCACTATTTTTTCCAGCACCCCTTTTGCTTGCACCCTGCATCAAGCTGCCTCCAAGAAAGACCACCCTCCTTCCCTGGGGCATGGGAGCACTCACCAGCACAGGACTTGGACTTCAGGATCTTCAGCAGGAGAATAATGATGGCCAGCAAGTGGGAGACATCCCCCAGGATGCGGAAGATGTTCATGGTGCTGGGGGGTCTCCTCTGGGGCGAAGGGAGTGGGGCGCTTTCTGCAGGCAGGGAGGGCAAGGGCAGGGAGTTTTTCTCCCCTGAGCCTCAACTGAGTGGATGGTCTCCTCCAGCTCAACTTTCCCTTTTCCCTGAGCACAGAGCTCTCCTTTACTGTGGAGCAAAGTTCAGGCTCTCCTCTCCCTGCTGGTTGTGGCTGTCTTTCCCCTGCCAGGCTGGACGTCTCCCTTACACACTTTTCCACCGAGGTGGATTTTCCCTCTCCCAGGCTAGCGCCTTCCTCTGTCTGCTTTAGGCTGAAAGTTGGGGTTTGTCCCCCGGAGAGCCCCAGGCTGAGCAGCCCCGAAGCCAGCGCTGGGTGACGGTGACGTGGCTCCTGGCTGGCCGGGGAGGAGGGAGAGGAGGAGGAGGAGGCGGGAATAACTGCGCTATTTTTCCCTTCTTTTTTTTTCCCTTCCTCTTTTTCCTTCCCCAGCTTGTCTCAAGTTACGCGCGGAAGTGTGGTTAAAGGGGAAAAGGCACTTGGAATGGGATTCCCGTCGTCTGGCCTTAAGGACACACCCTCCTTCGACGGACAGGCTGCCCGGGATAGTTCGCCATGGGCGCATTATCCCCCTGTTCTGTTCCCAGCCGGCAGCCTTCTGCCCTCTGCCCTTCCTGGCCCCATCCCACCTCTCCTACTTTCTCCCCAGTGCTCCACCACGTCTCCTGGAGGAAAAGAAGTGGGGAGGGATTCGAATTGCCAAGCCAGTACAGCCCTTTGACAGCAGTCCAAGCACAGGCATTCCCTGGTGGCTGCCCCACCAGGCGCCCCTGCCTTCAGGTGTCACATCTGGAGCAGTGTGGATCCCAGAGCCCAGCCCCAGAGGAGAGAAAAGATCCTCCCAAGGGCTGGTTTGAAACAAACTTCACTGAAAATATTAATCCTGGATTCCTGCAAGTGGGTTACAAACAACGTGGTATGTGCATTGAGTGAAAAAAAGTTTATGGGTGCTGCTGGTTTTATAGATTTCACAGCAAAAAGCTCGGTGGTAACTGTTAGAAAGTTCTAATATAATTGAGAACAGCCCTGGGTGACCAGCCTGCTTCGCACAAACCTTGTCCTTGGAGAAGCAGTTACACAGGGAGATCTCATGGTAACAGTGAGGGAACATCTGCATCAAGACTCAGCAATTAGATATTCAATATCTAATAATTGTATATTAGATGCTATATTTTAATATAAAGAAATATAAGAAATTAAATAAATAATTTTCTTTTATTTATCTTTATATTAAGTTGCTTTAATACCACCAAATGGATGTTCTAATTTGTCAGCTCACCCTGGAGCAAATCATATCTGGCCGTGGGGCTAATTTGGTTACTCTTGGGTTGTGTGATCCTGCCTAATCTTGCCCCAGAGTTGGCTCTGGCTGCTGCCCTCCCTGTCCCCAGCCATCACCCGTGGCTGTCTCCTGCATATATCTTTCTGTCCTTATAGGCTTGCTTGGAGTAAAATCCTTAATGATTAAAGTATAAAAATATTATTCCTGGTGCTTTCTGAGAGGATTAACAAGCCTATTAGCACCACCAGATCCCTCTCTGAATACATTTGCATACATTTCCTCCCTGCCCATTAGGCTGACAGTTGTGTTTTCCCTCTGATACTCCAGCACCTGCATCATCAGGCTTTTCCAGATGGATTCACAGGCTGTGTTGGAAAACACCTGCTTGGCCCCATGAGACTGGGGATGGCTCTGCCAGGGTACTGAGGCAGAGGTTGGCAGGGTGGGAGAAGAGTGGGTTAGACCAAAGGAGAGCATGGGCAAAGGAGTGACAGGGTAGGGACTGGCTGAAATTGTGTTTCCAGCCATCAGAGTGGAACTGCCTGGGATTTCAGCAGGGCTTTGCAGGGCCATGTGGGTGCCATGAAAGGCATGCCCCAGGCCTGGTGGCCCTGCAGGGCCCTGGTATCCCAGGTCCTTTTGCAGGTGGACAGAGAGAGGTTTGAACCATGGAGCAGGGATGGAACGTTTGGGGAACGGAAGAGATTTGGGGTATTCTCTTCCAACAGATCCCCTTCCAAGCCTCTGTAGTGCAACATCTGTGAGCCCTCATCTTTCTCTTGTCCCTGCACTCCTCTTTGCAGCTTCTTGTCTCACCCAGGGAAAGAAGTCTACTGCAGAGGGGTAAGGCTGTTGTGGGTGGCAAAGGTTTATTCTCTTAATCTTGCACCTTCCCAAGAAGAACTGATGAGATCCAAATCCTGGCATTATCCCCGGCTGTGGCACCAGGAATCACCAGCTGAAGTGACCATCAGAGAGACCTCACAGGAGCAGTCCAGTCGAGCTCACCCAGCCAGGACATGGTGTTGGGGCTGAGGTCTTCCCATAGGACATCCCTGTGCAGCACGCATGAGGGCCATGGGAAACCTGTCAGGAGGCCAAGGGCAGCCAGGCCCTCAGAGATGAAAAAATTGGCACATGAAGTGGGAGCAAGTAAAAATAAACCTTCCCTCCTCCCTCCCTGCCACAACACAAAGTGCCTTGCGCCGGGTGTCTCCCTGCCTCCCAAAATAATGCCGGGTACTGCCACCACCCTGCATGGTGATGCTCTCTCCATGCCTCTCGTTTCCATGGTGACCACAAGGCATGTAGCCAGGGTGACAGGGAGGCAACTGAGCTGAGATTTGGCATTAAAACCAAGAATTTGGGGTTGTTGGGTTTGTTTTTCTTCCCCCTCCCCTTTGGTTCTATTTTTGGGGTTTCCCTCTCTGTCTCTACTGGTCTGGAAGGCTCCTCCTGCAGAGCCCCTGGGCCAGGCAGCAGCAACTCCATCCAGGGCCCTTCCCCACCTCTGCCTGTCCTTCGAGGCAGTAATGATGGAATAAGAAGAGGGACAAAGCAGGGTTTCTTCTCACTAAAACATTTGTTTCCTGCTACCAGGTTACCTGGCTGGGTGTCCCCCTCCATTTCTGCTGCAGGATGTGGCTCAGGCTGCATCCAGACCTCCTGGGAGAGTGGGCAGCCTCAGGGATTCATCCGAGAGAGAGGGAAATGATCCAGCATTCCCAGAGGGGCTGGGAAACTTGGTGGGGTTGAGCACCATGGGCCACCTCTGTGTCTCACCTTCTCTGCCCCCCATGACCAGGTCAGTTTGGCTGGGGCAGTCCTGGAGCCCTGGGGACAAGACTGGGATGGTTGGAGGAGGGTCGTAGAGGGAGCCTGGCAGGTGCTAAGGAGTCCAAAACTTTGTTCTCTGGTTTAAACACTCAAAGACAGAACTGCCCAGGGCAGAGAGGGCTTGACGGTTTGTGCTGGCTTAGCTGGTGTCACTGGAACGTGGGACCATAGGTGTTCAAGCAGAGGCAGCTGGCACAAAGGTAGCACTTGTCTTCATCCCCAGGCAGGAGAGGGATCAGGCAGTGTTTGCTCACCTTTCCAGGAGCTCTTGTTTCCCCCTCAACCCACCTCTCCCTCTCTCTCCCTCCTTCCTTCTCTCCCTTCCTCTCCATTCACCCCTCTATTCATCCCTTCAAACATCAACCTCTCCATCTCTCTTTATCTCCTTTCATCTATCCCTCTATCCATCCTTCCCTCCACCCTTCCACCCCTCCATCCTTCTATCCCTTTGCCTCCCTCAATCCCCACAGCAGCATTGGGAAAGGTTGGCGGAGTGGGGCTATTTTTGGGACCGTCTCCCTGGCAACGGCTGCCACCACCGTCTGTGGTGGCTTTTCCATAGGTGCTAAAATATTCCACGCTTCTTATTAAAGACAGTGCTGGTGGAGACGGGCGGGGGTGGCGAGTGTGAGCCACCCCGCTGCTGGGGCCGGTGGCCATGGGGCGGTCAGGGCGTGGCATCTTGGGGGCACAGGGACAGTGAGGGGCCAGTGGCATCCTTGATGTGACATCCCCATGTCCCTCTCAATGGCTCCAGCCATGCCAGCTGCCTCTTGGCTGTGCCGGGCTGCCATACCATGCACGATGTGTAGCTGTTCATCCTCCTGCTGCACAGGCAGAGGGAAGCACGGCGAGGTCTCAGGGACGGAGCCAGCAATGAGGAGCAGAAGGCAGAGAAGAGGAAACCCAGCCTGAAGCTGAGGTGACCACAGGGCTGCACGGTTACTTGCCTGCTCCAGGAAGGAACAAGATGTCTCAGCAGCATCTTCATCCCTTCACTGCGTGGAGGAGAAAGACCTGTCATTGTTCCAGAGGGATGGTATGCTTTGTTACAGGGCAAATGGGCAGCTACTGGCCCGTACCTCTTGGGACGCAGCCCCATGGGAAAGCAAGTACCCCTATGAATCTGCACGAGGTTCCTATAGGGACAGCTACAGAGGGCATGGACAGGCTGGTCCCATTCCATCCAGGGGCAGCAGCTCCCCAGGATTCCCCACTGGAGCAGCAAGGAGCAGCCACGGGCACCCTGAAATGAGCTCCTTGTTTGCAGCTGCTCATCTGCATGGAGCTGCTAAACTCACCCTCTGCTTCCCTGGTGGTGGCTTTGCCAGGTGGGAGCAGACTGTGCTCACCACGACAGTGCTCTCTGGTGCCAGTGGGGGACAGCAGGCCTCACAGTGTGTTGTGCAAGGGGGCATCCTGTGTGTCAGGGGATCTTGGGTGATTTTGGGAAGGAAGGTCATGATCATTGCAGGATTGGAGACCAGAGGAGACTAAAAAAGAGATTTTTTGATACTTTTTGATTTTTCAGCACAGGTCTTAACACTGGGGACAGCAGATGGGACACCAACATGGAAACCATGTCCTCAAACCACACCAGCCTGGAGCAGGGCTGTCCCCAGGAGCCTGTGCTTACAGCCGCTGCCTGCATGGTCAGGGCTCTCTTCAGCCTCTGGCTTCACTCTAGTAGAATCCCCTGTCTTCTCACCTTGCCACCAAGAAGTGACCTCTTCAAAGCCTCTGAGATGCTGCTGGCCATGGAGACCCAGAGCAGGTTTCCTGGACAGGTTTCCTGGTAGGGCAGCTGTGTACCATCCTGGAGCCCTGCAGGCTGGTCCCTCTATGCCCACGCTCCTGTCCCCAGCATTACGCATTCCAGAAGGAAATCCTCAGCTCTGCAGAGTGGGGAGGCAATGCCCCACAGCAAGTGCTCTGCATCAACTGGGAGAGCCTGGTCCTTCCTTAGGGCAAGGTGTCAGCCCAGCACCCCAAATCCAGGTGGGGAAAAAACTCCCCAACAGTGGATATTTCATGCCTGTGCACCAGCCCAGCAGGAGGATTCACCTCCTTGGGGGCACCTGGTGGCCCTGCCATCCCTTTCCTGCTGCTGATGGTTGCTCACGTCTCCCCCATGGTGGTTCCACAGCTCTGAGCTCACATGTGAGGATGGGCTAAAGTAGCGGAAAGCTGTTGGATCCTACCACAGAGTTACTGACTTCTCAGCTACAGACTGCATAGCAATCAGCGAGGGGGAGAGGCAGCCAGGGAAAGGGAGCGGAGCGCAAAGGGAGGAAGAGTGGAAGGGAGAGGGGGGATCTGGGGACTAGAGGAGGGGAGCGGTGAGAGGCATGGGCAAATAATGCCAGAGAGGGAGGGAGCCAGGCAGGAGGGGGAGACCTAAACCCATCGCTGAGCCACGAAGGCACATCAGCACTCCGTGGGATGGACGCTCCTGGGAGCAAAAAATTCTGAGAGGCAGAGGCAGGAGGAGAGCGCTGGCGTGGGCAGGGCAGAGTTAGGAGAGGAGCAGGTCGCAGCAGAGAAGTAGCTTTTCGGGGGGGAAAAAATAAACCTAAGCTGGAGGCGAGCGAGGGCTGCAGAAAGACCTCCCTGACTCCTCCGGTCCGGCTGAGACATTTCATGGTGAGATGGAGAAGCCGTCTGCTTTCCCGTTCCTCTGATGTTGGCTCGGCACGGCTGGAGCAGGCGGCAGCCCCTCGGCAGGACCCGGGTAAGAGGCGGTGCCGGGGCGCGCTGTTCCCCTCACCGGCGTGAGAACGAGAAGGGCTTTTTTCCCCCTAGGAAAATAATGTATTGTTTCATTTGCGTTCACTCCGAGGAACAGCTATAAATATAACTTAGGGAGAGATGCGTGGCTTCGTGTGAGCGTGCCAGTGAATAATAAAGTTGCCTGTGTGCATGGCATATGCACGTACAGCTCCTGGGGCGGCTGCGGGCCGAGGGGCAGGGGTGGGCACCTGCCTGTAAACCTCCCCAACTTCCCTCCCCGCCCCTTGCCACCCTGACTTTGGTCGCTTCGCAGATAACTTATTCATTTTTATGTCTCCCCATGTTTCCTTAGTGTCTTCTTGCCCTGGGCTGGGTCTTTCTCACCTTTCTCCCCTGCTCCGTGTGGGCAGTGATCCCAGCCAGTTCACGGAGAAGAATGCAGCTGGAGACCTGTTCTCCGAGCACTCAGGTGCAAATAGGGCTGAAGTGGACGTGTTGGTTCTCCTGCTGTCTGTGGAGCTTTTCGGGCTCCAGATTTGTCCCCCTGTCCCTTGCTTTCCACCTCTCCTCATCCCAGCATGGCTGATCCTGCTGCTGGTGGTCCAACATCCCGCAGACAGGCACAGTGCAAAGGGTCTTCTGGATACTGGGTTTGGGTGAAAGGAGGAAGCCATGAGCACAAAGTGCCAGAGAAACTCTGCCTTTACTCCCTGTTGGTAAGGTCAGCATCCCTACCGGGGCGGGAATGGGCACACGAGTTTGTGTGGTGCTGGCAGGTCACTTTGGGTATCTCTGGTGCCACCTTTAGCCCACAAGGCCCTCCCTCATGGGCAAATCACATGGACTCGACCAAATCCCTCTGCCAAGAGCCCTGTCCTCACTGGGCAGTCCTGACTCCATCCATGGCAAAGCTCACAGAAGCTCTGAGGCCTCTCCCTTCTCCCATTCCCCCTTTTGGGGGGTTGTGCTGTGAAGGGCAGACAGTGACTGCACAGACGGGGGATGCGTGGAGAAGGTGATGTGGCTTCAAGACTACCCTCTATCCCCCTACTCTGTGCCCTTCTTGGCTTCTCAGGAGGAGGCATCCAGAGGGGTGGGAGATGAGCCCAGGGCTGGGGGTCACCCAGAGCCTGGGAGGAGACTGGCACGTGCATGGGGAACACATCTTGATAGAGACATGTGAATGTGCCCCTTCTCCATTCACCATCAGAAGTGGCACCCACAGAAGCGTGAGACACCCTGGCACGTGGCCACCCCTGTTTGTAGCCACTGACAACAATAATAATTACAGGGGGAAACGTGTCTTGGGAGGGAAACGTGAGTCTGGTAGGGACAAGGGGTGGTGGGGAAGAGGAGGGATGGTGAGGGTGGCCACAGACAGGATAAGCTGGAGAGGGTTGGTCTGGAGGGTAGTGGGGCTCTCTCTCCTCCACCTTTCTCCTCTTCCATCTCTCCTTCGATTTGGGTACCTAGATCAAGTGCCCCAACGTGTGGTGCTGGCAGGGGGCTGCAAGTGGTCCTCGCCCCTCACAGCCCCCCACTGTGGTTTTCAAGGAAAGTCAGAAAGTGAGGAGGTGGCTGGGGAAGGACGGAGTTAGGTGGCAGAATGGGTCCTCACTGGCCCCTCTGGCCACTTGGCCACCCCAAGCTCACCCACTGGCCACCACCCTGTGAGCAGCTGCATTCCTGGGGTGGTATCACTGACGGGAGGGTGCCAGCAATGGGGAGGAGGACACGGTGATGGATACCTGCGCCCTCTGTGCACTGACATGAGTGCAGACCCGGAGAGGAGCAGTTAATGGCAATCTGCCCTCAGCAAGTTCCCCTGTCCTGTCCAATTATTGCACTGGGTTGGCTTAACCCGACAGTGCGGCCAGGAATCAATAGATGGATGCTGGCATCTTAGCAATCGATCCCTTACTCATACACGCGGCTCCCAGCCTCCCGCCGGCGCTCGTTTTTCTGTGAATGGCAAGGACTGAGTGCAGCCGTCTGCGCTTGCCTCGCAGGACTGCGAAACTGAGTCAGGCTAAATTCGTGCTCCATGACAGCATGGCCTCTGTGCCCCTTACCAGGACAGAGGGGCCCCACATGGAGCCCCGGGAGGCACTGGCACTGGTTTTCCACCCCAAATAAGGTGACTCTAATGGGGATGGTGGATCTTGAAGACTCTTCGTGTGAGAGGTGCTGATTCTCTGTCTTGGGACAGGCAGGGGCTGCCTTTGATGTGATTCTCTCCCTTAGACCTCTCAGGCTTTATCTCCAGCAGTGAAGGTGGTGTCAAAGCCCAGGCAGATGAGGAAAGGGAGCTGGCTGAAATGTGACCCTGCCCCAGTGGCCCCAGAGACCCATGCACCTGCATGCCTGTCCTCCTGGGAGCCTGGCAGCAGGCAGCTTGCTTCCGGGACAGTTTTAGCATTCTCCCACCAATTTATTTGGGGAGGAAATCCCCACCACCTCCTGGCACCAGCCACGCTGGCACAGCAGCACCACTGCTGCTGTCATTGGAGATTAGGGAACGGAGCGTGGAGAACAAGGTACCCTTCAGCCTGACACTGCCCCATGCTGCCAGCCAGGGACTCCTGCAGCCACTTTGCCCATGCCTGTGCCAGCCCCTGCCACCATGGCAATGGGTTTGCCCCTCACAATCTGGGTGGCTGTTTTATTTCTATGGCAACATTCCTCCCGAAACACTTCAGAGGGAGCCTGGTGCTGTGCAAAAACAAGGGAGGCAGCATCCCTCATTCTGTCCCCTGCAAAAGGTTCAATGAAATGACCCTGACAGCTCTCCTTGCCTCCCTCCTCACCTCCTTCCCTTTCTGGCAAGTGTCACCAGCACTGGTACGATGAGCTGCTGGCCTTGTCCCGACTGCCTCTCCACTGTCAGTTCTCCTTTCCCATCTTCAGCTTTGCTCTCCACTCTCCTCTCACCTGCTCCCTTTCTGCTGGCAGCCTGCGTAAGCAGCCGTGCAGAGGGACCAGCTGAAAGAAGTCTTGTACAAAGTGGATGTCAAAAGTGACTCTGCTATAGGGGAGGGTAAAGCCCCGTGAGAGCTGTATAGATCAGCCCTGCCAGCAGCATGGTGAGTGCGGGGGCTGAAGGGCACCGAGGATCCCAGAGGCTGGACAGGCAGGCGCTTCATCCCTCTGCAAAGCTCGATGGCATTACGAAGAGGCGGTGCCTGCCACGGGACTAGACACTGCGGCCCCAGAAGTCCTCTCCTCTGCTGTTCCTGTTGTTTCCACCACCAAGAAAGAGCCTCGTGTTTGGGTGGAGGTGACCAGGCAGAAGCTGTGGGCAGCACCGAGTGCCAGCAGCCAAGAGGCAGGTGAGCCGGCAGGATGCCAGCGGCAGCGACTATCGCAGCCCGGAGGAGCAGGGGTACAACAGCAACCCGTGGTGATGGCGGGGGGGATATTGCAGTCCTAGCAGGGTGAAAATGCAGCCGCCATATCCCGCTTTGCAACGCTCTCCCCCTGGTGCGATCCTGTCCACGATGGCAGCCCCTGCCATGTCAGGTAGCCAGGAGGCAGGTGAAGGAAGGGGCAGTGGTCCTCCATACTGCATGAGGTGGGCAGCACATAGGCTTAACATCTTCCCAGATGCATTTGTCAAACAGGACAGATCAAGCTGCAGCAATAAAAGTCAACAGACCTATAGTGAAATACTTGATCCGCTCTCTGCGGGAAAGTGGTTTTGCAGCTTACCTGGGATGCTCCCTCCACTCTGTTTCTGGTGCCTTGCAGACGTAGCTGAAAGGGAAAAGCTGGGACCCTCTCAGGAGAATGGTGGCTCCGCTGGGCTTCTTGGGCTCCTTGTTAGCATAGCAACAAAGGGTTTGAGGGGAGGTTGTTTTTTTGCCTGTCGCTGATGGATTAGTGCTCAGCAGCCAGGCCAGGCTGGGAACTCGGCCCTTCTCCTGCAGCCAGGTGTGGAGCAGTGGCTGCCACCTCTGTCGACTCAGGGGCTTGGTGCAGAGCAGGCTTTGCCCTGGTTATTGCTCACCCTTTGCTGCTGTCACTGTTGTTGTCATCATCTCTGACCCATTTGCAGGCACCTGCCTTCCTGGGTGCTTGGCAAAGGTACTGCCCTGTCAGGAGTGCAACTGCAGCTGGCAGGCAGATGACGTGAGTCACCCTTGCCCCCCTTTTCCTGCACACTGATAATGATCCTTCTCCTCTGACAAGCCAAAAACAATCAAAAGGCCCTGCGTGGGCAGCTCTCCTGGCCAGGGACTCTGTGCTGCAGAGATGTCAAGGCACAGGGATGCTGCTGGGAATGGCTTTTCATCATGGCTCCTGCAGGGCAGGGTGCTCAGTGAAGGGAGTACCTGGGATGGAGGGGCTAGGGGAGATGTCCTTTTCACTGGTGCAGTTGTGCTGGAAAGCTGGAGGAGGCGACCTGAATGCGCAGCAGCCACTTGGGATGTAAGGACCTCAGGGACACCCCAGCACCTTCAGGTTTTCTCTTCTTGTGGGTTTTGCACCAACCCTTAGGGGTCTAGTGCATGGTTTTGGCAGGCAGGGTGCTGGGGCATGAATCAGCCCCCGTGTTTTCTCAGGAGCAGGCGGGATGTGGTCTGTGCCCTGGCTGCCTTAAAAGCTCTGCTCCTTTTGGGCCAAAAAAACACCCAGGAAAGGCCAGAGGGCCTCTGAGCATTTAATTTTCACTGTGATGCCAGCTACAAAGAATAACACCCACCTACCTCACTCAGCAAGAAAAAGAAGGGACTTCTCCCCAGCTGCTGATCCAGGAGCATCCTCTCCTTACAATCCTGCTCAGCCAATCCCCAGCCCCTGTGTCTTGTCCCCCCAGATCTTTTTAGGTCAGAGAAGAGTGGGTGAAGGTCAGTGCCAGTCCCACTAGCCCCACCATGGGGTATCCCCCCATCTAGTCCGAGATCCCAGAGAGCAGACAGCTGTTCTTGCAGTGCCACTGCCCGGACGGTGCAACCGGAGCAGGGATCGCCGGGGTGGTGTGGGAGCAGGCAGGAGGTGATGCTGTCACCTTTCTGTGCCTCTTCCCGACTTTGTCATCCTGGGGACCTTTGTGTGGTTCCCATTTTTATCTGTTTTTTCTCCCTCTCACTCTTTCTCTCCTTCTCTCTTTGCTTTCTTCTCTCCCCCTCCCATCAGCATGTGGGCTGATCACTGCTCAAACTTTTAATTCAGATGGTAATTGGAATAATAATACGGGCAGAATCCTTCTGGCTCCGTTGCTGCAGCTGGCTTCAGGGAGCTATGAATAGCTCTGAGTCACACACTGAGATGGTTTAACTTCAAATCATTTTGTTTTGTTTTCATATTACCCATCCTCAGGCTCCAGAGCTTCACAGGGGGCTAAAAACATCCCCTCTTCTCACTCCACCCCAAAATATAAACCGGGCAGAGGTGTGTTAAGAAAATCCTCTTTTGGAGAGGGAAACTGGTCAGCGGATCATGCCTTGAGGGGCAGATGGGGACTGTTGGCACTTAATCTATTTATAATTATTGAACGAAAAGGCAGAAGTGTGTATATAAAAATGGTATAGAGTTGATTACAGCTTCCTCCCCTCACCTTCCATATGTCACTTGCCTTTTTAATATGGTAAAACTCTCCGGCACGGTGACTGTGCCTTCGTGTGTGCCCATACAGTGCCTGGCACCCAGCCCTGCTGGCATGGAGGAGCGGGAGCTCGGCCGCTGATTCTTGCGGCAGGACAGCCCCATGGCACCGAGTTGCCCTGTGAGCCCTGGCATGAACCCTGGGAATATTTGTGAGGAATAGGAGAAGAGACAGAGTTACAAAACGAATGAAGAGGACAAACCAAATGTTGTGGGTCTGCGAGGCTCTGCAAAAAGGCAAAGAGGGCCCCTCTCATCTGCGGGTGTTTCCATCCTGACTCCCCAAGAGGCGAGAAGCTCATCTGCTGCGTTGTCACCGTGCCCGAGCTGGCAGGATGGGTCTGTGGATGCTGATCTCAAAGTCAGCCAGTGCTACACAGCCTGTAATGGGGACAAAGGCACAAAGCAGAGTGCAACCAGCGGCTGCGGTATTGACCACAGACAGGAGGGAAGCATTTGCCAGACAACTCCAGATAAAGCAAAGACTAAGAGTGTAAAAATACTCTGGGATTTTTCCATCATCGTCGTTCACAGTGTACGTCCCAGAGCACCAGATATGGTTGTTATAAAAAGAGAAGTGGGGGAGTGCTTCAGCATGGACTTTTCTGTTCTGTTTCATGAGACTCTTCCACTGCAAATTTAAAGACGGATTGACAATATATGATCCACTCTGGCAGGGGCTGGAGAAAGACTGGGATGTGTGTGGCGCTGCACCACATACTGGGGATGGAGTGATGGAGGCATTGAATCAGCACCAAGTGCCTTGACATTATTGGCCCACAGATCCCCTAGAAAAGGACAGCAATAACCCATCCCCCTGTGTCTGCCTGGGGTCAGAGCAGAACTGGAGTGGCAGTGTGGGCTGGTGTGATGGCTTGTGCTGCTGGAGCACAGTGTCACACGGGAAGGTGGAGATGACTGCAGCACCATGGTGGTGTCCCCAGCAATGCTCAATCTAGGACACAGAAGGGGGAAAGTTGTTGGGAAGGAAGGAAAGAAGGAAAGGCAGCCCACGCTGCGAGGCTGGTGGTGGATATTGGCCCCTGGAGACCCACCTGGCTGACATCTTCTGTGCTGCAAGACAGTGGCTATAATGCCTATGCTGCAGCAGCCTCCCACAGTGCTGGGAGGGCTTCTTTGGGCCATGAAATATAGGGGTGTTCACATGCACCAGGGACATGGTAGGAGAGGGATGGAGAGGCATCTCTCTGGACTGCAGTATCCTGCATCTCCCAGGGTGCCCCATGCTGCACCCACCAGCGTGGTTTCATCTGGCTCCCTAGGAATCATCACTGACCCCACAGCTTCCTCCTCCATGTGGGGGCCCCAAGAGGCAGAGCAAGCTCCAAGGGAGATCCTTGAATATGCTCTGGGATTCACATCTCTGTCGTCAGCCAGGCTTTCCACCCCCTTTTCTATGTGACAGGCAGTGCTTGTTCAGAATATGAATGTCACCCCCTTTTGCTGGAGACATCTCTGAACCTTCCCCTTTCATCCAGTTTGTGTTTCATGTTTCCAAGCTGCAATGTAACCAATTTGTAGGCATTTGAGCCATGTTTATGTAGGGTTTGGGCTCCTAGTACAGCCTCTGGCCTTGCCAAGCTGGTGGCATCCATTTTGCAGGCAGGGATGTCAGCGGTGGCCCTGGGCCACCAGCTGCTGAGGAGGGACAGTGACCCAATGTGGCATCTTCAGGGGGCTAATGTGAATGCCAGCCCCAATGTGATAGCCCAGGGCTTCTTGCCTCCCTGTCTGTCCTTCCCATGGTGGCACCAAGCACTGTGGGGGTGTGTTGAGGTGGAAGTGGCAAATGTGTTTATTTTCATTTGTCTCCTGGCTCGTGCCTCTCTGAGTTTGTGGCGCTCAGTATTACTAACACTTCCCTGTGCCAGCTGGCAGCAGGGGATGAATCAGATTGGCAGCACCACTGTGAGGACCCCTCACTGGCCATCCAGCTTGGAGTGATGCCTCTGGCCAAGGTGCTCCTTGTATCTCCTGCCTCTGTCCAGGGTGAGCCCTGGCACCAAAATGCCAGTGGCCTGACCTTGTTGCTGGCAAAGTCTCAGTACCCTGTGGGCAGGGTTGTCCCCTCTGACCCACGCTGTTTGCCAGGGGCTGGACAGTCCCTGTCCCTCCTTTATGCTGGAGATCTCAGGTGGCTTCATGACCTGCTCTCTGTCCACCGGCAGCATCCCCAAGTTGGGGTTGGTTCTGCAGCCAGGAGGATAGTCTGTCCTGCTGTCAAAAAAATGCTTTTGCAGTTGTTCTGGTTTAACCCCAGCTGTCAACTAAGTATCAGGCAGCCACTGGCATCCTCCCCCTATCCACAGACCCGGTGGGGAGGAGAATCGGAAAGAGAAGGTAAACCTTGTTGGTTGAGACAAGAGCAATTTAATAATTGAAACAAAACCCAACCAACCAAACAGGAAATTAATAGTAAGAATTGTAATAATAACTAGAGGGAGAGAGACTAACAGGACCCAAGACAAATGAGTGATGAACAACCCAATTGCTTGCTACCCACTGACTGATGCCCAGCCTGTCCCTGAGCAGTGCTTGGCCCCTTCCAGGTAAATCCTCCAGTTTATATACTGGGAATGATGTTCTATGGCATGGAATATCCCTTTGCCCACTTTGGATCAGCTGTCCTGGCCATGGTCCCTCCTGGATTCTTGTGCAGCTCCTCACTGGCAGAACACAGGAAACTGAAAAATCCTCGGCTTAAAGTAAGCCACTACTTAGCTTAACTTAACATCTGTGTGTTATCAGCATTATTCTCACACTGAATCCAACACACAGCATTGTACCAGCTGCTAGGAAGAGAATTAACTCAGTCCCAGCCAGAGTCAGGACAACAGATGATTGTTTCCTCCCCCTCCCCCCACTCCTGAGCACTCCACACCCACAGAACTCAGAACTCAGTGACATCACAGACCTTGGAATGTTGGTTGTTCCAGTAGTCCCCTAGAGCCAAGACAACCAGGTGTCTTGTCTTCCACTCCCTCCTGAACACTCTGCTGTTCTAGACAGAGGGATTTTGGTGGCTGCCTCTTCTGCCACAAGCATCACTGAGGCTGCAGAAGGTGGCACACTCTTTGTCAGTGTCACCTGACAGTGTGATCTGGGTCCAGGAGGACAGTTTGGATTCTCCCACTTGCTGCAGCCCAGAGCACCCTGAAAAATGTCATGGCCACTTGGTGTCTCTGGACCAATGGTGAGGGTCCTACCAGAATCTCAAGGCTTGGAAGATGATGATGATGACAGTGATGAATTCAGGTACTCTGGCCACTCTGGGCATTCTTCACCCCAGAGCAAGAGCAATGACAGCTCAGACGACAGTCAGACAGAGGATCTGGGAGAACCCATCCCATTTTCCGTAACTCCTGGGCACTCTAATACAGTGGAAGACAAACAAGTGGAGTTGGCCAAGCACACACTGGAGCTTGAGGAGGAAGGTCAGGAGTTTCAGGAACCATTTCACAAAGACAAGGTAATGTCCAACAGCTTGTCTGGAGATAAGAAGCCCAGCCTGACCCCACATTTTCCTGGGCATCAGAGGTCACCTGCTCTCCAAACAGCCAGTACAGCACGGTGTGGCTCCCATGGCTCTTTCCAGAGTAGTGCATACCAGCACTTGGTGATGGAGGCTACTGCCCCACAGGCCCATGCCAGTGACTCCTATGTGGGGCATCCACAGTGCACCACAGGAGCAGAGCCCCACATGCTGCACAAGGAAGCCACCGGGGACAGGGAGTTCCCATCCCTGCAGCTGACCTATGGCATCTTCAGGGAGGAGAACAGCATGATCAGGGAGGAGAACAAAGTGCTCAGGGATAGGAACCTCACACTTGAGGAGGAGAACTTTGTCCTCAGGAAGATTTGCTATGGCCTCAGGGAGGACAACACTGTGCTCATGGAGAAGAATGTTGTGCTTAATGGGGAATACAACATGTTCAGGGAGTGGTATGGCAGGCTCAAGCATGAGAATGACATACTCAGGGAGGACAATGCCATGGTCAGGAGAATGTTTAAGAACTTCCAGAACAGCTTGGAGACCCAGGCGTGCATGGTGTCGAGCCTGCAGGAGCAGCTGAAGACCAGCCTGGCCGAACGGAAAAGGGAAGCCCAAGAGCTCGAGTCCTTGGTCCAGCAGAGTAAGAGTCATCTCCAGCTGATGACCCAGCGGGCTCTGAATGCAGAAAGAAACATGGAGAGGCTGAAGCAGAAGATCTTTTTTCTTCAAGGAGAGCTGGAGAACTCCAACCTGGAGAAGAAAAACCTGAGAGCAGACCTGCCTGGGGACAGTGAAGGCCAACTTAGACTTCACCTAGCAAAACGCCCACAAGCTTATAATGGGCGCACATGGTTCCATCAGGGAGCTCCTGCCTCAGAAATGAAGGTTCTGCCCGTTATTGCTGAGGTCCTTGAATCTACCAGCAAAATTTTCAAATTGTAAGCAGAAAAAGATCTATGAGTGCATTTCTGTGTGAGTTCTATGGATGAGTGTACGGACTGAGACCATGGATCTCCTACTTGAAGTCATTTGCTGTAAATAAAAGCATTTGCTTTTCCATTCTCAAACGTGTGTGCTCAGACTGGTAGCTGTTATCCTTTGTGGAGATACTTTCCTTGTGATAATCAGTTGCAGGTAGTGGTGTGACTTTAGCTGCTGATACTCTGCTTGGGCACTGCGAAACCAGCATCGAACACTGCCCAGGCTCTGAGCTGCATGGTCCAGCTGTGGCGGGCTCTGTGCAACAGGCTATGCCACAGCTGCAGCTCACACCACCTCCTGTGTGGGAGCCAGGAGGAAGCACAACAGCACAGGATGCAGCACTCAACCAGTGTGTTCATCCCTTCCTATAGCTGTACCAGCCACAATCAGAGATGAACAAAGCCCTTGTATTTCACCTTGCTTCCTTTGCCCCTTAGAGAGGTGGGAAAGGTGAGATGCAGAGATCCAGGTGCTGTTGCACGTGGTTTCAGTGAGCCGAAGCTCCTTAGTTCCTCCGTCCTTTTTTTTTGCAGCTGACTGCTGCCTGAGCCATGCAAATCCAGTCTCTAGAAATTGTGCACTTGTTCCTGCAGATGGGGAAAGAGAGTTGTTGGCAGTGAGAAACCTCTGGGAAGTTGTGAAGTATTCATAGGTGTGCGCTGTGGCAGTGCCTTCCCTCGAGTATCGGTGTCAGTGCTGGCTAAGGACGAACTTGGCATATGTGGACTGGCTAAGGAAGCTGCCGGTTGGAGAGGATGCCCTTCCTTTCCTGGCTGGGGCTGGCATAGAGGGGTGTGCCTGCCTTTGTCACCGTCCAAAGTCACGTGGGACCCTGCGGTCCAAACTCACCATGTAATCACTGGAGTTACATTTGAGTTTTATCCTGGCAGGACCATCTCTGGGCATGAGGTGACCTTTCTTTATCACACCAACACTTCTGATTAATTAAGGTTACCAACATCAGGTTCTACTGTATGTTTACCCAGCTGACAGCAAAAGTTCCTGTATCTGGCCAAACTGATCCTCCCTAAAGACTAGGGTGGTGAGGAGGTGGGAGCTGGCAGAGTTCAGTGCTTTTCTCTGATGGGAAATTTGGGGCAGCTGCTCATTTTTACCTCTATGAGCTGAGTTGTGGATCACAAGGTTGTTGTCTTCTCCTTGATGTGAACAACCATGTTTGTGTTGCCACAGAGCTTAAACTGCCTCAGCAACCAGGAGGAGAAACTGCTGGTTAAACTTCAGCCCATTGGAGGTGATGTCTGGAGCTCCTTACTTTCTGCTTTCCAGTCTGTGCTCCTAACTGGGAAAAGTTGGTGGGCTACCTTAGCCACATGAAGCCCCATTCTGCAGCACTGATGATGAGACAACAATGGTTCTCACCAGCTTTTCCATCCTAGACATCACTTGCTGTTCCTCTCTCCTATTGTGCATGACTGCTTGCAAGCAGCTCTAAACCTTGGATTCAGCCCCCAAATTCTTGGATTTGTCCCATATCTGGCAACCACTGGTTGCTCATCAGTGAGGCTAGGAGTGAGTAAACTAGCTGGCTCTGTCTGTATCCTGCACTCTGCACTGGCTGCTGTAATCCAAAGGCTACAGAGCAGGATTAACATGGGTGTACAAAGCCCTTCCTAATCTGTGAGTCATTACCCCTTCACTGCATTTCACTTCCCAGCAGCTCTGGGCAGACAGATAGGTGAGCTTTTGAGTCTTTGGTTTCCCCATTTTTCTGTTCTGGGCAGACTGAATTGGGACATAACATCTGCTGGACATCCTTCCAGGACTCTGCTGCTGAGTTGCTCCTTGGATGCTGTACACGGGGCATACTACAAGGTTTGTTTGCTCTAACCAGCTTCTCCTTGGTTACCTCTAAGCCCTTCTTTCCTATCAGGTCTCAGTTTTGGCTCTACCACTTAATTTTCTTCTTTTCTTTGAAACAGTGGGGATGTTCTGCACACCCTGGAAGTAAATTCCCTCTGGGTCAGGCTGGGCTGACGGGGATCCCTGGGGGCTGCTGTGCATGCCCATGCTGTGTTAGCCCTTGAGCACAAGGTATTTAGGCTGGCTGAGCTCTTGTCCTGGTGTAAGCTCTGATATTAATACAATGGCTCAGGGTGAGGGCCCTGGGAGCTATTCAGCTGTTGTGCCCTTGGTCTGGAGAGCAGTGACCAGCCAGATCTGCTCCTCAGCTGGCAGTGGGTGCTGGGGAGTGCAGGGGCTGCCGGTCATGCAACCCAGTCTGCATCCATCAGCTCCTCACCTGCCCGAGCCAGGCTGTGGCACAGTGGCCTGTGGAGACCTCCAGACCCATCCTAAGCAAAGGAAGGCTGGGAGGCCTGTGCCCCCCACTCTGGACTGGGATGGGCGCTGCCAAGGGAAGCTCTGACTGGGTTTTGCTTTGTCCTTCTCTGCCAGGTGCATGCCCAGGAGCACTTGCAATGGCAGTGCCAATCCCAGCTCACCAGAGGTGAAACCCAGAGCCATCCAGTCCCATGTGAGTGCCACTGCATGAGTTCCTGTGCCCTTCCAGCTCCCGTGGCCCCCTGACGCCTGATGACACAGCAAGCCATGGGCAGCATCCGAGTCAACAGGTGAGTAACCCTCCTGTCAAGGACTGCTGCTGCCCTAGGTGGCCTGATTCTCTTCATCTGGCCCCTCAGGCCCTACCTTCAGCCTGTCTTCTAGTGTATTCTTCTCAAATTGCCTGTCAGGGGCTTTCCCTTTCCTGTTCCAGGGTATGACTCCCCTCTGCTTCTCCAAACCAAAATATCCCGTACATAGGGGCAGTGCTTGGGGGAATACTATGGAGAAGAAGCAAAGCACTGCATGGTGCTGGGCCAGAAATTATACATTCCAGCAGCGCTGCAGTAGCCACATGTCCCCAGGAATTACAATTCCAGCCACCAGAGCTTGCCTCGCTGTGAGATGTGGATGGGTGTCTTGAAGCCTGTGCTGGTGGACTCCAGCTGATATTGCAACACTGTGGAGTGGGAGAGAGGCACTCCAGAGTCCTGTGAGACTGCAGCTCAGCAGGCATGAGGGCAAAGTTGTCTTGACAGTTCAGTGAACTCGCTCAGTTTCCTCAGTGGTCAGAGCATCTTCTGCCACCACATCTTTAAGGAATATCTGCAACTGTTACAGCATCACGTGAGGGGCAGCATCAGAGCTGCATGCAAGGGAGGGAAGCCAGAGGGGCAAATGTCTCCAGAAAGTGTGTATGTAGCTTCTGCCAAGGAAACTGCCAGCACTTCGACTGTTGATCTCCAAATTGCACCTTTGGTTTTGGATGCTGGATGCTGGAAGCCACACATGTTGCTGTGGCAACTGAATTGTCCTGAGTGCAGGAAGTGTATAAACGTTGTCACCACACACCATGAAATCAGTGAGCAGAGTAGAGAAGAAAATAGAAACTCCCAGCTTGGTATAATATCAGGGGGAAAATGTGGCCAGGCTGTAGGTGCTTGCTCCCAGTCTTCCTTGCTATCCCAGCTGCTGTCAGGTTTCAAAGCCTTGTATCCCTTTTGACCACAAAGGCACCACAGATCTACAAGCTTCTGCTGCTTTGCTGCCCTGTCACGACTGCCCTGTCAGATACAACCTCCTGGCAGCAAGACGCAGCAAATATTGCAGCTGACCTCCACCAGTTTGGTCAGAGAGGCATCATGGTGCAATAACCAGTGAAACGTGCTGTGTGAAACTCAGCAGTGTGGTATTCTAGCCCTGGGAGCCACCCACACCTCCTGCCCTTCCTGTCTCAGTGATTGCTGTTACTCTTCACGTATTTCTGATGAAAATGCCTGTTCCTTCTCTTCCCAGGTACAGCATTGTCTCAACTGAAGAGGATGGACACAAGGTCTCTGCACTGGGCAGCATGAACGGGCACAGCCGGAACGGGAAGGGCCATGCTCCCCGGCGGAAGCACCGCAACCGTTTTGTGAAGAAGAATGGCCAGTGCAACGTCTACTTTGCCAACCTGAGCAACAAGTCCCAGCGCTACATGGCCGACATCTTCACCACCTGTGTGGACACTCGCTGGCGGTACATGCTTATGATCTTCTCGGCCGCGTTCCTGGTTTCCTGGCTCTTCTTCGGCTTTCTCTTCTGGTGCATTGCTTTCTTCCATGGTGACCTCAATGCGCCAGCTGTGGGAGGTGGTCCCTCTCTCCTAAAGCCCTGCATCATGCACGTGAACAGCTTCCTAGGGGCTTTTCTTTTCTCAGTGGAGACACAGACAACCATTGGGTATGGCTTCCGCTGCGTGACTGAGGAGTGCCCGCTGGCTATCATGGCAGTTGTGGTCCAGTCCATCGTGGGCTGCGTTATTGACTCCTTCATGATTGGCACTATCATGGCCAAGATGGCAAGGCCCAAGAAGCGGGCCCAGACCCTCCTCTTCAGTCATCATGCGGTCATCTCTGTGCGGGATGGAAAACTGTGCCTCATGTGGAGGGTGGGCAACCTGAGAAGGAGTCACATTGTGGAGGCCCATGTCCGAGCCCAGCTCATCAAGCCCTACATGACAGAGGAAGGGGAATACCTCCCCCTGGACCAGCGGGACCTAAATGTGGGCTATGATGTGGGTCTTGATCGTATATTTTTGGTCTCACCCATTATTATTGTTCATGAGATTGATGAGGAGAGTCCACTCTATGGGATTGGCAAGGAGGAGCTGGAGACAGAGAATTTTGAGATTGTGGTTATTCTGGAGGGGATGGTGGAAGCCACAGCCATGACCACACAGGCACGAAGCTCTTACCTTGCTAGTGAAATCCTTTGGGGTCATCGTTTTGAACCCGTTGTGTTTGAGGAAAAGAACCACTACAAAGTGGATTATTCACGCTTTCACAAGACCTACGAGGTAGCTGGCACACCTCGCTGCTCAGCCCGGGAGCTACAAGAAAGCAAGATGACTATCCTACCTTCTCCGCCACCTCCCAGTGCCTTCTGCTATGAGAATGAGCTGGCACTTGTCAGTCAAGATGAAGACGAAGATGATGATGAAGTGGGTGTGGTGTTAGGGGGCAGCACCAAGGAGGAGGGAGGTATCATCCAGATGATGGATTTTGGAAGCCACCTGGACCTGGAGCGGCTCCAGGCAACTCTGCCTCTAGATACAATGTCCTACCGCAGGGAGTCAGCCATCTAACTCGTCCAGCCTCCCCATTCCATACCCGTTGCCCACAGTCTCCTCCATTCTGCACCCGTACACTGGATAAGCCCCTTGACCAGCAAACAATGCCTCCCATGACTGCCTCTCAGCCCCTGAGTACATCAAGGCCTGGAGCTGCTCTGATATACTCCCTTTCCCATGAAGTCATACTGCCTGGAAGAGGAGTAAAGATACACTACTCTTTCCGGGTATGCAGCTTGTGCCCAGAGACAGGGAAGCAGCAGGCCTGGTTTCTTGTCTCTGGAGAGGTGACAGGAGTCCCTGCCTTCAACAAGACAGACTGGGAGCAGCAAGTGCTTCTGCTGCTGAGGAAACAGCAGACTTTCTGTCCCCTCTCAGTATGGGTGGGCCCCATGGCTGTCAAGGGAGGAGCACTACCTAAGCACTGACCAGAAGAGGATGGAAGGGAGAGTTCAGGACTCCTGGAAGGAGTGGGGTTTACTTGCATGTTTGTTGCTTGTTGCACATGACTCTTTCTTTGTATATAAAACAGAAGGAGAAATGAAATCCATATTCTTCCACTGCAAATGCAAAGCTAGGAGACAAGGACGCTTTACATAGCCTACTCTGCATTCTCCTTGGCTTTTGGTATCTGTCACCTCTAGAAGCAGCTCAGCTCCACAGACTCAGACCCAGTTCTCCCAGTCCTCTTGAAAAACACATCCTGCTCCTCTCCTGAAACACCTGGTGGAGGAGGCAGGGCCCAGTGCTTGCCACACTCAGACTGCTCCCTGGCACAGCATAGCTGGGATGACAGACAAGTGACCTGACTGGACAGCAGACCCTCCACTTGCTCCTTTCACCTCCTCCATTCTTCTCCCTGATGCCATCAGCTGTAAAACTGAATTTGTAACTATTTATTTTTAATAAAGTCTAATATTCCAAGGGGAGGTTCAGAAGCAAAGGACAGACCCCATGGCTGCAGCCTGGTATAGAGATTGATGAGGATTATTAGCGCTGGTGTTTGCTGTTTGTATGGCATTGGAGCCTGGAAGCTCCACCACAAGGGCTCCGTTGTTCTGGGCCTCTCTGATAAAGACCCACAATAAGAGGCTAAGATAATTTGTTCAGGAAGAAGGTCATACAAAATGTATATATGGAGGGAATCACTCGCATTAAGATTACCAGTAGGATGGGTCAAAAATCCTGCTTGCTTTGGAGATAGTGAGAACTTTGTCCAGGAAAGGGTTATAGATCAAGAGGCAGAGACGTACAAGACATTGGTCTAGATGGAAGGCCCCAAAAAACCCATAAAAAACCTTAAAGCCTCTCTTTTTGGTAGAGGCAAGTAGAGGGGAGATGAGGGAGGACATCAACCAAGCAAGATTTGTAACTTCACTTTGCTGTCATTTCACAAAAGAAGTGAAAATCTCGCAAGCCTTTTTCTTCAGGAGCAGCAGAACGACCCCTTCAAAATTGCAGATGAGATGAGGGCAGAAGGACAAACAGGGAGCTCAGGAAGTTGCTCTGGGCACCCAGCGGTTGTGCTATGGGGCAAAATGGCTGAAGAAATTATGTCCCATCCAATCCCTGACTTATAAAGCAGAAAAACAACATCTCGATATCAATTTGGGATTGGTTCAAGAAGCAACAAGAAGAGGGGAAGAAGCAGAAGGGTAAGGAAGGAAATAGCAGGACTGAGAAGGAAAAGCAAACACAGCGTGCAGGTGGCAGAGGAGGAAGAGGAAAAGAGAAAGAGAAAATGAGGTAATATGGAAGTGCATTTGAGAAAGAGCACAGATAGATTAATAAGACATGTCTGGACCCAGACATGGCCATTTCTCATCCCAGGATGTAGATTCTGTGAGGGAACAGCTGTCCTGCCCAGGTTGCTCCATTCACTGGAGTAACTCCATTCACCACCACTCTCTAGACCTGGCCATGCAGCCAGTTTTCTACCCAGCTAACAGTGCACCCATCCAAGCCAAACAGTTTCTTCCGGGGAATGCTGTGGGAGACAGTGTCAAAGATTTTAATGAATTCCAGGTAGGCTATATCCTCAGCCTTTCCCTCATCCACTAAGCGTGTAACCTTGTCATAGAAGGAGATCACGTTGCTCAAGTGGGACCTGCCTTTCCCAAACTCATGCTGGCTGGACCTGATTCCCTGGTTGTGCTGTATGTGCTGTGTGATGACAAGGTGATTTGCTCCATGACCTTTCTTGGCACTNGTAACTCCATTCACCACCACTCTCTAGACCTGGCCATGCAGCCAGTTTTCTACCCAGCTAACAGTGCACCCATCCAAGCCAAACAGTTTCTTCCGGGGAATGCTGTGGGAGACAGTGTCAAAGATTTTAATGAATTCCAGGTAGGCTATATCCTCAGCCTTTCCCTCATCCACTAAGCGTGTAACCTTGTCATAGAAGGAGATCACGTTGCTCAAGTGGGACCTGCCTTTCCCAAACTCATGCTGGCTGGACCTGATTCCCTGGTTGTGCTGTATGTGCTGTGTGATGACAAGGTGATTTGCTCCATGACCTTTCTTGGCACTGAGGTCAGGTTGACAGACCTGTAGTTCCCTGAATTCTCCTTCTGGGCCTTCCTGTAGATGAGCATCACAGTGGCCAACCTCCAGCCACCTGGGCCCCCCCTAGTTAGCCAGGACTGCCGGTAAATGATGGATAGTGTCTTGGTGAGCTCTTCTGCCAGCTCTCTCAGTACCCTTGGGTGAATCCCATCTAGCCCCATATACTTGGGAACGTCTAAGTGGTGTAGCAGATCACTGAATATTCCCTCCTGGATTATAGAGCCTTTGTTCTGCTCCCTGTCCCTGTCTTCCAGCTCAGGGGGCTGGGTAGTCTGAAGACAACTTGTCTCACTATTAAACACTGAGGCAAAGAAGGCATTAAATACCTCAACCTCTTCTTTGCTCTGTAGCACTCCTCAACTCCAGAGCCCATCTGCCAGAGCAGTTTGCCTCAGAGCCTTCACTGAAATGATGGATACACCAGGTTTCAAATGGCCAGTTCTGAGGCAGAGGTGCCTCTGCTCAGAGCTCCAATGCTCCCCACTTGGGAGCTGGGGCACCTCTCTCAGTGCTAATTTCAAAGGTTTGCTGGTTTAGGAAATGAAGTCACTCCCTTCTTCCATGATTTACTTATTTTTCCCTGAGGGAATAAGCAGGGGCTGGTATTGACCTGGCTTTTAACACAGCTTTCAGAATCGGGTGCCTGCCACTGGCCATGGCAGTGGAAACAAACTAATGGACTGAGAGAGAAGGACTTTGCGTGCGAGAACACGGGCATTTAGGACACAAGCTGGGGTGGTGGCCTTCAGGAGAGGGGGAACCCTCATGGCTGGGCACCCCCCTCACTGATGTACAGCATCTATCAAAGGCAGATGGCAGTGCTTGGTGGGACCCAGTGCCCACATCCCATTAGATCTTGGGAGGCTCATCACCAAGGATCAAATGCCCAGAGATGCCAGGCAAGCACGGTGCACCAGGGCCATGGGAATTCACAGCTGGAGTGGTTGAGGCAACAAAGAGGTGAGTACTGCCACCCCTCACTTCAACTGGTGCAGCTTTGGGGGAAAAAATGAGAAAAGGTTGCAATAAAGCGGAGGGAACAAGCATCATGCAGCCATGCTGGTGTTCCAGCCCCCTCCATGTGTGAACCTGCTGGCCCTTTTCATGTCATGTTTGGCATCACAGTGGAGAAGACACTGAGGCATTGAGCAATATCCAGCCACCTGTTGTTCACAATAAAAGTGTGAGAAAGCTTTCCATGCTGTCAGATTGTTAGAGGGGAGAGAGAAGGGGGCTGAGGGGAGTGGTCAGAGGGAAGCAGAGGAACAGCCAGAGTGCAGGAGAACAGAGATGATGGGTAGATCTCTGCCCATCAGACACTCCTCATGCAGCTGTGCTGATGTTGCCACACACAGTTCCTCCAACGACATGGTGCAGTCACTCTAGTGACTGTTCCTGCAAGTTGCACACATGCCCACAGCTTCTGTACCTGCACGCTAAAATCAGAGAGCACTTGTGCCCAAGTACACACTGCACGAACCTACATGTGTGTGCCACACATGAGGGCATAATCCATCCTACACCACAACTTCATCCCATGAACACCCAACAACATACACAGAAATTCCATCCAGCAGGAGCATCTATCTCAACAAATGCCTTCTCTTACTGTATGCCAGGGACTCCTTTACATAGCCTGTAAAAAGCCATCAGGATAATCCATCTTGGAAAGCTCTTTGCTATAGAGAAGGCTCAACATTTTTAAGGATTCTGCAAATCAGCACTCCAAGCCATTCATAATCATAAATACACTGAGAATTTTACCTTTTGCATACCGTATGTGGAGCATCACCTGTGAGGTAGATGACACCTCTGTGCCCTGTGCTCTCCAGAGAAGATACCTCTATTGCATGAGAGAGCATGATGTCCCCGGGCTTCCTCCCTCCTCCAGGATCTGATAGAGGGACCACTTCCCCAGGACCTGCCTCTAAGCCTGAGGGGCTGGCAGCTTCCTTTTCAGGAGGAAGACATTGCTTCTTTGTTTATTTGACCACAATCTACATTTGTTTCCTGACTTACTTCTGAACTTCTTACTTGGCTCATTATTGAAAGCTCTTAAAATACCAGAAACATAATGGGGAGAGGAAGGACTTTTTCCCCGTGAATGAGATTCAGGCACTGGTTCAGATCCTCTACCCCATGACAACTAACCACGCTGTTGTCACTCTTGCCAGCTTTCAAATGAATGTTGTTGTTTGAAATGACACTTGAGAAACTTGTTTCATGTTTTATTTTTGGTGACACTTTTGGACAACCCTTTTGAAAAGAAATCATCATTGGCACCTTTCAACTTGCACAAAACTTGCTCAGCAAAACATTTTAATACACGCTGCAACTAAAAATATTTTCAAGAAACACAACAATAATCTCAATTGGGGAGAAAATGGGTTTGGATTTCCATGATTAGGAAATGGTGTTGAACAAACGTGTTAGTTTTCAAACAGCATGGTTTCATCCAGGTTTTGCCCAGGAGCAGAGAAAGGCACATGGCACTGCCCCAGCAACTGTGCACAGGCTCGTGTTCTCTGCAAGAATGCCTCCGCTGTTTGCTTTGAGCTTTAGCAGCTCTCCTTGACTTTTGCAGGAGGTCCCGAGGTCTCTCCCAGCTTTTGGACAGTGGCCATGATTTTAAATGTCACCAAAAAAACCCCAACCCAGTAAAAAAACCCCTNCCCCCCCCCCCCCGCCCCGAGGTCAATGGGACTTTGGCATTGCCTGTGATAAGAGCAGAGCTGGGCGCTAATGGAGCATCACTATTGGAAAACCCCGCAGGCACCGTCCCTGCGCTAAATCCACAAAGCCGGGACGGTCTATTGCTGCATGGGCAGGAGGAGGGGAGGAGAGAAAGCAGGCTGCTGGGATGCTGAAAGCAGGGGGTGGGATAGGGCCAGCTGGGGCAGCCTCGCTGGGGCAGAGGGGACAGCGGAGGGATGGGAAGACGGGGGAGGCAGTCTGTCTCTGCAGCCACCTGCGGCACAGGGTCCCACGGTCGGGGGATGCCACACCAGGAGGAGCTGAGGTGACAGCCAGTTCTTGGAAGGGCTGCACAGGCTTCTCCCCTTGCCGTGGTCATCAGGGTGGGCGCCCCCCCATGCCCTGCCCTGCCCTGCCCGGCCGCCGTGCGATTCCGCCGGCAGGACGCGGCGCAGGGAGGCACTGCGGGCCCGGAGAGGCACGGGCATTGCCTGGCCTGAGAGCACCATCTAGAGCTGAAAGCAAGGCTGGCATCCCCGCGGGTCCCGGCGTCATGGAGTCATTGAATGGCNTCGAGTCCCGCCGTTAACCCCGCACTGCCGTGTCTGCCACTTAACCATGTCCCTAAGTGCCACATCTACACGTCTTTTAAATACCCTTGGGGATGGTGACTCCACCGCTTCCCTGAACAGCCTGTTCCAGCACTTGACAACCCTCTCAGTGAAGAAATTTTTCCTGCTATCCGAACTAAACCTTCCCTCGTGCAACTTGCAGCTGTTTCCTCTTGTCCTATTGCTTGTTACTTGGGAGAAGAGGCCGACCCTACTTTGCCACAACCTCCTTTCAGTCAGTTGTAGGGAGCGATGAGGTCTCCCCTGAGCTTCCCTTTCTCCAGGGTAAAACAACTCCAGCTCCCTCAGCCGCTCCTCACAGGACTTGTGCTCCTCCCCATAGGTCCCAATATTCTTGCAGCTCCTGACTCTCCGGGCTCACCCACTGTTGCTTCTGGCCCCAGCACTGGGGACTCTGTGGGGCTGGGCTGGGGCTGAGGCCAACTCCTCAGGCAGTGCTGTGGGGTACAGCTGTTGGTCAGGGGAGGAAACATTTGGTCTGGAGGGAAAGTAGGCTCTGAGAGGGCCAGCACCCACCAACGCTGCACCCATAACCTGCAATAAGGGTCAGCCCACCTCATGGCCAGGCCATGGCTTTCACAGAGCAGCCACTGACTCTGAAAATAGTTCAGATATCTGCTACCACTTTGATTTCTTCTTGGGGAGAAGCCTACAAAGGTGTGCCAGCCCTGGGAAGTTAGGCAGAAACAACCTTTGTTCAGAGTCAGGTCCTTCTGGTTGCCACCTTGCTGCCTGCTTGTCCTTCAGTTGTCTCTCAGCCCTGCCTCGTTGTTTGTGCTCAATGTATGAGATTTACTCCCCTTTTTCCTATTATTCAGTCCCTTGATGGGACACGCACAACCTATGGCCGTAGCAGGGTGCTGCTGCCTCTCCCATGCCATAGGCCAGCATGTTCCCATGGTGGAAGAGGGGCAGTGAAACTGCATGCAAATGACAGCATGAGGGCTGCCAGATAGAGGGTTTGCAATGCCCTGAGAGCTCTTCAGGTAACCAACCTTTTCATACCCCCTTGGGATATTAGCTAACAGCAGCCTGGCTTGCAAACTGTAAGGAGCCTCAGCTCTTGGGCTTCTTCCAGTTCTTGGGGAAAGTTACACCAGCAGAGCAATCAGTGGGGTATCAGCAAAATGCTTACCTTTGACCATGACCCCTCCAGAAGGGAGAATTTAGTGTGGGAAATGCCTCTGCTTTCTGGAAAGCCCAGGCACACAACCCCAAGTGACTCACTGTCAAAGTCAGGTCAGCCTGAAAAGTGGTAAAGTGGAGTGATGTGATTTCACTGTCCTGATGTCTGCAAAGAAATTCAGGATGAACACAAACACTATCCTGAAATAGTTTGAGAGACACAGGATATCTGAGCTTTAAAATTTTTTTTTGCCTCTGAAATTAGCAGGATTATTTTAGTGCTGGCCCCAGATTTGAAATAGCGTGTCTTGAAACCTGGGACCTGTTAATATTTGGGTCCCTGGCTGTAGTACATCGATAGAGTTCTTTGAATGTCCCAGCACTACAGTCACTGAAAGAATCAGCTGAGGGCCTGTAGAGCACAAAGCCTTGTTACAGAAATGGCAACCAAGAGAATAAGGAGCTTGAAATTGCTCCTGACAGGTGATTAGATGCTCAGCCAGCAACAGCCTCTGCGTGTCTGTCAAGGCCCCAACACCGGCCTGCGCACCACTCCTTGGGTATCAAACAGAGGAGGATGAGCTGATGCAGGAACTCCAGAGAAGACTTTGAAGATATATATAACATGACCTGCAGCCTGCACGTGCTTCTCTCAGGGATGGAATAATGAATCAGTAGGAGAGTGGGTGCAAGCACATGACAGGCGAGGCAGACCTATAGCAGAACACTTGGTACCACACAGAGGGATCTGATTAAATGTAACCAGAAAAGAGCCATCATTTAGCGCCAGGCTGCTGGGTTATACCATGTGCCTTTTGCTTTTCAGGATACAGTGTTGGGCTCACTAGCAAGGAGGCTGCCTTGAATAGAGAAACTTATGCGACCCTTCCATGAGGCTGTTGCATGAGGCTGTGGGGAAAGCAGGGAAGAGCTGTGATGATAAACAGCTCTGGAACAGAGAGCTGCAGACAGAGTGACTGGCTGCACCCAGGGTGGCAGGGTTAAATAATAGGGAGCCCTGGAGTGCCCAAGGAGCCAGCAGTGCTCAGCAAGCTGGTGGGTGCTGACAGGACAGAACAGTCTGAGGTGAGGAGAAGAGACAAGTCAGGGTGAGAACAGATGTGCACTGGTGGAGTTATAGTGGCTGGATGAAGCTGCATGTTCCCTGCAGCTCTGTTTGAGACACAGCTCTCCTGTGGCAGTCACATGGTCTCATGAGCACAAAATGCATTGTCCATTTTTAAAATGTAAGCGTAATTTGTGAAAAATGTGGGATTTTCTGAGTCCTTGTAATTATCTGATGATTTGTCCCATGGAGAAGCCTTCAGAGTCCTCACATCTTCCATGGCTCCATTCTTCTTGCTGCTGCAATCACAAGAGAAAGGACAACTTCTGTTCTCAGCCAGAATGCAAGCAAAGGGGGACAGAAGAAACTGACAGCAAGCCAAAGTGACTTGCCCAAGATCACAAAGCAGTCAGTGGCAGAAGAACAAATTTAACCTTCCACTGTGGGATTTAATCTGTCACCTCCCTGTACAGCTGAGTACAATGCAAGTGATAAATGAATCAGGAACAGTTCCTAGACTAGCTCTCTGCCCATCCTGCATCTGCAGCTGGAGTGAGACCATTGCCAGGACATTGCACTTCCCTAGGTACGTACACAATGCCTGTTGCCTTTCTACCACTGCCTACAGTTCCAAGCAGCAGTTCTGACAGACCAAGTGCCATGCATATTCCCAACTCGGACACCCCTGGCCTCCAGACATCCAGCTGTAGGAACTGTGAGCTGTTGGGCTACAGAGTTGCCCCCAAAATAGACTACATGGGGCCTTACAGACACAAATCGACACTTTCAAATCACAGCCAGAAGTGAATAGGAGACCATGGCAGGCTCAGATGAGCATGTCTTCCAGTCAGTGATGAGCAACAGCATGATGTGAGGCAGAAACAAAAATCCACAACCTCAGTTCTTGCACGGAATGAGTCCCAGCTGCCTCTCACCCTTTGCTGTGTGGGACGGATGGTGAGATGGCCTTTTGTTAATCAGTGCCCTGTCCCTGGTGTTCAGCTGGCGAGGACAGACTGTCCCTTCCAGAGAAACCCCTTGCATAAGAATTAAAGAGGCGCTGGGCTGACATGCTGAACTAATCCACCAGGGCATGTTGGGAAGATAGATTTTAAGCCATTCTCCCTGCCCTCCGTCTTCCAGTGCATTGTTTATCTCTCCTGTCCCTCCCACAGCAGTATGTGAATTATTCTCACTAGGCCAGCTGGTTTCATAACCGCCTGTGTTACATCCCATTCCTTTACCCCCAGAGTCCGCATGGGAGGTGCTCATACTTGGGAGGCTTTTTAGCTACTACCGGTTTGCACTGCTGTGATTAACAAGCCCACACAAACACCACTACCACCAGCCTGCAGTGTCTGCATTCTGCACACACATTTCACTACTACAGCCACACGTTCTCTCCCCTGACACATGCATCCATGCTCCCACTGCTTACATCACAAGCTCCTTGCAAGCTCACTTTGCACATGTCACGCTCACTTTGCACATATCACACTCAGTGAGCTCATTGGAACGTACAAAGCTGGCACAGTTGTCACAGGCGTTTGGAGCAACTGCCCCAGCTGTTCCCCTGCTATGGTGTGCTCGTCACCCATCGCCCATTGTATCTGTGATACCTTGTCCCCCATCAGCTACACCCCTCACATGGGACTCAGGCTTGCAGCTCACACTTGCCATGGACACATGCTGTACACAAATGGGGGAACTGTACATCATAGGATTGAAGGATAATTCAGTGTGAAAGAGACACCAGAACAGCTCTAGTCCAGCTTCCTGCTCAGAGCATGGTCAGCAAAGAGGTCAAATGAGGTTGCTCAGAGTTTTATTTGGTCTTCTAAAGTACTAGGATGGAGACTGCACAGGCTCTCTGGGCAACTTTTTCTCACACTTGACTGCTTTTGAGGGCAGAAAGATTTTCTTTGTATTCAAGCTGAACCTCTCTTCTTTCAGCTGGTGTTTGTGGTCTCTCATCCTCCCACCATGCACCACTGTGAAGAGCTTGGCTCTGTATTTCATCAAGACTTATAAGTCCTTTCCCACACAGCTGTTCAGCATCTATCAGGTCCCCAGCCATATCCTGGCCAGGGCCTCTTCCTTCCCAGGTGCAGAGCTGTGCATTTACCCTTGCTGAACTCCCAGTGTACTTGCAAGCTCATCCCTCTCATCTGCTTATATCCTTCTGATGGCAGCACTGTCTTCAGGCACATTGACTTGTTTCCCCTCCAACCAGGTGTCACCTGAAAGCTTGGTGGAAGTGCACCCCATCACCTTCTCCAGGCCATCAGTGGCCATGTTAAACAGAACAGATCCCAGGACAGCCCCTTGAGGCACCCCACTTGGTACCAGCCTCTAGGTAGAGTACAACCTATTAACAATTAACTACTCCCTGTGCCTGACTAGCCAAACATTTTTTTACTCATCTGCTTGTCCACCTAATAAGAAAACACCACCTTTACATGTATATTAGAACATTGTGGGAGAGTGTTGAAAGCCTGGCTGAACTGGAGATAAATTACTTCCACTACTCTCCCCTCACCCATAAATTCAGTCATTTTATCAAAGGGGATCAGGTTGTTCAGGCTTAAGTTAACCTCAGTAAATTCACCCTGACAGTTGCCAGTCACTGCCTTCTCCTTTATGTGCCCAGAAATGTGTTTCAAGAGGAGGACCTACTCCAAGGCCCAAATGAGTCTGACCAGCCTGTAGTTCACACAATCAACATTTTGGCCTTTTTTTAAGAATGGGGAACCTCCTCTGATCTGTACTTCTGTACCCAGCATCCCCTCCAATCAGCCTCCCAAACACAAGTCATTTCACAGCTGCATTGCCTCCCACCTGACCAGTCCTATATTTCATTTGGTCTGACCTACAAATCTCCCTAAAGGGCTGAATGTGGCTTCTCAGTTCTGCATTGCTTTACTTCTGCTGTTCCTAAGAGAGGCAGAGAGAGGGCTGTGTCTTTGAGTCCCAAGGTTGTTTCCCTTCTCCTTTGGCTGCACATCCTCTCACAGAGGCTTTGAGAAGCTCACACTGCTGCCTAAAGCTATTGCCAGTGCCTCAGAGAAAGGGAGAAGGGTGCAGAGCAGCCTGATTCCACCTCTTCAGGAAGATGGGCCAGGGCTGCCCTATCTGATGGCTCCTTTTCTCAAAAAAAACCCAACCAACCAACCAAAAAAAACCACAAAGAAAAAAAAAGAAAGAAAAAAAGAGTTGGGGTATTTTAGAGGGAGATGTGCTGCTTTCAAGGTGAGGAGGAATCCACAAAACTCGGCAAGGCAGGCATGGTGCCTCTCCTGTGACACTTCATCTTTCCCAGAGTGCTGTGCCAGGTTCTTCCACCAGCCTCTAGACACTCAGGTGCCTTGGTGCCCAGGGAGCACTCAGCATGCAGGTGAGCAGAATGAGCTTACATGTTTACAGGTCTTCAAGCAAGATCCTGCTGATTCAGCCTGGAGTCCAGCTCCTCCCAAAGAACCTTGGCCCTGTCCTGTGATTGTCTGCTATGTCTACCCTGGCCTTACACAGCTCTGAGGGTGCATCTAAATATCCCCATTTTTTTGTTTCTTTTCCCATTAGATCCACCTTTTTTTTTTTTTTAACCAGTGTGTAATAAAGAGAGTCAGTTGCAAACTGACAGAGGCTGGGGATACCACAAGGATAAAGATGGCAAGGTATATGGAAAAAAAGCAATAAATGCCCTTAATTACAGGTGTGGTCAGGAATAGCTGCTGTTATTAAGGTTGCTGATACTTCTGCTTATTATTGTTTTCACTTGATTATAACTTTGTCAAAGTTTCACCACTGGAGCAGAATTTTTCCATAGAAAGTGATTGTCTCAGCTGGAATTGGGCACATTTATTTAGTTTTTATTGAAAATGTGGGCCCCCACTAGGTTTCCTGAGCTGCAGAAAGTATATATACGGCCCAGGTTGAAAGCTGTGGAACTTACTGGCTTTCAAGCAGGGGCTTGGCCTTGGGCAGGACATCAGGTTGTGTGCCATGGAGGCTGTGTTTTGCCAGCTCCCTGAAGCACTGCTGCTCTCCCCCACCAACATGGACAAATTACATGGTTTTGTTCAACGTGTAAAGAAGACTTGTCACAGCTACAAACTTTTCGACCTCTGCTAACCTGCCCAACCCTTTCTTGGCTTCTGAGGCTGGCATGACAGCATATGGGCTTTCCCAGGGAGGAGCAGTGCTAAAGGAAACTTGGAGGGCTTCCCCTTTTAGGGCTGCAACCTGCTGTTATGTGTCATGCACTGTCTGAATCTTTCAATGCTTTCCTCTGCCCTGTACTTCCAGCCACTTCTCTTATGCCTTCTGGGAAGCCTAGTGGAGAAAAGCCCCTGATGTGAATAGAGAAGGGATGAAAATCAAGGGAAAGAAACCAAAAATCTTGGGAAAAGCAAATGAGGCTGGGCGGCAGATGAGACTGCAAGCTGGAGGGAAATGCTGGAACTGGTTGGCAAAGAGCTATTGCATGAGAGCTGCTGGAGTGACTTGGAACAGCTGAGCAGGAGAACTGGGAGCAGAAAGCAGAGCTGGCTGGGGCAGTGAGATGGGGAATGGGAAGAGCAAATGTGTGGTGATTAGAAATGGGAAACAGGAAGAGTAGAGGAGGAATGATTGTTAGTGGGATGGGAGGGATGGGAAGAGGGGATGGATGGGAGGAAGACAGGCAGCACTCAGACCATTTGCCTAAGGAGTGGCAGTTTCTGGTAACAGATAGGGACTGGTGATGGAGGGAAGCTCCCACCAACTGACTACCCAGAAAGGCTTGGATTAGTGATAGGGAGCAGCTTGTGTGGAGTGGGACAGCATGTGGTGCGAAGGCTGTGGCTGAACTGACCAAGGACACACAACTGAGCCAGCCTGGTACTGACTGGGCCTGGTGGTACAGTAGGGGAAGAAGCAGGGAAAGGCAGGTGAGGTGGAGCTGGGAGGGGGCATTGGCTGAGCCCAAAGACCAGGGCTTCATAACAAGCCTTAAGAAAGGAAACCAAAAATGGGAAAGCTTTGAGGGGACAAAGGAACCAGGGAGCACAGCCATATCAGCTTGTGTTTCCCCGACCAGAGACTTCTCTTGTGCCCTAACAAAATACTTCTCCCAAGTCTTCCTCCCAAGCTTTACTGTTCCAATGCTGTTACCCCAAATGCCACCCAACAGCATGTCTCACCTCTTTCTAGTGCTGCTCCTTGCTGAGGACAACAGGCTGCAGTCTGTAGACAACAATTGCTGCACTCTGTATCAGAATACACATTTCTCATCACTAAGAAATGTCATCACCAAGGCTGGCTGTACAACTGCCCTTCAGTGTCCTCATGCATATGAATTATGGTTGAGTCTTTAATTATGTGGCCACAGATTTGTTTTCCACAGGACACCTGCAGCACACAGGTTAGATGGTGCTCTGGATGAGTCTGGGCTGTGTCATGAAAAGGCTCTTTTCAGGGACTCAGCATTTCTTTTCTGTTGTTGGGGTTTCCTCCCCCCCAAAAGTGTGAAGAAAAAGGAGTGATTCATTGTTGAGGCAATTGTGTGTTGGCCTGGATCCCTGCCCCTGCTGTGGATTTCCTACCTGATGCTGAGCAAGTCACTCACAGCAATCTTTTCAGAGGTAGCTATTAGCTATGTTTTATTTATTTTGGCATTTTGCTTTGTTTTTAGCCTTGCACTGTCCTGGGATCCTGATGTCTCATTTGCAGGAGTATTTATTTCTCCCTGCTGCATTTGAATGGGGACTTGCACTTGATTCTAGAAAAGGCTTTAAAATGCAGAGCTCTCTGGCAAAGCACTCAGATCAGCATCCCCACCTTGCAGGCTGCATTTGACCTTCCCTTCAGGAATGCTGGGTCTTCTCTAAAACACTACCCACTTGCTTGGTGTGAGTATTGAAAAGACAAATCTATTACTATTTGGGAAGTACTGAGAAACTAGAGCGTATGTTGTGTAAAAAAGACCCTATGAACGTGGATTATTGTTTTTGGAGTGGGGGCTGCATGTTCTGAATGAACTGTGAGTTAGTGCTTTGAAGAACTCTGTAA
This sequence comes from Sclerurus mexicanus, assembly GCA_013396755.1. Classification (NCBI taxonomy): domain Eukaryota; kingdom Metazoa; phylum Chordata; class Aves; order Passeriformes; family Furnariidae; genus Sclerurus; species Sclerurus mexicanus. The sequence continues at coordinate 305,907 of VWZF01000983.1, read as the reverse complement.
GCCCTGTTGGATGTGTCAAGCCACAGGTACCTACCTGTCTCTTCAGGTACCTTTGCTCTTGAATTGCAGGTGGCAATGTGTTTGTTCTCATTTCTCATCTTTTCTTGCCTTCACTGGCCTTGCAGAAGCAGAACTTCAGCACAGTGTCAAAGTTTTCTCTGCTCTTTCCCTGATTACTCACACTTCCCTAGCACAATCAAGTCTCTCTGTGGCAAAGTGACTTTGTTTGGTCTTCAAAGCAGTGTATCCTTCTCCAGATAGCAGGTGAAATGGGATTCCACTTGCTGTGGATCACGAAGAGCTGCCAAATGCGACCTGGCAGTTCTCTGAGGTCTGCGGGGTCATTGGAGCTCAGCTTTCCCAAGAGTTTTATTATGTGCTATGAATATCACATACTGTGAATCTGGAAGGCCATCCAGCCATGATACGGTGAATAAACAGGGCAACTTTGGACCTTCTTTTCCTTTCCTACCCAAGAAATTACATGGTGGGCAGTGGTGAAGCTGGCTGGGTGCCCAGTGAGGTACAGCGCCCTTGGATACACCAGCCCATGAGACTCAGCTCAACTCATTGCCATGGGTTCCCACTACAGTTCTGCAGCATGAGCACTGAAGCAGCCCAAGGGCCTTCCCACGGGAATAGGACAGCAGCCAAATGTAGCCAAATGCAGTCCCATGTAGTCCATCTTCTGCTTGCCTGTCTTCAGCAGCAGCATGCCCTATATCATCTAGGGATGCTTTGTCCACGTCTGAATGGTGGGAAAGGTAGACAGACATGAGGTCTCCCAGGTGCAGGTCCCCCAGTTGCTGAGCTAAGGGGCTTGGACTCTCTTCCATGCTCTTAAACCCAAAGATCCCTCCTGTTCAAACCAGGGAGACGGTATGAGATGAGGCCTGCTGGGGTCTGAGGAGTGTCATCCTGGCATAAGGTTTCAAGTGCAGCTGCGTCTCACTGCTGGATCCGAGAGGTTAGACAGCCTTCCAGGTGCTGTTGTTTGAACAGAGTCTGAGTGTACACTGGTTGTTGTATTGTGGTACCTACTACAGGGCTAAACCTGACAGGGTGTTTGTCTTTGGAGAGCTGCACAGACGGGAAAAGATGCTTGTGCCTGCAGCTGCACACCTGTTTGGTCACTGGAGAGGAATGGAGATGACCCAGCACAGACTGTGAGCATGGATTCTGCTTGTCCCTCAAATTTCTTCCCTCCCCAACCCAATCCCAACCTCTCTCTAGCTGGGGTCCTGCTGCTTGTGTTGTATGTAACACCTTCCTTTTCCAGACACTGGGGCAGGAGTTAGCTGTTTCACCACTGGAGCACTTACATCCTTGACGCAGACAGAGTCCCCACAGTACTGGCTGCTACAAGCGTAGCCAAAATCAGCAGCCCCTGGCTCAGGCTCCATAACAAAAATTACTCCATAAGAAGAGGTGTAACTAGGCAATGCTTGAAGAGAGGTGGGTGTTATTAGATCATGTGGTTAGCCAGCACTAAAAACTTGATTACAATTCAATTAAGGGAATGTTTCTAATTAAAGAGTTCTTATTTTAAGCCATAAATGATTAAAATAAAGGTAGCTGGAGTGTCCATGCACACACTCCAATTTCATCCCCAAGGGCTGTATCTGCATTTGGGATTTCTTCAAATTCCTTCCTGCTGACTCAGCCAGCAACAGGGGGAGCACTGGCCTGGCCGCTGTCCCCCCAGACATTGCACCTGTCTGCCAGGCAGTGTCATCTCAAACGCTGCTCCCACCAGCCATACTGAGAGCTGCATCTCCTGAATTCTGATTCAGATCTATTCTTATGGGCTCTCTGTCAGAGCCCACCTAGCTCAATGCCTGTGTGAGCCTACCACTCGCAGCAAAGTTGTGAGTGATGCTGTGCTCCAGCAAATCCCCTCTTGACTGATGTGCACCCACCCAGAGAAGGAGGGGAACCCAACCCTCAGCTGGATCTGGCAGTGGCTGCATACTTTATTACCTGCCTTCCCATCTGCTCATTGTTACATAAGCTGTGAAACGACAGAGGTTCAATGGAGCATGTGTAAGGAAATGTCATTACTATGAAAAACTCAATTAAATTTTAACTTCTCCAAGTGGAGGTGAAGTTCTGTGATAAAACTGGCCCAGTAAGTGAGAGAGCGACACAGCACTGGTTCCCAAAGGCTTGCGTAAGCAAGGAACTATTCCCAGGTCTCAATGGCCCACTAACTCAGTGCAGACAGTGACTGGCAGTAGGATTCAGATTGTTGCAGCACACCATCTTGGTATGACTTGAAGCAACAACTGTTTTCTGTAGTGCAAGGTGCCAGCACAGCTGCAGCTTGGGCCTCTTGGTGCCAGCAGCCCATGCTTATGTTGTGTATTTGGAAGTTTGCATCGGGGTCCTGGCTTAGATGCACCCAAGGGTTGTCCTGGTTTGGGGTCTCCTGAGCTCTTTCCTGTCACGCATATCTCCTCCTGCAGGAACCACGGTTCTTGACTTTGGGATGCCTGTGCCAAAGCAGCTCCTGGACCCTGATGAGGCATCCGGTGCCTGCGAAACTGGGCAGTATCTGGCTCTAGTTCCACTGCACAGGTCCTACTGCTGTCTCCTTCCCACTCACCCTACACCGGCCTCCAGCCTCTTCTACAACAGCACCTCCATTCTCCTTTGCCCATCCAACCCCCATCTCTCCAGAGCCCTCAAACACTTTCCCGTCCTGGGGTCTGCTCCTACACCCCCGTACAGGTTTGATGTATGGCTGCTCCCCGACTCAGGTGGCTTTTGGAGCTGCTCTGGGGCTTGCTGTGGCCCACCTGGCCCCCAAACACAGTGGGGTCTGGGGTCTACCCCCAGCTTTGCACTGATGTGCTGGTGGGTGCCCCATGGACCTCTGTCTGTCCACGTTAGATTTTAAGGGTGTGCCCCGTCATTTATGTGGATTTGCAGGTGCTCCACCCAAGGTGCGCTCCTGCTGCTGAGGGAGCCCTGACCCTCTCTGTGGGGCTGGGGTGGCCCCGATGCCTCGCTGGCCTTCCTGCTGGACTCCCGCTTGGCACCTGATGGGTCCCACCACCCACGTTTCATCACCCTCAAGGGGGGCCACCCGGCTGTCGCTGCACTCTGAGGAGCGGGGTGGCGTCCTCCAAAGCCCCCCGTGTCTGTGTGTCTGCCCGTGTCTGTGTGTCTGCCCCCCGGCCGGGCCCCAGAGCCGCACAGGCAGCCGCGGCGGTTGCGCCTTTAACGGCGGGCGGAGGAGGAGGCGGAGGAGGGGGAGGGCCGGGGCTGCGCCGGGTGACATCAGTGGGTTTGGCTCCGGGGCTCAATGGAAACTGGGTGAGCGCCGGGCTGTGCCG
>VWZF01000983.1:243739-301901 GCA_013396755.1 Sclerurus mexicanus | reverse complement strand
AGAAAAAAAAAAAAGAAAAAAGGGCATGTAAAACCTCCATGGTCTATGGGCGAAGCAGCCCCCACTCCCCACACTTCCCCTGAAAGCCGGAACGGTGCTGGGATCGGCAGCCTCCATTATGGAGCCGTGGGTTTGGTTTCGCGTGGCCTTTGCTACACAGGGCATCTTCCTATTCCTGACCCCCTCGGGTGGGATGAAGGTGGCCCTCCTGTCCCCCAGCCCCCCCCTCCCCGCTCTCAAGATGGTCCCTGCGTCTTTGGTCGCCATCGTTGCTGGCACAGCAGTGTGATATCAACTCTTATCGTGTGTTTATATAATGGCCTTTGTGCCTGTACGTGGGTATTTTTATATTATATAAAAGGGGCTGGTGCAAAATGGTGTGTTTGTGGAAGCAGCGCTGATGGCTGGATAGTATTATTATTATTTTTCTGAGGCTGTGTAGTATTGGATGTTCACGTATGCAAACGCTCATGCAGAGCACACACTCGCTTTGAGGTTGTATGTGTGTTAATCCCTTATGGAAAACTAAATGGTTTAACTAAATGATTGCCTTGCAGCCCCTGGGAATGCTGCCTTGGCTGTAGAGTGCAGGAAGAGCGGCAGGGCTGGGGGGGTTAAGCCTGCTGGGGGGAGTGGAAAGGAGGGATGGCTTAAATTTTACACATATAAATAATGTACAGAGAGTAATATAAATTTCACATATAAGAATATATATTTTATATGTAAGATTTTCTTTCTTTTTGTAACAGTAGACCTGAAGATCAGATTATAAGGTGAAAGCTGTAGATGGTGGGGGTATGGGTGTGAAGTAGAAGCAAATGTGATAGGTGTTTGAACTCCTGGAGCAGTTGTGGAGGGAGTGGGTTGTGTGTCCTGCCTGCCCCATGACCATGAATCCAGGCTGTTGCTCTCTGGCTGTCCTCCACTCAGGTTTTCTACGCATGCTTATATCTGTGTGTGTGTGTGTTGGGGGGGAGATAAGGAAAAAAGACAGCTGTGCGAGACCATGATTTCTTTACTCCATTATCCTGCTTCCCGCTTCCACCCCCGCGCCCTGGAGCATTTTTTAGATTCCCCTTTGGAGCCTGTTGCTTAATCAGCTAGAAGGACTGCTGCCTCGATGTGTGAGAAACCCTTCTTAACCTGGCTCCTGCCTGTCCCAGAGGGGCGGGACCAAATTTAGGCTTGGGACTGTGGTGTTGCAGAGCAATACTCACTGTGCCCTGGTGTGGAGGAGAGCCCACCGGGGCCTATTGCCTGGTCTCTGCTCAGCTGTGCTCACCCCAGCTGGGAGCTGGACTCAAGTGGAAGTGTTCAGGATTCACAGGCCTGGGTAAACACACCATAAAGGAAGGAGGTTTGAGAGTTGTCTTCTTGACAGTGGTGTGGCGGGTTCCCGGGGACACAGACCTTTGATCGTTTATTGGAGTAGGAGTGTAAGCAAGTCAGATGTATGTTAATGTTGTTACACAGAACAGCAGGCAGCGGATAAAAATCATGTCTGTTTACTGTGCCCTCACCCAGGTACGCCTGCCTCCTGATTTGGTTCCCAAGGCTCTGCCTACATTCCTTCTAGTAAGAAAGTCAGAAATAGCCACAGGGTTTTGTAGACTTTAGATGCACAGAAACCCACATGCATAAGTAAATACTAGGTGAGGGGACTCCACCTCTAAGTGTTTTGTGTGTGGTTTCTGGTGACTGGAGCTCTGCTTTCAGGGTTCACAATGTCCCCTGGATGCCTTGATAGGATTATTTCCCTGTACATCTCTGCAGTCCATCCATTCTTCTTTCTGTAATCCCATCTCCTGGGGCAAGAGAAGCAGCTCTGGGTTTATAGTATGCCCAGAATCCCGTAGCTGGGATTATTTTTTTGTACTTCTCACAAAGCCATTCCTCCTTTCTTTCCTTCAGTGATGCTTCCTTCCAAGCAAGGGAAAGTTCCTCTCACCCACTTGTGAAAACATGAATCATTCCTCACCTTTCCTGTCCCCAACAGGCTCTGTGTCTGCATTTTGTACGCTAATAACGTGGCATTGCATAATTTAGGACTGTGGCAAATCCCTCTAAAAGGAGGCACATTGGCTGTCTTGGGAGGAGACATGGTTCCTAGAATAAGTTGGTGGCCATAGAAGGGGCAAGAGATAGGAGGCTGTTAAGGACGAACTACTAAACTGTGTTTGGCAGAAGAAGTTGCAGTTGGCAGGGAGAACAAACTCCGTGGCTGTGGTCCTTCCACCTGGTTGGTTTTCTGTGGAAGGTGAGGAGGCTAAGCCTGGGCATGCTGATGGGGTATATCAGGTCAAAGGGTTAGCTAATCACCTCAGGTAAAGGGATGAGGAAAGACCCAAGCTACTAAAAACAAACAGCCGGCCCACCTAGGTAGACAACATAGATGGAGAGGCTCACGTAGACCAAAGGAGGCCGTGATTCCATCAGCAGAAGTGTGTGGAGATAAGCAAGTGGCGTTCCTAGTCAGTGCATGCCTTGAAGGGCTCAGTTCAGCAAGGTGTCTCCTCCCTGTCCCCTGTGCCAGCCTCTACCTATGAGTGATGGAGTCGCTTGCTCCTGGCAGTCTGTCTGTCTCTTGCAGCTCTCGGGTCCTGTGCTTCACCACCACCTAGGTGTTGGACTAGGGCTGGGCCAGAGAGCAACTCCTTCTTGTAGGCTTTATTATGTCTCTCCTTTCTGGTGTCTCATGAGGTTACTTCTGTCCTGGTGCCAGGTATTGTAGGGTACAAGGAGCAGTACCTCTTTACAGTGGTGTGGTGGGATCACCCACTGAAACCTTCTTGGGAGGGATTTCCTGACACCTTCCTTAGTCTCTGAACAAAATGATGGGGAAGAGATTCAATCCTTCTTCATTCTAATAAGGGGAACATGGAAAACATGCTGGAGAGGGTTGTATTCCTGCAGAGTTTCTAGCTCGTGCTGTCTGTGGTTGTTCAGAAGATCAGGAGAGGTGATAGAGGCCATGTAGAATGTGATGTATTTCAAGATTTAAAACTGTACCCAGCCTCTGGGTGAAGTGGGGAGGTCTCTTCTGTAGTGTTACATGATTCACTTCCTGTTTCTGCTCTGACACTGCTTTCTGTGCTTTTTTTCTCAGCACGACTGAACCATGGAGCTTCGAGTAGGGAACAAATACCGTCTGGGCAGAAAGATTGGCAGTGGTTCGTTTGGAGACATTTACCTAGGTGAGTGTGAAAGTCTGTCCTTCCACCTGTTAGGTTGTTTTTCTCAACTGTGGCATTGTTTTGGGGTTATTTTGCTTGCCTCTTGGTATTTGTGGGCACCATGTAAGGTTGGAGGGGGTGGAGAAGAGAAGAAGAGCTTCAAGGAATACTGCTAGTTGCTGCCAGTCTTTTGATGGCAAAGACAGTGGGATGAGCTCAGCTTTGCCTTGCAGATACTGGAAATACAGTGGTGGTTGGTCAAACTGATTTAGATTTGGACTGTTCCTGACATATTTGTCATATATGCTACTCCAGCATTCTCATTTCCTTCTCCTGAGCTTGGGGATGTGTGGGCATAAACTCGGTAAAGAGTGGGTGGTGGAAATGGAGGACATAGTTGTTCCTTCAAGGGTAGAAGGAATAAAGTTTTGGGAAGATTGGTAGTGGAAAAAGTGATCTGAACCTTTATTAAGAGAGAGGTCTGAGACCAAGAGGTGTAAAACAGGTTGGAGAGCCTGGTGTGGTTGAAGTCCTGGGGCTTAGATCTGTTAGATCTGTAATGGGATTTAGAGCTAAGGTCTGGAGTGACCTGATCTAGGAGCTCAATGGACAGAGCCCATGAGGGTTTCCTGTTACCGCAGCAGATCACTTGAGTAGAAGTTCTTCTAAGCCTGTGTGCTGATGTGTAGATATGTTCCCTGATGCTTTGCCTGCTCATGTTTTTATTGGCTCAAACCATGTGGGGCCAGAGTGGCGGGACTACCCACTAGGCTGATCGATCCCTCCCTGAGAGCTGGTGTGGCTTTTACCTGTTGTCTGGTTCTCACCACTACCTGTTTAGCTGTAGTCCTGCAGGCCAGCAGAACGACTGACCTCTCCCTTGGTGTCTGCAAACTTCATGTACTTACGGATGGTTGTCGTGTGCTCCTTGACTGTTAATTTGCTCAGTGGAGTTGTATTTTGCTTCCCAGTGCGTCCACCACTCCTCACTTTTGCTGTTCCTTCAGTTTTTCCTAGTTTGTCCATCTGCTGAGCAGCTTGGAGCCAGCACTGCATTTGAGGTGTGGCCTTTCCAGTGCCTGGCAATGAAGGACTACCCTCGAGTGATCTGTAATGTGATGCGTCTGCATAGGCTGCTTTGGGTCTCCTTGGCTTCCCCCATTACCAATGCTATCAGGTTGCAGAATTGGCCTTAGTGCACTGTCAGCTGTATTGTAGGAGACCTCTTCTAGGATCTTCAACATCTTCCCAACCCTCACTTAGTCTCTTTTGTTGAATACCTCTAGTTCAGATTATTTTTTCCTGTGCTTGTAAATCACTGTCTGTTTTCAACCTCTGGCTTTTACCTCCAGTTCCCTCTTGCTTTATTATTCTCTCTTGATTGGTGTTGGCAGCCTCTCTTGATTAAGTGTCCTGTGGGAATCGTCAGTAACAGGCTTTGTTGCCACCTTTATCCAGAACATGAACAAAGATGATAAATAGTGGATCTGGGATCCCACTTCCACTTTGTGCTGCCTTTACTGCTGCCTACTCCTGTATGCCACTCCTCTGTGACCCTCCAGCCAGTTAGTGTCTGATAGCCCAGAGACAGCATTTTCCACCTGTGCTAGGGCTTGAAGCCTTCCAGACCCTCTGTATCACGGTATAAATTGTCAGGACATTGCAAAACATTTAGGGGTACACATGGGGAAAGAAAGGACGTACTGAATGGAAAGGCCTGATCCTGTGTTCCTCTGAACCATGTAACAGGTTATCCACCTGTGCGAAGCAGGTGTGGAAAACAGGCTTTGGTGAGGGGGATGTACCTGCCTTGCCTGTAACCAAACAACGTGAGAGGCAGAGGAAGCCCTAGTGCCCTAGTGTGGTGAGCACAGTGGGATTCAACCAAGTTACTTGAATGCAGTATCAAAGCCCTTGTGATGTTCATTGAGGTGCAAGCCAGCATGTTTTGAAGCAGTGATAGCGAGACTTCTTGGAGCCTGGGTGACTCCCCAGCCTGGAGGGATTGGGCATGTAGTCTCTGATGGTGTGTCTGTAGGACGCTTGTGCTCATGCTGTGCTCTCACAGCCTGCTCTGCAGACAGAAGGACTCATTCACAAGGACTTCTCTCCTGCACCAGATTCACCTCACAGTCCTCTCTCTTGATAATGGTGTGGAGACAGGGCAGGGACAGGCAAGCCTTGTCTGTCTCTGAGGGTGAGCAGGGGCTGTATGGTTTATCCTCAGCTTCTCTCTTTCAGGATGTTACTACCTTCATCTGCTTTGTAACCAAAGTGTGCTGTGCTCTTCAGGATTTGTTTTTGTTGATTTTTTTTCTGTCAGAAGGAAACCTGTATTTCTACATGAGTAGACACAAAGGATGGCCTGTGTTAATCCTCAGCTGGGGCTTAAAGCACAATGCTTTCCTTCCATGCATACTTTGGGGGATAGATGTGCTGAGAGGATATTCTGCTCGCATTGATTTGGGAGGGTGGGAAATGAGATCATGCTGCCGTTGGGCCTTGGCTAACCCATTTACGTCTAAAATTGCTCATTCAGAAGAGCAAAATCCACTTTGCAGAGGAATTGCCGAGACATTTGGGCCGTTGGAGAGAGGTGCTTTGTCAGAGGTGTTTGCCAAGAGGCAGGGCAGGGTTGCTGGACCTGGTAGGAATCATCGGGCTGGGATGCACATTGGTGGTGGAGAGGAGCTGGGCAGACAAAGCATGCTGGGACCTGCGCTGGCTGGGGACAGTTCCTGGTGGCAGGCTCCTCCCTTGCTGGGAGGGGAGTGCCTTCCCTTTGTTTCCTGGCCTGTTAACTCTCTCTCGCCCTATCTGCCTTCTTCCATCTGTTCCCAGCCCTCCATTCTTCCCTCGCCAGGCTGTCGAGAGGGGAGCAAGCGGTGGGGAGAGTGGGGGCCTCTGCCTGTTGCCCCCATGCACAGGGAGGGCGGTGTTTATTGTATCAGACATGCAGTCAGGCTTCCACTCTGAAAAGATCCTGTTCAGCCAGTGACATCCTCTGTCCCCGGGGCCCCGTCTCAAAGAGCTCATGATGAATGAGTTGAATTTGTGCAGCCCCCACAGCGGAGCGAGACTGGGGGTGGGTGTTAGGAATTATCCCCAATCCTACAAACGTCTCTCAAGTGGCTGAAGCTTGCAGACTCCACTGCATTTGTCTGAAACATGGTGTTTTCCAGTCTAGAAAGAGAGCAGAGAACTGTTGCTTTTGTACTTGAATCTTTAAAAAAGATGGTGGTTAAAGCATGGAACAAAGGACCAGAGAGATTCCTGCCCTTGAATTCCCTCCTCACTTTTTGGGGGGTCTTGGTCTGGGTGGGTCTCTAGCAAAGAACTGGTAGAGGGAGCAACCTGTAGACGCAGCAGGGTCTGGGGAGGGAACAAGCCTAAAGTGTTCAGTCAGTGATGCCCTCAGCTAATAATAGCTCCTCAGTAGGTCTGATTGGGCCAGAGGACGACCATGAAAATGGTTAGAGGGATGGAGCATGTCTCCTGTGAGGAAAGACTGAGACAATTTGGATTGTTGAAAAGAGGAGGCTTCGAGGTGACCTAATTTTGTCCTTCCAGTACCTGAAGGGAGCCTACAAAAAAGATGAAGAGAGACTTTTTACAAGAGCATTTAGTGACAGAACAAGGGGGAATGGGTTTAAGCTGAAAGAGAGCAGGTTTAGATTAGATACCGGGAACAAATTCTTTACTGTTAAGGTGGTGTTGCACAGGAACAGGTTGCCCAGAGAAGCTGTAGATGCCCCATGTGTTCAGTGTCAGATTGGATGGGGCTCTGAGCACTCTGCTCTAGTGAAGTGTCCCTGCTTATGGCAGGGAGGTTGGAACTAAATGACCTTTAAGATCCCTGCCAACCCAAACCATCCTATGATTCCACTTTTGCTCTTCTAGGCCACAGGGTTGTATCTTCTTTTTCTAAGAGACTAACGCCTGTGTTTGAGCTATGGAGAGTGTGGAGCTGAAAGCCATCTGAGCATATGAGTGGCATATTCACATTTTGGAGAATCTAAGTCTTCTTGATGCCTACCCCTGCTTTCCCTTTTCCAGCTTTATGTGCCCACAGATAACGCTCCCCATCTGCAGACGGCCTAGTAGATGGATGCATCATTGTCTTCCTAAACACCCAGGGTAACATGTAGATCAGAACTCATTCATGTTTCCACATTCATGTTCAACTTCTGGGGGCAGGGCTTATTCAAAATGCTAATGCTACTGCTGCCAAAAATCAGACTCATCAATACTTGTGTGTCAGCAGATGGATTAGGAGAGGGAAAAATGTCCCCTGGGAAATGGACAAGGGGGCTGCTTCAGAGGATTTGGAGGAAAGTCTTCACAAAGGCAGGGGAAAGAGAAGGGAATGAGGGAGGGAAGCACTCATCTTTTTTGGATGTCCTGGATGTTTCCATGCTGACTGAAGACCAGTGATTGAACACTAATTTAAAAAGTAGATGCTAGTCCCTTTCCCTGCTCTTTGCACTCTTTTTGCTTGTAAGAAGGGTCTTGGGGTGCAGTGAAGGAAATGTACAGACTTTGTTTTTTTGGCCAGCAGTTGTTAAGTGGAAAATGGCAGCATCTTTTCGAAACTAATGTTGGACAAATGGCTCTACCTCTCAGGATGGCTTTTTGCCTATCCTTTCTGCTGGATCCTAAATTAAAATCCATATTAAATTAATCTCATTGCTCTTTCTTCCCCTCCCTTAGAGCACCCTAAATAATTCCTCTCCCTTCTTAGTGTTTACAGCCTTCAAATATTTGCAGCCTGTTGTCATGTCCCATTCTTCCTCCCCACCCTTCTTAGTTGTATCTCTTGTCTATGTTACATATTTAGATCTTTTAATCTTTCTTAGTAAATCAATCCCTCTAGGCCCCAATCATTTTTGTTGCTCTCTTACAAATTCCTAGCAGCTTGTCTGTCTCGACCTGGCACTGTAGCATCTAGATTACGTCTTTTTGCTAGCAGGCAGCTCTCAGCTAACTTTGTGTACAAGCCAGAACTCTTCAACAGGAGATCCTTAGGATCCAGCGGAAAAAGAGATCCGTTTGTGTGAACATTTCCTTTTTTTTTTATTTTTCCTTTGGTCCCTGGCTCTGGAGGAGGTGTGTGAAAGAGGATAAATGGAGAGATTTATCTGCAGCTGTCCTTGTGGACTCTGAAAGTCTTATCACAGGGTTCAGGAGGCACAAATTAGCCAGATGTACTAAAACTAGCTATGGTAAAACATCACCTTTAACTCCTGCTCATGTTTGGCATGCATGTTCTGGGGTAGTTTATTTTATGACAGTGTTCATAAGCTGCTTGTGATCAGAGCTGCTCTCTCATTTGTGTTTCAGTGCAACTTCTGATAGTTCCAAATAGGAGGAAGGGCCTGTCCGTGTGTGTGTGTGTATGTGAGTGTGAGGCAGGCATGGCGGGAGGGGCAGAGAAGCAAGACTTCAGTGTCATTCCCGTGACCTGTGTACAGATATTCATTCTTTCCATTTTAGGATGATGTGAAACATCTGGAATCCTTTCAGCTAGTACAAGAGAAAGAGCAGCCTGTTCCTTCTTTGACAGTGCACTTTGGGACCAGAGTGCTGGCTTTCACGGCTGGCAGCTCAGTTGTTTTCAGAGAAAAGTGTGAGGTGGTGGTTTAGTGTCATCACAAAGTATCTAGCAATACCTTCAACAAAGGCATCCAGGCAGCTTAATTCAGGACTGGATTCAGTTTACTTCTTCACGCTTCTAATTTAGGATATAGCAAATGTTTCTGTGTTGGCAAAAGATAAAGGTATTATTGAAGCCCTCAGGAGAGGGAGAAGTTGGGGATTTAGAAATTGTCTGTATTGGACAGGTCAGGGCTGTGGAGAAAACATAGCCGAGAATGTTAGTAATGTCTCCTCCTGAACTAGTTGGCTCTGTTGAAATGGTGTAACTGAGGTAACCAGTAATTTTGCTAGGGAAGAGATACTCTATATCACTGCCTGAAGGGTGACTTGCATTCAGAGGCCAGGTGGATGATCAAAGACATCTAAAACCTATGCTCAGTTTAGGTACTGTTGATAGGTACAGATTGACCTCCCAAAGTCTGGCACTTTTTGAGATAACAAGGCAATTAACGTGTTGTAGGATTGCTGGATCAGACCTGGTTTCCTATCCATGTGCCTTTCTCTGGTTTCCTATCCATGTCCCTTTCTCTGGGCTTGTGTTTGCAAATGGCAGCACTGGAAACTCTGTGTGAAGTGGCTGAATCTCATTTCTGTCATATAGAATAAACTTCAGGGCAAATCTTAAGGTTTTGGCATTTTTACAGGCGTTGTTGAAAGTGTTTAACTTCAGTGGAAGCTTGTGCAATCTTCATTTCACTTCTCATTTCTGTGCAGGAGCCAATATTGCAACTGGTGAAGAGGTGGCCATCAAACTGGAATGTGTCAAAACCAAGCATCCCCAGCTCCACATTGAAAGCAAGTTCTACAAGATGATGCAGGGAGGAGGTGAGATGGGAAGGAAAAGATGGGGCTGGGGGAGTGGTTGAAGAAGGAAATTATTCTGGTGTGCCTTAGGAAAGAAATGATTTGGTGTTACATATGATCTTCTCAGCAGGGGATGCAGCATCTATTCTCTGTTTCATGGGCTTAATCTTTGTCTTTCTCCAGTGGGTATCCCCTCCATTAAGTGGTGTGGAGCAGAGGGGGACTATAATGTGATGGTGATGGAGCTCTTGGGGCCCAGCCTGGAAGATCTCTTCAACTTCTGTTCCCGCAAATTTAGTCTCAAGACAGTTCTGCTCCTGGCAGACCAGATGGTGAGTTTCCTCTGCAGCATTTGTGCCTACTCTCCTTTTCCATGCCTTCTTGTTTTTTGGTGTTTTGTTTTTTCTTTTTTTAATTTTCCCTCCCATCCCCTCTGCTTGAGAACTGCTGTATCCCAAGCTTTCTTCATTTAGCGCCAAGTGGCTGCTAGCTTTCTATTTCTTGATGAAGCTGGGGGCCTGGAACCTAGACACTGATGGCTTTTCCTGATCTCCACCCGCTTTTCTGTCCCTTGCTGCTCTCTCTCTGTTAGTGTTGCACACATAGATACTTTGACTGCTTGATGACTCATCGGCTTCACTACCTATATCTCAATTCAACTGCCCATGCCCTGTGTTTAAGACTCTTAGCTCTTCTGGACAGACCCCCTCTTTTGCCAGCATGGCTAAGTTTGGAAGTTGACAGCTGTCAGTGTTCAAGCTCAGAGTTTTAGTCCATAGAGACTTGCTTCCCATCCTTCCTTATGTTAATGGTGACCTCCCCAGAGTGAGCATTGGGCTGGTGTGCAGGGTTGAATTCTGTCTCCAGATCCCGCAGCCTCCAGAGGGTGTCTTTTCCTTTGCTCTATTCTCTGTGAAGTGTCCTTTTCCCTGCTCTGACTGGCCACTGTCCTGAACAGGGTACTATTTTTAACAGATGCAGTTAAGTTTGTTTCTTGCTTATCTCACTTATTTATTTATTTATTCCCCTCTCCAGATCAGCCGTATCGAGTACATTCATTCCAAGAACTTCATCCATCGGGATGTAAAGCCAGACAACTTCCTTATGGGCCTCGGCAAAAAAGGCAACCTAGTATACATCATTGATTTTGGTTTGGCCAAGAAGTACCGAGATGCCCGGACCCACCAGCACATCCCTTACCGGGAAAACAAGAATCTGACTGGCACAGCGCGTTATGCCTCCATCAACACCCACCTGGGAATTGGTGAGCCTGCTGTTTCCCCTTGGTGGGGCTTTCCAGGGGAGGTGGTGTGTCCCCAGAAGGAGGGAATTGGGTTCTGTGCCTGACTTCGCTACTGACCTGCCTTGAGATGGTGGGCAAATAACTTAAATGCTGCACCTGTGTTACCTCTCCTGCCTTTGGTGGGACTTTGAATTTCTGAAGACAGAAATTGTCTACCAGTGTGTTTGTGCGCTGCTTAGTACAGAGGGGCCCTGTTGAGCTGTGACCTCCCTGACTCTGCTACTAGTAAATCTGCCTTGCACAATTTTTGCAGGCTGATTAGATGTGTAAAGGATACATTCACAGGCACTGAGCCTTTAGGAATATGTGCAATTGAAACCTTTCTTGTTGACTCCCAAGTGCCTTTGTCAGTGATTATTCTGTAGCTGTCAGAGCTGGAGGATACAAGCCCATTGCAATATCATGTTGCCCACCACTGAAGATGGGGGCAGCCATGTTCTGGAAGTGTACTAAAAGCAGGAATGAGTGGAGGCTTCCACAGCTGCCTGGACATCCAGGTTTTGTGACTGAGGACTGGCTGTCATGGGTTTTCAAAGTATCTGTGTGTCTGTGAACTGCACTACTCCATTCACTACTGAGGCAGCTTTCTGGGGATAGGGCTCTGCCCTCAGTGTCTATAGTTAGTACAGTAGGGATGAAACTAGGCTGGGAAGGAGTGCTGAGAGTTCAGCCAGGTCTTATGCTGGTGCTGACCATCATCCCAGGTTTTGTAAAAACCTTGTGCAGTTTGGTACCTACTGTGCTTAAACCTCCTGAAGTCACCCAAACTCTTGTCCTGGGAATTGGCCCCTGGTGGCTGTGAGGAACATAGTTGAGAACTTCTTGCAGTTTTCTTTTCTGTTTTCTGACCAAAAACTTCTTTCCAGTGTTTGGCCTCTTTCCTCTGCTAAATTTTGGCTGAACTTTGTTCTCAGTGTGAGGCTTTCTTAGTTACCGTAGGGTCCATTCTGAGCAGGCTGACTTGGTTCTGCTGTTGATTGGCAAATCTAAGGAGCAGAAACACTGAAGCTGTCCTGCCTGTGGACCCGGGAAAGTAGCTGCTGTGTTTGCAGATCAGTTTGTATGTCTGGGAGTCCTTCTTCTGAAATGTATAACCTGAGAATTTGAAAGTCAGACCAAGGTACTCAAACCTTTTAAACTAATGGCTTCCATAACCTCGTTCTTCCTGCATTCTCCCCTCTTGCAGATATTTCTTAGATATCTGGAGTCAATACTTGACCTGCAGAAAATAAGGCAGTTTCCTGCTGTCTTCCTTGCTTAGCACTCTGTAAATGTAGATGGAAAATGCTTTATTTATGTAAAAATGAGGAGTGTTGTGTGTTGAGTGGGCTGTGATCTCCTGACCTCCCCCACATTGTAAAAATAGTTCTTGTAGAGCTTTCCAAGTTGGCCTTCTGTATTTTGGCTTGACCTGCATATATATAACTGACTCTCCATTGAATTCTCAGTCAGGGTTTCCACAGCCATGGAAACTGCCACAAGGAGACACGCACAAAATGATTATCACTACTATGTCTGTCGATTCTTTTGTGTGTGCCTGCTCTGCCCAAACTGATCACGAGAAGCTAAATGTCTGGTTGTGGTTTTCAAATGACTTCATTATTCATCCCACCCCAACTTAGCCGTTTACTACTGGTGCTTTGCTTGTGTGTCAGGATGAACAAACGTCTAAACAGTAATCCAAGGGCAAATTGCCTATGCCATGAGTCTGAACACAGCCACTGCTCTCTTCATGCCCTTTGCTTCAGGAAAGTCTGGGTGTGAGTTACTCTGTGCAGCAGGTCTTGGGTGTATTATCTCCACGTTGCAGATAGTTCCCCTGAACAGCATAAAGGTTACATGACTTGCCTGGAGGAAAGGGGATGGGGGTGCTGGGGTTTCAGCTGGAGTTCCTGTTTCTCAAGACCTTGCCACAGGGTCTATGACAGACACATTTGTGAGTTAGCAGCATTGCCATGGAAACCATGACTCTGAATTTTTTGACTTTTCAGAGACTAAATTCTCTGTCTTAATGTTACATTAATGCATTCTAGGGGAGAGGGAAGGAACCAGGTGCCAGGGTATTTGTGTGACAGGAATAGCAAATGAATAAATGCCTTTATTTGAATGTGCAAGCTAAGGGTTGGGCATTCCAGTGTCTGGAAGAAACACATTCTTTTCCCAGTGACTGGGGAAAAAAGTAGGAGGCGAGATTGGGGATGGTTTCCACAGCTGGAGACTTGCCGTTGGGGGAGTCACTCGACTGTGCAGGCTTTGGTTCATGCATTCCAGTCAATTTTCACATGCTCTAGGGATGAGAGTCCCCTGCACCCACTGTAGCTTGTAAAGTCTGAAATAGATGCCCAGGGTGCTGAGGAGACAGTCTTGGAAGAAGCCTGGTGGGCTCTGTCTGGGTAACAGGAGGTTGGGGGTGGGGGCAGTGCCTTCCCAAGTGCATATCCTAGATGGTATCAGTGTAGGCTCTGCAGATCATAAAGTCCTCCTGCTCATCCTGCCCTCTGTCACCCATCCCACGTTTCTGTGTGTTTTTAAAGGCTGTTGCCATGCACTGGGGAGAGAAAGGGGAACTGTAGTGCAACTTGTGCAAGATCAAATCTGAGTATGTAGTCAGAAAAATACTGCTTGGTTAAGGCTGTTTGCAGCTGGGCTGCCTCCAGGGAAGGCAGCTGATTTCTAGGGAGTCTTGCATGGGAGCAGCATCACTTTGGACAGGATCAGCATGGAGGGAAACACTCTCAGGACAGCGGGACCAGAAGGCAGTTTAGGTTGCAAAGGAACAGGTTTTGTCCTGAACTTTGTGTCCAAAGCAACCAGTCCTCAGTCTTCCGTCTTTGCTCAAGCATGTCTTTTCCTGTCCTTCTACTCACCCCTGACTTGGCTTCTGAGGACCCTGCTTTGTGAAGGGAGGGAGGGTGTGGGCTGGCTCAGATCCTCACTGGGAGTGGGAAGAGGGAACTGGCAGGAGATTGCTTGCAGAGTGGGTTGGGTTTGAGAGGTCGCATTTGAGGGGTCATGCTTGGTTGCGTGGGAAGGCTACCTTGTGTTTTTTATTGGAAGAGGACTTGGGAGGGAGTGAGGAAAGGATGAGTGTCTTATGGAAAGGACATTTACATAAAATTGTCTTTCAGACCCCCCTCCTCCCATTGTAGGAGAGCTGAGAAGCTGAAGTAAAATGGAGAGAGGAAGTGTGATATGGTATCACAGGTCATGACTGTAATCCGGCTTCTGGACTGCCCTACTCTGAGCATACATTCATGTCACTTGTATTTCTCTTTTTCTTTTCAAACTGCAGAGTGAGATTTTTTTTCTTCCTGCATCCCAGGGATGCTGTGAGACTTAGTCACTGATTGTCAGGCTTCTAAAAGTGGAAAGCAGTGATACTAAATAATGGTTCTTTGGTGTGTTGAGGTAAAGTTTTATTTCTAACTCTTTGCTATCTCATGTTGTCTAGTATCCTGAGGATGTTGGTATATGAGGCCAGGCAAAATAAATAATTAATATTGGTAGCTGTGTAATAGTAACTGAAGATGAAACAAAGAAACGGGATGTAGGAACTGTTGTCCTTTACCATCATCCGAAGTTTAAATCAGGATCCTGTAGTTAGGGTTACAGATGAAAGACTGCTACAGTGTTTTGAGGTAGCTGCACAACTGTGACCCATCACGTTGGTACTTCGGGCCTATCATAGATTTTAATTTCACTGAAATTGTTTAAGTGGGCTACAATGACCACATGTACATGAGGTACTAAACATCGGGGCTGCAATGCAGTCAAGCACTTAGCATTCAGTATTTTAATAATTAGGTGTTTTGCTTGCAGTTGTTTTTCCTTGATCATACTGCTGTGTTAAGGCACAGTTAAGGTGCGTTTGCATGCGTGTAATGGATACTAGTTAGCTTCCCAGTTTGGTTTTGTAACCCCTCTCATTGCCTCACAAAGGACTTGTAGCATCCCCCACTGACTTCAGGCTTCCTAAACTCAAGTCTCTAATTCAGGCCTTCCTCAAATCACTAGGGCTGTGCCCAGGCATATGTTCACAGAACATATCCTGTTTGGATGGGATTGGTGACTGTGCTCAAAACTGCTGTGCTTCAAACAAATCAAGATGTGTTATCCAGCCTGCCCTAAGCAGTTTGGAGTTGAAGCAAGATTTTGGAGGCAAGATCCTGATTTATTCCTGAAAGGCTGATTTGCTTGTTCAGTAGGTTTCTCTGGTTCCTGCCCTGCCTTTCCCTACTCCTCTGAGGCGTACTACCATGCTCTAGACAATAACCCGCAGTCAGACACTTTAAAGCTACAGCATGGGTAAGTCAAAGGCTGCCAGATTGAAGGACTGAGGTTACTTTCCGGCCCTGAGTGTGCGTTCTGACTCCACATGCCTCTTGTCTAAGGATGTAGGTCATTACCAAATATTGTTTGGTTTTGCTTACTTGATATGCATGGTGAGTAATTGCGGCACTCTGAGAGTACACGTATTCCTACCTTAGGCCAAATGCAAAACGGAGTTTCTTCTCTCTGCTCCCTCCACAGCATCTAAGCATCGTCCAGACAATTGTATAATTATGCTTGGCAGTAGCCTGATAAGATTAGGAAGTATTAGCCCCTTTAAAGTGGGCAACTTGAGGCAGTAAGTTAGTGAGGTCAAAAAATGCTGTTATTTCTGCATGTTCAAGGTAAGACAGTTTGGGGATCTGCAGGACTGCTTTTTCCTCTACTCCTGTCTTGGAATGTGGCATTTTTTATGGTTTTTCACATGCTTTGACCCAAAGTCTCTCTGCCCTAATTATGAAGTGATGAGAACCTCCTTTTTTTTTTTCTTTTTTTTTTTTTCTTCTTTTTTCCCCTCGGTAGTTTTAACTTGCCAAGCTCCCAGTTCTCAAAACCGCTAGGAGATTGAGAGAGATGCAGGAGGAAGAAAGAGCCATGTGACCCACAGTTTGTGTTCAAACAGCTAGACATCTGTATTTGTGACCTGCTACAGCTACTCCTTTGCCAGGGTTCAGCTCAGCTAACAGAATAAGGGGTAGCTGTAGCGATCTACTGGCCTTTGACTGGGGCAGGTGGTAGCATGTAACTGATACTGATAGTTAACCCACAGACTGATACATAATCTGCAGCATGTTCCAGGATGTGGCACTGAATGCAGCAAAATGTGCTGTAATAGTACATTAATCGAATAGATGATTCTCTTTAGTCTTTTCTCTATCCCTGTGCTCTCCCTCAAGCCATATTTTGCTTGCCTGTTATCTGTGTCAGTTGTTGTTCTCCTCGAGATGTAAAGTACTTTCTCCAAAGTGTTTATTTTATTTGGGAGGGAAACAAGGACAAGAGCTTCTTGGCAAGATTTATAGATGAATTTGCAAATATGTTGGAGGAGCTGGGAGGAGTTTCACAAGTTAACCAGTCAACATTTGCAGTTGTTGAGATTCTGCATCAAATCTGTCTTGAGCTAGCTTGAAACTTAAAATGGTTTGGCCATTCCAGAGAACAAGTTCAATGTGAAAGGGTTTTTATTTTTGTGAGGCAATTTCTTTTGTTTAATAAGTAAGCATCTAGAAGTGGGCCCTTGCAATGGCACATTAAGGACAATGCTTTCTCTTAGTAGAGTTGGTAGTGATGCCAGTAACACAGGCGTTCCCCATTTGGAGGGGAACCTTTCCTTCACAGCTTGAAAAATGCCACCAAGCTGGAGAGACATCTTTGCACAGTATTACATGTTAGGCTCTTCTAAACAAAGTTGTTTACTGCAAGAAGGGGTCCCAGTTCCTTGTTTCTGCCCTGTCTAAAGAGTATCAGCAGCTTAATTAGAAGATTGGTTTGAAAAGGTTGTGTTTGGCTTACCTCTGTTAGCCTTGTCTTTCCGTGACTGCTTCAGTCATGACTAATCCCCGGGTTGAAGAATCATTCTGGGTGGAGAAGTGTAAGTGCCCTTCCTCTGGAACTGGGAAGAGCAAAGTAGGCAGTGTTGCTGCAGTACTACTTGAGCAGTTAAATTCTTGTGTGAATTAAGGCTTGTCCAAGTGAGGAGGTAGTCAGAGTCATTAGTTACGAAGTGGGTTGGGTTGTATGGGGAGAAGAGCACTTTAACTCTGGTAATATGACCATCCTCACAGGAATTTGCACTGGAATGTCTTCTACAAGTTTGTCTATCCATAGAAATCTACCAAAGAAGAGAGAGGGGTGATTATTCTGTTCTGTGTTCACCTCCAAAGCTATGTGATTGCCAGAGCACTTTGGGTTGCTGCTCACTACTTGCCCCTTTGTAACTTCTCACAGAACAAAGTCGCCGTGATGACCTGGAGAGCCTGGGTTATGTGCTCATGTATTTCAACCTGGGCTCGCTGCCCTGGCAGGGCCTCAAGGCTGCCACCAAGCGCCAAAAGTATGAGAGGATCAGCGAGAAAAAGATGTCAACGCCCATCGAGGTGCTCTGCAAAGGGTACCCCTGTAAGTGCTCTCATCGTGATGGCTGTCTTGTCTGCTCCTTGGCTTGTTCGCTTGCTGAACCCTCATGGAATCTTGAATCCTAAAGGGCAGTGCCCAGTACCCCACATCAGGATGTTCTGCTGACACCAGTGAGGAAAAGGATAACAGATTGATGGTGGTACAGTTCTGGTTCAGAAGTGGGAAACGTGTTTTTGTGGAGAGTGAAACCTTATGTTAGTAAGGGCATAATGGTGCTGAGAGGGATCTTTAGGATCTCAGGAGGAGTTTGGAAGGTGGGTGGGCAGTGAGCTGAGGAGATCTGCTGATGATCCTGAGTTTTTACTGGTTAATCAGGAGGCCCGGAAATAACCAGGCAATGAAGTGGCAAATGCAGTTCTTTGTAGGTAAACCTGTAGTAATGTATGTGAAAACAGAGAGGAGTGTTGGTCCTCATGTCATTTGCACAATAGTAGACTCTGGCTGACCAGTGCCACTCACCAATGAGCTGTTGCAATTACAATAGGTGGTTCTGTGAAAATAGCAACTTTGTAGTTGGTGGCTGCTGAGGAAGAGGAGTGTTAGAAATTACAAGGAAAGAAGCCCAAACAGTGTGCATAAACCCATGGCCTACTTGGACCTTGCGTGCGCTGTGTAGCTCTGGTTCCATCCAACTGTTTCACAAAGGATGTGGTAGAACTGGAAACAGGTCCAGGAAAGGGCCAAAAGAGTGACCAGAGGTGAGGTGATTTCTGCACAGGTAATGTGTTTGCTGGAACCTGGAAAAGAGGTGATTAGAGAGATGATAGAAATCTACACAGTCACTATGCCGACAGAAGTCTGGATGGGAGATGATTATTTGGTGGCCCCAGTTTTTGTATTGGAGGAGAAACAAAGCTGGTTTCTGCTAGCTTCAAAACAAAACAATGTGATTCTTCACACAGTCAGTAGTAGATTGTAATAGTAGTAGTGGAACTCCTTCCCAGGTGTTGTGAATACTTAAAGCTTACAGGAGTTCAAGAAGAAATGGAGCAAGTACATGGAAGAGGAGATCCAGTGAGGGTTACTAAATAGAAACCACAGGAAGTTTCTGGAGTTGAAAGTAGATGGGAGCTGGGCTGATGTCAGTGGAAATGTCAGACATGTTTGCCCTGCAGTCTCTCCTCTGTAGTTGTCTACTTCTGGCTACTGCTTAAGACAGACTACTGAACTAGGAGGATTTTTGGTCTGAGCTGGACTTCCCAAAGCTCACCTCCACCCCTTCTTTAGGTCTGTATTCCTACTATCCTTGAGCAGGCTCTGTGACTTGCTAGGTCTTGCTTGGAGAAGACCACAGAAAGAGAGATATGTGAGCATTTTCCCTGGTTAAAACAGGGATGGGGTTTTCTTAGCGGCCAAAGCGCTGCAATCAGCAGGCACAGTTTTTGTTACACATCTCTGTTTGTGCTGTCCTGGCCCAGCAAGCCACTGCTGAAAGGCTGCAGTGGCTCCGTGGTGGGACATGGGAGATTGGATGGTGTTCTACAGCCAACTGTTCTCTGCTCTCTCCAGCTGAGTTCTCGACATACCTCAACTTCTGCCGTTCACTGAGGTTTGATGATAAACCTGACTACTCGTACCTGCGGCAACTCTTCCGCAACCTCTTCCATCGCCAAGGGTTCTCCTACGACTACGTCTTTGACTGGAACATGCTTAAATTTGTGAGTGTGTGTGGCAAAAGGGCTAGAAAGGGGTTCGTATCATAGAGAGGGTGAGGAAAATTGGAAACTGCCTACTGTTTGTAGTTAGACCTGGTGAACAACTTGAAGGTAGAGTGAAGAGAGGCAGAGTTGTTTGGTGCTAACTGGGGATATAGCTATTGTTGTATCAGTGAGTATGTCTGATGGAGCATGTGTGTCAGTAGATCTATAGCTGTAGGTAGAAGAGATAACTTTCCAGGAGAGGACTATAAGTGGAGGTGGGACTCAGACATGAATTGCAATAGCAGCTGTAGTACCATATGCTTTCTTCGCTATTTCTTCATGGTACAGAATGAGGTCCTCTTGGTGCAGTGGGAGAGGGTGGGGGAGAACATGTTTTGGGCATGTAGCTCTTCTTCTTTGGCGTGATGGAGTACAGTGTGTTTTCTGTCCGGGGCTGCTGCTGTCTCTCCTGCCTGACAGCCATGTGTGGCATGGGGGTTTCTCTCCTCAGGGAGCAGCCCGAAACCCTGAGGATATGGATCGGGAGCGGCGAGAACATGAGCGAGAAGAGAGGATGGGGCAACTCCGAGGGTCAGCCACACGAGCACTGCCCCCTGGCCCGCCTGCTGGAGCCACTGCCAACCGTCTTCGCAATGTCACCGAGCCCATGGCCTCCACCCCAACTTCCCGAATCCAGCAGTCCGGTGAGTAGGATGGGAGAGCTTGGGGAGGGTGCCAGCCCTGTTATTGACTGGAAACCAAAATTATTGACTGATATTCTTGCCTCGACGTTTCTCTTCCCCAACAGGCAACACGTCCCCCAGAGCAATCTCAAGAGTGGACAGGGAGCGGAAGGTCAGCATGAGGTTACACCGAGGAGCTCCTGCCAACGTCTCCTCATCTGACCTCACAGGGCGGCAAGAAGTGTCACGGATTTCAGCATCACAGGTGAGTCCCTGCCAGCCTGGATGTTCTGGAAGGACTGTGGGTTCCAGGGTGGTTTTTACCTGATCTGCTGGAGCTGACATGAACCTGAAGCTTCTAGTGTGCTGAGGGGAGTGGTACCAAGTTACACCTTTGCTCTTCAGTTATATATTTTCCAAAGGCCATGCTCAGTACTGTCATCTTAGCTCTGCTTTGCTTGGAATAAGACTTAATCTGGTTCTCTTCCGGACCACAGTGGTTTGGAGAAGTGGAACTCTAAACTCTTGGGAGGGAGGATGTCCTGAGAGAAACATACAGCCTCTTTGTTTTGGTGCCTTTTGTGCCGTTTTCTTCCTCTCAAGCCCTTGGCAACTCTTGTTTTTCTTTTGTAGACAAGTGTGCCATTTGATCACCTTGGGAAGTGAGGAGCAATTGCCACTGGACCAGTGTTTGCTTAGGTGAGCCTGTCCTCATGCCCGGGAACCCCCAAGGAGGGAATTGCTGGGAGAAAAAAAGCTTTCGGTTGAGACTTGGATGATGCTGTGGGGGATCAGTACATTTCCTTTCCTTTCATCTTACTTTGAGATGTTTTTTGGCTTCAGAGGGAACAGTAAGGTTGGCTGCCAAAACCTTGAGGGGATGGATTGTCTTAGGTGTGAAGGTAGCTTCCATTTCTCCAGGAGCGTAGGGAGGGTGGATAAAGTGCTGTGCTATGGAGCCATTTCGTTAGTTCCTCATGAATACATTTCTGGCAGTGTGACAGTGTTGGGGAGCAGGGTGCTGAGCATGTAATCAACTCTGTAAGAATTTGCACAGCTAGTGAGTGCCTCTTGTAGAGGAAACGACAGTAGCTGGGCAAGGTAACTCTGAGGGGAGGCAGGAGCATAGAAGAAAGGGTTGATATAATTTGTTATGCTCCATCTGGCATTGGAAGTGCTGGAAGAGTCTTTTCTCCTAACATCTCTTTCTCTCTTTTGAATTCTCTTTCTAGTGTCTTCACTGTATTTTTCTTTTAAAAAACAAAAAAACCCAAAAAACAAATAAAAACTTAAAAAAAAAAAGACAAGGAAAAAAAACAACAAAAAACAACAAACCACCACCAAACAAAAAAACCCAACAGAATTTCTTTTTGCCAACGATGAGGAGTTGAGCTGTGCCCCCGCGCTGGTGTGAGCCGTTTCCGAGAGGGCCGCCTGCGTCCCCCAGCGTGACGCCTCCGAGAAGCTGACGACGCGGGAGCCGTGCGGGAACACCTCCGCTGCCCCCCCAGCCCCGACCACTGCCCCCACTGGCTACCCCCAGTCCCCTCTCCTGACTTGCTGCTCCTGGTTTTGATTTCTCTCCTTTTTTTTCTTCTTCTTCTTCTTGGATATCTTCTCCTGCTTTATTATTATTTTTTTAAAAATGTTACTTTCAAATCATATGGTTTCTAGCCATATACATTTTAACTTTGCTCTCCTTTTTATCTGAGGGCAGGGGATGATATGGGGGAGGGGTGAGTTTTTTATTCGGTGTTTTGGTTTTGTTCTTTTCAGGAGCCTTGTGGGCCAGGAGGGAATCAGATTCCAGCCACACTTGATGGTAGAAGTCTGATTTTTATTATTATAACAGATTTTATTTTCTCAAGCATTAAATGAATTTTAAGCTGTGAGGGGAATTGTGGCAACAGCCTAATCATTGACTCGGGCTTCCTTTCCTTGGGTGGCTTCTCTGCGGTTTCTTTTTTGGCTGTTGGGAGAAGTGCCAGCCTTCCCTGAACTGAGCGGTCCTCACACACGGAGGGATCTTTATGGAGAGGCATCTGGTCCCATGGAGGATGGGATCATTGGCGCTGAAATACAGGGAGAAATATACTTCTCATCCCTGCAGCGGGGTCTTTTTTTCGTCTGGCTGTGCGTGTTTTTCTATTTTTATTTTTTAATTAAAACTTGTTTTAATTCCTGCGGAGAGAGTGTGGGACTTGAGGAGAAGAGAGGGACGCACACAAACTGGAGTTTGGAGTTCTATCAGAGTGATGGCTCTTGTTCTCTCCTTCCCTCATGCAACCCCAAGTAAGATCCACCAATACATGCACAATCCCTTCCCGCCCTCTCCCATCCATCTCCTCCCCCCCTTTCCCCCCCCACTTTAGTTGTTTTTAAATATAATTTAGGAATACTCAAGCTGCTTTGTGGCACTTGGGGCTTTGAAACACAATGATCACCACTGCGACCTATGGCCTGTAGCAGACACACTGTCACTGTAGTGTGGAGCCGATGGGTTGTTGGCAGGGCGGGGAGGGTGGGGTTAGTCTTTGTTTTGTTTGTTTTTACCCTTTCTATTTAACACTTTATTTTTCCTCCCTATTTTTTTCCTAATTTATTTACCCCTCTTACTGTCTCTCTCTTTTTTTTAATTAAAGAGCAAAACTTTTTATTACTTTGTAATTTAAAAAAACAAAAAAAAACCTGAAGAACTTTGGGGGGGATTTTGTACTTTTTTCCTGTGTAAATATTGGACTTTTTTGAGCTTTATCGTGGTTGTTAATTTGAAGTAATAAAGTAGAAAATGATAAAGTGACGCCAGCATCTGTCATTCCTTCATTGACCCTGGTATCCTTGCTGGGAGTCACATCTTACATGCAGGAAGCACTGTCTTGCGGCTGAACCTGTTTCTGAGTTCCAGGAACAAGTTTGATCAGAATTACTGGAAAAAAAGGCACAGGACTGGAGTGCCTAAAAATAAACCTGAGCTGATCTCTGCAGTTGCAGCCTTGGAACAGGCAAGAGTTATGTGAAATCTGATTCAGGATCTTTTGGTTCCTGGCATTTGTGCCTCTGGTGTCCCATGCGTCTGGCCTTCAGGAGGAGAGGGATGGGACTTTCTGCACGGTTGGCTTTGGGTGTCCACTGACTTCAACAGAGGTGGACCCTGGATTATGTGTTTTCTTGCTTTCTTCTATCTTCAAATGTAAATCCTGAAGGAAAGGGAAGGAGAGGGGCCTGAGCAGGAGCCCTGAGCACCTGAGAACAGCGCTGTGCCTGATGCAAAGAGGCTGAACTCCCTGTGAAATAGCACCTGCTGCTTTGGTGTCTGTGGTGATGTGGTTTGTTTAGGTTTCCTCCCTCTGGTTGTCTGTCCTGTCTGACAGTAAAGTACTAAATTTTAATACTGATTTATTTCTAAATTGCTGCTCTTAGAGTTACGCATTCCTGCATTATCCAGATGAGAGGCTTGTTACTTCCAGGCTCTGTAAAACCCTTGAAACTGATTTTCAGAAACACCTGCTGGGAATAAATGATGGATCTTGGTGACTTTGCAAATTCCTTCCAAGCTTGTTCTCTGCTAGCTGAGCAGGAAGAGCTTCTCCTTTATTTCTTTGCTATGTGAGGCTTCCAGCTTCTGGGATGAGAGAAGAGCAGGAGCAAAGGGAAGAGGAGGGTAGTTCAGGGGTGTTGTACTGTTGCCTCTAGACTGCATTTGTCCTGCCTCCATTTCGAGTGTGTTTTTGATGGTTCAGAACGAAACTGGGCTTTTTTGCCAGTGCAAGTCCTGTTTCCTGTGAGAAAGGGGAAGGGTGCCCGTGTGGAAGGCGGCACCCCCATCAGAGCCAGGACCTGGAGATCACTCACTGCCATGATCTAGTGAACAGGCTGGAGCTGGATGGAGGGTTGGGCTCGGGGGTCCCTTCCAACCCAATCGATCCTGGGATTCAGGAGGGCAAGTGCTCTGTAGAGCAGGAGGAGAGGAGGAGGAGGTCATCAGGTGTGCCTCAGGTGCGGCATCACCTGCTCCTGCAGGCACTTTGTGTGCACGTCAAGGCGTTTAGGGCTCGGCTTGCGGCCTTGATATTCGATTTTTGGGTTGAAAACGGCTATTTCTGGCTCTAGTAGCGCCGCCGCTTTGGCTACCAACACCTCTACCTACGTGTTTTTTTTCTCCTTGTAATTCGGGGAAGGCTCCCACCACCTCTCTGTCTGATTTTTGCCTCGGGGCGTGGGCGGGGGCGGACAATCGCCGTGCGGGGGGAGAACGGAGGTTCCTCAGCAAAGAGCTGGGGGTGCGGCCCCTTTAAGAGCGGGGCGGTGACGTCACCGTGTTTNAGCCCCCGCGCTCCCCGGTGCTGCCACGCTCCTTTGGCGGCACTGGCAAGGTGCCACTGCCTGCACGGGGGTGTCTAACACTGGGCGGGCTGGGGGACCCCAGCAAGGTGGTGGGCACGAGGTTTGTGTTTGCTGTGCCTCGCGTGGCCCCGGCTGGATGAACTGACAAGACGCCGTGTGCGTGTGCTGGTGTGGTAGGTGTGAGTGAGGAGGCTGTTGCTGTGCTTGTGTTCCCTTGCGTCGTAGGTGAGTTATTATGATGGATGCTCGCGGTGTCTTGAAATCTTATTTGCGCCGTGAGGGCTAATTCAGCCTTGGCAGCTGCAGTGTGTAGTGGAAGGAAGGCTTTGGAGGAACGTGTGCATGACTGGGTTCTGATGAATTGTGAAGAGGGGCTAGAGTGGTTTCAGACGCAGCTTTATGAAAGCTGCCTGGAACACTGTGAAGCTGTCAAGAGTGGGAGGAGAGGAGGGGTGAGAAATTTAGAGGAAATACTGAAGGTGGTTCCTGCTTACAGAAAGTTTAAAACTGTTCTTGCCACGAAGGGAGCTTGAACAGGAGTAATTATTGAAGACCTAAAGACAGGTTTCCCTAGAGAGAAGACTGTTTACCTCCGTCAAAGATAAAAATAGAAGGTATTGATCAATAATAGAGCAAAGGCTAACAGGATGAATAGATATATCTTTCTATCCTGCAAGAAAAAGAAAACAATCGATGAAAATGTAATAAAGCATACATCCCACTAACAAAGACTTGGCTCTTTTAACACAGCAGTTAACTGAGCCTTTGAACTTGTGTTGCTGGAGGTTACCCTTGAGTCTCAGAGCTTAGCAGCCTCCCTAAGAGGGAACACAGATGTCTCTGGAAATGTTCATGTAATTCAGGTTTCTAGTACTGAAAGGTTTGTATTTGTGTGGTACTGTTGGAAAAAATAAACTCTCATTCTTTTAGGATGGTGGCTAAGTACTAAACAATAGGGCTTTAAGGAGACCTTTCCTTACTGACAGTGAAGGCATTCTCCAGAGGCCTACTTCAGGCTTTTTTGCACCATTGCCCTGAAAAAAATGGGCTTCAAATCTGCTCTGGTCTAGTGGAGCAGGTTTTTAGGTCTTTAATACCATCATTGTTATGGTTGTGCTGTAAACCAAAAGTGGCATTTATGCAGCAGGTGGGTACCTCTGCATCTGAAGCAGGAGTGATTTGGTCTTGCTGTAAAACGATCAGGAGAGCTTTACTGATGAAGTCAGCGTTCCTAACCACCTTGGTGGTGTGGGCAGGTGCTTTTCTTTGTATTCTGCGCAGATCTCTACAGTCAGTTCAGAGCGCTGGCCAGTTTGTGTTTTGGAAGTGTGAGGCAAGGGGAAGAGCACCTCCCAACCACTCAGGCAACTTTTGTACTTTGCTTGTCTGTCTCCTTGGAACGCGTGGCAGTTAAAAGGGGAAAGTTCTTAGATATGCCCAGGCCGGTCAGAAAATGAAGTTCAGTGTGACTGGCTGGTTTGGCATAATGAAAGCATTCTGAGCCTGGTGGGTCTCTAACCATTTGATGGAATCCAGCTAGAAATCTGCCTTGTTCTCTGTCAGTTTGTTTGCCTGTTTGCTAGTAGCAGGCTGGGAGGTGAGCTTTTGCAGTTTGTAGTTGTGGGATTAGGATTCTTTTCTTCTCATGGATAAAGGAAGGGTGGGGTGTTTTTTTTCCCAGCTCAAATTAACTTTTAAAACACGCCCACTCCCGTCCAAAAAAGTAAAAAGGTAGTTTCTTTCTCTACCTGGCTCTACTATTGAATTAACTGAAACATCTAATAATCATATTTGGATGTAGGTGACAACTTTTTAATTTCCCTGTGAGGATCTTACCCTTCGCTCCTTCTCCCCTCCAGTTTGGGGTGCATGTTTAATTGGCTTATGTTTGCAGTGGTGGAGATAAACTCTTACCTGCTCCTTCTAGCAGGAGTGCATCTTTCATTTTCCAGCAGCTCAAAGGATATCTTTGAGCTCTTGCAGCAATGGCTGGTGGGCGCAGTGAATTCCTCAGGAGATGTTTGCAGTTTGGTCCTAGCTGCTTCAAGAGCCCAGTCTTGCATTATTCAAAGTATTGAAGGTTGAGGTAAAATATGAAGCTTCAAGTCAGACTTGTTGATTCTGAAGAGTCACTTCTGTGACTAGTTTTCTCAGTGTTTTAAGCCTAAAATCGAGGAAACCAAGGAGAGCAGCAGTGAGTGTACAGGTTGGTTTGTGTACAAAATGATGAGTGTAGTAAAGCCTCAGAGAGAAACTGCATTTAACCTTTGTAAAGTTGAGCTTTTCTAGTCCAGGACTGCTGCTGGCTCTCTGCGTAACAAAGCAGCTCTGCATTATTGAACAGCCAGGGCTGGGTGCAGAAGCTTTTCTCTGTTTTAGAGATTGTGATTGATTGCTCTCACAGAGGCCCTGGAAATTTGAAGTGTTGTAGAGAATTGTGTTGTTTGAGTTTTGTGTGTTGACTTGCCCAGCTATTTGCATGAAGCAGTGTGTGTGTGTGTTGTGTGCTGTTCTTGCTTCTTCCCAAACTTTTTGGAGTTTGCTTTCTTGTGGTGGAAGAACAGTTTCCTGTCAAGGTGTTACACCCTACTAGAACGGTTGAGACTCTGAAAGTGGTTTGACATTGTGATAAGATGGATTAAAACACCTAGCTAAAATAACTGTAAAATACTATCGTGCATGAACTAAAAACACTCTTATAGAAAGGGTTTTGATGGTGGGGGTTTTTTCTGCTGCCCATTTTTTTTTTTTCTCCTCTGTTATGGAGTGCTTTTGGAGAGAGCAGCTGGACATGTTTGCAGAGCAGCAACTTCCCAGAACAGTTTTGGAAGTGAAATTCTGCCTGCTAAAGCAATGAGTTGCAACCACCCTCCAGGAGTCTCGCCTCAGAGTCTCCCTGCTCTAGGAAGAGGCAGGGGACTGGAGTACTTGCTCATAGCTGGGTTCTCTCTAATCTGAAAATCAGCTCAACTTCCATGAGGTTTTTGTTTGTGATTGTGTAAGTAACACGTCTGG
The DNA here is from genome assembly GCA_013396755.1 of Sclerurus mexicanus. NCBI lineage: Eukaryota > Metazoa > Chordata > Aves > Passeriformes > Furnariidae > Sclerurus > Sclerurus mexicanus. The sequence goes on along the minus strand of VWZF01000983.1, from coordinate 274,819 downwards.
AAAAGCAACAGAACAAACTGTCTCCAGGGAAAATGCAGTGTATAGGCAAGCTGCTCAGGAACTGTGCCATATCTGGGTTTGACCAGGTCTTTGTAGCCTCTGAGGGGCATCATTTATAGGAAACCTGAAAAGGGAATTAACTGACATGCTCTACCTGCAGCATTAACCCATAGAGTACCTGGATATTTGTCTCCCCAGCCTTAAATCTGTCTCTGTATTGAAAGGATGGGAATATTGCTGTTATTATCCTACAGTCACAGTGCCCGGGAGTCTGATGATGCTGAAAGGATCAGCTATTTGAGGATGTTGTATAATGAAGGGTGGCCAAGAGCATAGAGAGATGGTGTCATGGCTTCAAATTATTTGTGCCTAATGGCAAAATGCTCCTCTCTGCCTAGGTATGTTGTGCATGTGACCCCTGAAAAAGTAGAAAAAAAGTAGAAAAAGGTTCTTCTGATTCAGTAAAGAAAATGCAACATGTTATGTAGTGCAGCAGTGAGGCTTCAAGAAGGAGATGAGATGAAGTAATACCTTAAAAGCTGACCTTGCTGATGCAGTGTTCCCTCCCCAGGCTACAGAACATGACATGGATGCTATTGGCGGCTGCTGAGCTGATTGCTTGGGAGCCTGCAGCTGCCTGGTCATCTCCGGGCAGCAGTAATGCACATAGCTGTGCTTCTGTCCAGGCTGCCTAAAATGAAACTGGACAAGTCAATCACCTGAGGAGGCAGATCACAGAGAGTGAATTTCTCTTCTTGGCTCACCACACCTGGTCTCCTTGCCAGTTTTGCTGGGAAAGGCTGATTAGTGGTGGGTGAAGCTATTTGCAGATAATTGTCCAATGGGAGCTGGGAGTGACCTCACTCTCCTGACTTACAGACTTCCTTTCCCCCCTCCCAATGACTTTGTGATGGTGCTGATTTTACTAGAGTCTTAAGCTAGAAGTTATTTTTATAAATTCCCATTTAGGCAACTTCATGCGACTGAGTAATTTAATGTTGTGGTGTCTGGAAACATTGGTTTGAAGTTTTGTCTTTTTTTCGAGTGGTCCCCCTCAGATATGTGGTGTGGTTTTTTCTGTATAGAGAAGATGCATTGCTGTTGGTGGCTTTTGGGATAGAGAGGATGGATTTTGGAATCACCATGAACTGTGTTTTAGTAGCTGTTGGCATCTGTCAGCTTCTAACAGTACTGGTGACGTCTCTGCAGAGCTCTGTGGTCAGCTTTGGTGCTGAGTCAGGAAAGGGGCAGCAGCTCCTAGCCAGTCCTGTGGCATAAGTAGCCTTTGGAAGAGGATGCTGGGCAAGGTTTTTCCCTCTGATGTTGCCTCTTCTTGTTGTGCTTTAGCCAGCAAGGGTGAGAATGGTTCCTCCCCCAGGCATTGTTCTCTACCTGTGACCTTCCAGAGATACTTTTCTGTAACAGAAGTGCTGTGCCTGGGCTTATTCTTTAACTAGCAAAGCTCTAATACTGATGTATCTGGGACTTGGCATTTGGAGGAGGAACTCTCCTCTCCCATGAATCCAGGAATACAAAGGTCCTAGTTCTGCTTTCAGAAGTTTTTCCTCTGTTGGATTTTTATTTTTCTTGATTGAGTAGCAGCACAGGGGAGAAGTGTGGAGGGGGTAACGTTGGACAGGAGCCATGAAATTAAGAGTTCATGAGTTTGGGGAGTTAAGAAGAGTATGTGTGTTATATCCAGAGTTTAAAAAAACCCAAAAAATGAAAAGCAACAACCCACAAACAAAAATAAGCCAACCAGTTGTTACTTTAGCAATAACAGAACGGCTTCATAGTGAGTCGCCTTGGGTGCTTTGCTGAGAATCGTTGCTTTTACAACACTGCTACATGTCTGCATCAGAAAATGATTTAGCGGTCAGATGTGGTATCGGCCTCAGTGCACCACTGCACAGTTGCCTAGGCCTGTGATAAGATGTCTGGGCTCTTCCAGCACATTTGCTTGCTAAAGTGTGGATCTAATCTGAAAGATTCTGTGTTTTGTATTCTATGTGGAAAAGTATACTCCAGTGTATTAAAAAAGCTCCCTTTGTGTGTGACTTCCATATGTTCAGTATCTTTCCATCCTGATGTAGAGTTTGACTTCTGATTCTTCTTAGAGTAACTGTATACCCTGTGGCAACTTTAAAACTGTTGTTCGGTCTGTCTTGGCACTCGGAGGTGGGGAACAATGAATGCAAGTGGTACTGGAATAAATTCTGATTTGACTTTGTTCTTGAGGATTTGGAAAAGGAAAAGCAAACTTCCTCTGTCACTCTGGACACAACTGTTTACAACACACCCTTTTTTCCTTGTCGCTTTCCCTTCTGCCAGTTGCAGAATATCTTTGTAGGCTTTCTGTGTTTCTCCCCTGGGAACAGAGGGCTTGACTGGTTTGTGTGGAGTGGGGCTACTTGGGAGTATGGGAAAGGGTTGCAGCACATGGCCCAAATGTGTTTGATCCTGTTCTCAAAGGAGCAGGTTGAAGGTGGGGGAACATCCCATCTCATCTCCCTCCCCCTTTCTCTCTTTTTCCTGTCCCCTTCCAAAAAAGGGACTGGATGTTGGATGTTGACCTATCACAATGTTGGTCAGTCCACAAACAAAAAAAAAAAAGGAGGAGGATGGGGAGAGGAGGGCTGTGTGAATACAGTGAGACAACAGAAATTAATAGAGCAGAAAAAAACTCTGGAAAGAAGAGTGCATGGCTCAGGGTAAAAGGGTTTTATTGTTGATTCTGGGTTTTTAAATGAGGGCATTGGGAGGGGAAGCTGCTCTCTCTTCAGATGACTATGGATTAGCAAAATGGGTGGGGGCTGCGTGAGCTGCAGGTGGAGAAGATTTTTGTGGTATTCTCAAATTTTAGTTTCTTTAAAATGATAAAAGAAGTGGTGTGACCTTGTTGAAGGTTAAATTGTTTGTGTATAGGATGTGCTCTTATGTGTATCTAGGCATTGGATCATCTCTTGAGTATGGCTTAGTGGATGTGTACCTTGCCCTGTGTTTTTGGTCTTCCTAATGATCTTTTTGCTCTGCTCATGCTGATGCTACTGGTTTTGTGTCCCAGTGACACTTTTCTCTTGTTTCACTGACTGTACTGACAACTGTGAAAATTGTGACTGGGACGTCTCTTCAGCGTTCAGACTGCTCGCTCCTCTAGAGAAATAACATTGACAAGAACTGCATTTGGATCTGAATTTGTTGTGCAGACAGAGACGTACGTTAAGCTGACGTGAAGTGCAGTAACTGTAGATTCAGTCCCTTTGTGTGTTTGTAAGTTTTGTGAATGCCATTCTTCTGGCCAAGCACAGCACTGCTTACCTGCAGTTTGGAGTTATGTATGTGTGCCTTTGTACGTGTTGTGAGGTGACTTTCACTGGCTTGACATTAAGAAAGCTTTGCCCGGCATGAGTAGTAAAATGTAAATGAGTTGTAGGAGTTAAAATTGCATGCCAGGTTGCATACTTAACTCAGATTGTTTTGGGAGTGCTACTGGAGAGCTTAAAAATGCGCTGTTGGGACCTTTTCATGTCTCATAGCTAAGTAAACTAGATGTCACCCCGGAGAGCAAAAGCAATTTAAGAAGTAATAAATGTAAAAGCATTTGATTTTTCTTGGATTGCCATCAGTGATTTGAGCTGCACTACTGATTCTCTTACTGTAGCGTTATTTTGTCCTGACTCTCTTCTCCTTTTCTACCTTTTGCCATATCAGCTGGCAATGCTGTGCCTTTGGGTGTTGAAAAGACCTTAAATCAATTATGAATTTGTCATGTATACCTAGGACAATGGAAAGAGCTGATCCCAGTTGGCAATTCCAGGCATTGTTATAACTAAAATAGTCTAAAATAAACCTTGAACCATTTTGTCCTGTGTTTCAGTATTCCTTGTGACTCTAGGGCGCATTCTGAAAAAACACTAAGCTCCTGCTTTCACTAATATAAAGCTCTTGCTCGTGTCCTAATAGATGCAGAAAGTTCAGATTTTGATTAATCTACTGCATGACACTTCTGTATTGGTCTTTTCGGATCCAGAATAAGGATAATTTAATGGATAAACCCTTGGAGGAATAAGGATAATTTAATAAAGAAACTCTTGGAGGAATAAGAACTTAAGAGGGTAGTGGAAAATAGGTTTTTTTGGTATCTTAACAGAAACAGAGTTCAGCATGATGGATATTTAAAGCTATAGTAAGTGTGGAGTAGGTTTTAAGGAGGAACATTTTCTTGTCTCGTAGCTCTCTAGGAGACCTTGCAGCCAGGTTTTGTATGTTTTTTTGGATTGTATCTTGTATGACAGAAGGAGGCTTAGCTGTTAAGACTCTTTCATGGGTTAGTTTTGTGTATCATTCTTTGCTCTCTCAGCAGTTTAGAAATGAAATACTTTCAGCCTCTGATGAGATGATCTATTTTAAAAATATAGATTGTGTTTGCAGATGGGAGGGAACGGCTTCAGAATCATGTTGTTTGGGGTTCTTTTCCTACCGGCACCACAGTAGGTCTTGGTCAGAGCAGGCAGTCACCTCCTCCTTTACTAGGCTGTGATTGAATATATGTTCAGAAATACCCCATGGAACTGAAGGACCAAGCCTGAACCTTTCTTTGCTCCTCTTACACCACTTTTGTTGCATCAGAAATGAGGTTTCTGTATTTGTTTATGTAGAAATAGCTCTTCCTCAGTGGTAACATTTTCGGTGCCTTTATGCAAGCCAGAAATGAAGTTTTTTGTTTTAGTTTGTGCCACATCCTGTCTGTTTACTCTTCTGAGTTTAATTTTGGTGGAAGTGGCTGCCGTGTTAATACTGGAGACAGAAGATCTCTGTTTCCAAAAGATACAGGATTGGCAATCTGTTCCTGCTGGAGAATTAGTGCACTGCTGTTTTTCTGTGGACACATCCCTGCTAGCTTTACATCAGTGTGGTGTCTCTTACAAAACTGGTGCCCGTGCAGTTTAGAACCTCTTCTCTATCAAGAATCCTAATAACATTGTTTTGCATCTCTAGGTTTTTATCAGGATAGTTATCTTGATACAAATAGCACAAGCTTTGTTTTGTTTGCTTTTCCCCTCCTTGCATTGAGAGCAGCCGCTAATATTCCTAAAGAGCTCTCAGACCTGTTAGATAAGTTTAAGCTGGTACTAGGTTGGTGTTTAAGCTAATGCCCTGGCAGTACAAGGTCCTATCTTGCTCTAACATGTGTAACTTGTAATGACTTCTGGGCAGGAACAGGTAACAGCTTGTAGGGCATGGGGGTGTGATCTCTGCCTTCCGTGTTGGAGGTTGTTGGGTATAGACCTCACACAGACCTAAGCACTGCCTGAAGCTCATGTAGCCCACATAGAAGAATTGTAGCAGTTTCCCGTGGCCATCCTGAAATACATCTAAGCCCGTGTCCGAAAGCCCTCTGTGTTTACCTAGGTCTACTTTTATGTGTGCATGTTTCCACTTTCCAAAATTTGATGCTTTTCCTGGCTCTCTGTTCTCTGGGTCCAGTTATATTTCAGATTACCTCCGGAGGGAGCAAGGTAGTCAGTTGGAGATGGGAAAGGCTTCAAGACTGAAATTTAGAAGTGTTGAAATATTTTCCTTTGATATATTTAGCAGAGCTTTCCAGAGAGAGAGAATAAGTGTACAAGTAACTTTACTCTCCCTTGAACTGAAAGCAATGAGGTACAGATGAGAGAGATGAGCAGAGAAAACAGGATATGGCAAAAGAGTGAGAAACTCTTCAGAATTTATTATGCATTAGGTTGGTTTGTGTTACATTGGTAATTCACGTTTCTAAATGCCCCTAATTTGACATGTGGTAATGTCAAGCGGCTTCCTCATGGTTTGGTACCTTGCAGTGCTGGGAACTGTATGGACAGAGAACAAAAAGACAGTTGTCCCAGGGAGCTTAAAATGCACGAGAAACAACAGAGAAATACAGCCAGCTGGGAGGAGCACCGGAAAGAGATCACAGCCAGGAGCCTGACTGATGTCAGGTCCTTGCACAACTGGAGTAGCAAAGTAGAAGAGTGGAGAAGATGGAGGGAATAGCTTTGTGGCTGTTGGAAAGGACCTTTTTACCCAGATGTGAGAGGAAGCAGGAAGGCATATTGTGGCACTGACTTGGGCTGTGATGGAGGTAGGTGTCCAAGAAACAACTGTCAAAACACATTCACAGAGGGAAGCTGTTTATGCCAAGGTGCTTGAACTGTAGCTTGTCAAGGCAGCATGTTTGTTGTTGTTTGTCTCAGGCACCACCTTAACTGGAAACCTTTTCTAGTGATTTGCTAGGCTTGTGTCCTGTTGCACAGAGGGGAAGAGGCATTTCAGAAGCCTTTGCCTGTTAAGAGAGTTGCCACAGCCCACCCACATGATGCTCTTTTTAACAAAGCAAAAGAGGAGCTAACAGGCTGAACTGGTGGTAGTGAATGAGCTAAAATCCACTCACCTGATTAAGGCACCAGTCATCTGTGCATTTAGCTATTCTTAAATATAGGCCAGATTTACTCTTATGGCTTCTGCTTCTTGCATACAGAAGTCTTTCATAACAGCTATTGCGCTGCTTATACCTGTCACTGTAGCTATGATGTGTGGGATTTGAGGAGATTAGAAGGGATAATTTGGAAGGTGTATGTTAATTTTGCAGATTTAGGAGTACAGCATTCCTTCATGTTTCACTAGCAAGGAAGATGAACTGTGAACTGATGCACAGCACCAGTAAAAAGCATCAAGTGAACAAAAAGCTGTCCTCAGGGGCACCCCTGAGGAACAGGGTGGGTGCTAACAGGTGAGGTATATTGGGTTTTGGGGTAGGAAAAGCGGAACCCTGGTTTGTAAGAAAGTTTGTATGCTCAGAACATGGTGCTGGAAAGAGTTTCAATGACTGTGTCAAAGGAGATTTGGTGAAAGTGATACACAAACATATAATTAATGGTGGTTGATGTATAATCACAAGGGGGCAGTGTTAAGGTTACATACACAACTTGAACTTGTAAGCGACCTTGCTTCTGAATACATAACCCGTGTCATGTCAAAATGCTTGTTGATCACTTTTTGCTGTTTTCACTTCTTTTAAAACAACAGCAGAGATGCAGAAGAATTCCCTTTCAAATCTTCACTTCCGCTGATGTTACTGATGCTGCCTTTGGGTCTGTGCGGTTGATGTGGTTTGATTAGCTAGAGTGTGGATGTCTACATCCTGTTCCTTCTACCACTTGTGGTCTGATGTACAGATCCTCTCCCCCATGAACTTTAGGAAGGGCTTAGCAGCTTCCTCTCTTGCATAGCTCCCAAAGTGCACTGGGATGTGCAGGATTGCAGCTGGCTGGACTTTTTTTAGACCTAGGTTAACCACAGGTGCATCTGCTCTGATTTCATTCTAGTTGTGCCCTTCATGAGCTTAGTGGAAGCGCTCTCTCAGCACTGTGAGTGTTTAGTTGCTACCTTGTGACATCTCCATCCAACCTTCATCTCTTGAAATTTTTTACATGTAGTATAGATAATGAAATGTGTGTGTGTGTGTATGCTTTGAAGCTCAAAACCGAACAGTTATATTTTCTGTACTGATCAGGACTGGAAAGGAATTACCCTCCTGTACATGCAGTTATGCAAAGCTGTAACTCAGAGCAGGGCTATTTTGGAAAGGCAACTGGAAAAAATGAAGAAAAGCCAAGTTTGATGATTGGTTTGTAATTTAAACCACAGCAGTAGTGCAGCTCCATCTATAGTAAGATACTACCTGCTTAAACAAATCTGGGTCTTTCCCAGGATTTTTCTCTTTCTCCCGTGGAAGAAAGCAAAAATGAGGTGGACTGTGGCATAAGCAACATCAGAGTGCTGCGCACCACTGATGCAGGTGTGTGCTTTGGAAAAGCCTGTGCTGGAGGGGCCATTTGCACACCTTAGTGTGCGTGTGGAAAGGACTTGCTACTGGCCCTCTGCTTTTAGTGGTTACCTGTCCCCCAGTTTGTGCTGTGGCTTCAGGTGGTGCAGGGCCGAGGCTGTTCATCTGCAAGTGTATGCTCTGTTTTGTGTTGTGTAATGACCTGTCAGTAAATGACGGGCGTGTCCTTCCCTGCTGCAGCTGTAAACTGTGGTAATGGATCCTTGGCCTTTCTAAAGCCCTTTCCATCTGCTGATCATAAAGGCCTGCGTAAGAGCTATGTCTTGTGTTTTTACAGAAAGGGTATTCCAGAAACTATTAGGAGGTTATCAGAAGGAGGCAACATTATGCTGTTCCTCTCGATAGCCACATCTCTACCGCAACCACATCAGAAGCAGCTCTTCTAATGGATGGAACCAATGGCTGCCTGCTTGTGATCATGGTTTAAGTGGATTATTGTCCTGCAATCCAGAGGTCACACTAGAGCCGGCTTACAGCCAAATTGAAAATAACAGCTACTTTAGATCTTAGACCTTCAAGAATTTGTTCCATTGAGAGAAGATAGCTTTTTATCCAGGAAATGGGCAAGGGTCATGCTGCTTTGAAATCTTGAATATTCTTTTGTTCTGGGTGTGTTTTCATGGGTCAGCTGGCTTTTAAAAGCCAATCAGGTTAAATTCACATGATGTAGAAAATAACGCTAAGTTAGTAAAATTACCAACAGGCTGGCTAAGTGTACCATGCCATACAGTATTTGGCAGAAGCATGAATTTCATGCTTTTCATGCTCTGAAAGCGAGGAAAGCTTTCAGTGCATATCCTTCCAATGAGAGTGCTTTGGGCTGAGTGTGGTTTTCAACATGGCAGTAGGAGAGGTGGGATTGCTTGCTGAAGGAATAAGGATACTCTTCTCCCCGCTCCCCTTGCTGCACAGTGGCACTGTGACACAGTGGCACATTTTCTTTTTGCCTGTTGCTACTTAGCATGCTAACCGTAACACTAGGACATGGCAAAATAGCCTGTACTTTTGTGGAAAGTAGAGCTGTTAACTTAGGTGTGCTTGTCATCTTTTTACAAGGGCATGTAGTGATAGGACAAGAGGGAATGGTTTTGAACTGAGACTAGGTTACATTAGATATTACAAAGCAATTCCTTACTGTGAGAGTGGTGAGGCACTGAAACAGGTTGCCCAGAGAAGTTATGGATCCCTAACCCTGGAATTGTTCAAGGCTAGGCTGGATGGGGCTCTGAGCACCCTGGTCTAGTGGAAGGTGTCCATGCCCGTGGCAGGGATGTTGGAACAAGATGATCTTTTAAGATCCCTTCCAACCCAAACCATTTTATGATTCTGTGACCTCAGGTGAATGCTCAGTTTGTCTTGTGCTGAAATATTGTTATTGCAGTAAGGTGGGGACAGTGGCAGTGTTTCAGGATCTCAGGGAGGATGTGAGAGGTTCCTGAACACCACATGATTTGTTGTGTCACGAGGGGTGGCAGTGCCAGACTTATCTAGGTCCTGTTCCTAAAACATGTGAGCAGCCTGGTGAAAGGCATGTGAGAGATGTCAAATACTGTAACTGTTACGCTCCTGACTCCTTTCAGCTGGGTTCAATTGCTTTTTGGTTCTCTTCCTTGACAGGTCTTGTCTGGCGGGCAGCTGTTTAGCAATCCCAACTGGAACCTCACACCAAAAGGCACCATGATAATGATGACTGATGTCACTGCAGCCCCCAGATTGGGGTCAATTGCTACCACTCCAGCTGTGGCTCCTAACTTCTCCTGGATGCCGGAGGATGGCAGCCCTACGGCTGTGGAGCAGCCAATATTCCTCATGACCACTGCTGCTCAGGCTATCTCAGGTTTCTTTGTATGGACAGCTTTGCTCATCACCTGCCATCAGGTAAAACCCTGTCACTCACACTTCTCGTCCTTTCCTTTTCCCCACATGGAGGAACAGACCATTTCCATAGCATGAATGGAGAGGAAGCACACTCTTTAAAACTAGCAGGTGTAAAACATTTGAGCATCTCTTGAGTGTTTTCAGTAATGTGTGTTATCTCAGGCCATCCTTTCACAGGTCTTGTAGCTGAATCTAGCCATTTTGTTATTGTGTCAGCTGTTAGCTGTAGTCGTCTGTTGTTTGACATTCTTCCTTTGATCTCCTGTGCCAGTGGATTCCACAGGCTGAACTCTGCTGCGGAAAGGAGTAGCAGGAAATGTTTTATTTTAATTTTTCTCCCCTCCCCTCTTTCTGGTGCAGGTGTCCTGGGAGCCAGAACAAGTCAAACCTTGCATCCTGTTCCATACCCCCCTTTCATGCAGTTGTCATGTGAACTGAAAAACACAGTGGGGAAACACAAACCCTGTTATTTATCAACCTGTGTTTTGTACCTGATGGATCGTAGATTCCAGAGTAATGGCTAGAATCTAGAAAACTGCAGCCTATTGATGGAGTACAGGGGCTACTGAAGTTAAAAAATGGATTAGTCACAGATGAATAACAGTAACACCCGCAGTTTCACCAGCTTGGGTAACAATTACAAGTGCCATGGATCCTCCTGTCAAATTGGTTGCCTACTGAGGGTAGGAAGAAATTTTCCCGTGCAGTATAGCATTGCAGTTAGGCATTAATGCCCTTCTCCAAAGAAACCGATTGAGGTCAGTGCCAGAGAGACACTGTTGATTGAAACGCACTGTTGTCCTCTGACACGGCAGCAGCTCTTGTGCTCTTGTAGGCACACAGATCACAGGGCCCTTTTGACATCGCAAGGGCAAAGCTTGGAGTCATCTGAACTCTGGTGTCAGCTGTCCCTGTGCTGGGTGAGATGTCTCACTGGAATTGTTGCAGGGCAGAAATATCCCTAAGGTTTGCTAGTTTATTTTCAACTTATTCTCCTCAGGAAATGAGGTTTTTGTGAGCTCCCCATGGGATAGGGAGAGAAAACAGAAGTATTTTTGAGCCCTTCAGTCAGTTTTGACCAGGTCTGTCCAAGAGTCAAAGAGGGATAAGCAACAGATTGCTGGGGAGAGACAAGCCCCTCTCCCTTACGAGAGTAAGGTGAGATCATCAGTGTATGTTTTGTTAGACCCTGGAGAATGCTCACAACACCCCCAAATTCAGGGTAAAGCTTCAAACAAACACTTGTGCCTCTTCAGGCAACAGAATCAGTCAGCCATGAGGCATGTATGTAATAAACTAGCTGTTACTAATTCCAACAGTTGGAGCAGCAGCTCGATGAGAATTTCTGTACAGAGGCTTTGCCTCTGCTGGCTCTGTGATTGACAGATTATACCCACAAGTCATGCTGAGGTTCTGGCCATGTTATTAGGCCATTGCAGGAGTTGTGCTCATCTTCAGGGTGTGCTTGTGGTCAGTACCTTTTTCAGGACGTGGGTATTCTGTGAAAAAGCATCTTAGATGTGGGATTTAATGATGGCTAACAAACTGTGAGGGGTGGGAACAGGTAGGGTGGGGACACTGCACTCCCCCAGCCAGTGACTTAGGGGGATTGGCATGTGTGCAAACCATCGGACAAAACAAACGCTGTGGCTCTGTGGTTCCTTTGAGCATGTTGCATGAACTCAGTGCTCCCTTGGTGGCTGTCATTTTGTGGCTGGTGCTGTCACCAGTGTGCAGAATGACACTTTTTGAGCAGATTGGCAGTGGCTTATCAGCTTTTGGCTATGCTCTGAAGGGCTCTCTTGTTTCAGGTGAAAGTCTTGAAAGCATCCAAAACTAGCAAGAGAGTGAGAGGGTTCATAAGGAGCATGTGCTTAAGGGCATGCACCTTCCCTCTTCACAGAAAAGCAGCCTGCGGTGTTTTGAATCTCAGGTACTTAGAATAGCGGGAATGTAGAACTGATAACTGGAAAAAAATGTATGAAGAAAAGAATGTGGACAAGATGATGTAACAGTAAATTAATTCTCTATAAGTAACTAGATTAGAAATGCCTCCATTTCCTCTTTCTTCTCCTTACCCTTCTCTGCAAACTGAGGTATCAATGCCATATGATAACAGTGATTTATTTTTTCTTTTATGTTCTTGAGGCTCCTGGTGGCAATCAAGAGGTGATTTACTGAGTTTGTTTTTCCTGGCCCAATTGACTCTCCAGTTCTACTTTTTCCTCTCTACACAATATACTGATCCTGGTCTTCCCTCTCCATCCTCTCAGATCTACATGCATCTTCGCTGCTATAGCTGCCCAAACGAACAGCGCTACATCGTTCGGATCCTCTTCATTGTGCCCATTTATGCCTTTGACTCATGGCTCAGCCTCCTATTCTTCACCAATGATCAGTACTATGTTTACTTTGGCACAGTGCGGGACTGCTATGAAGGTAAGGAGGGGTCAGACAGAAAATGGGGGAGGTTGGAAGTCCCTGCCCGGAAAGAACTTTATTTCTGGTTGAGAGCATGGAGAAAGCATCACTGTCACCTACCGAAAAAAAGTTTTATGGTGTGCCTAACTGGATGACCATGGCTTGCTTAGTGACTAAAAGTCATAGAATCATAGGATGGTTTGGGTCAGGAAGGACCCTTAAAGATCATCTAGTGCAGTGCCCCTGCCATGGGCTGGGACGTCTTTCACTAAATCAGGTTCCTCAAAGCCCTGTCCCCTCACATGACCAGATGTGTTGAGCCTTTCCTCCAGTGTTCTGTACAGACAAAGTTTATGGTTTTCTTGGGTCCTTTGCTTCAGGAAGGTGTAAAGACAAAAAAATCTGATTGTATCTCGGTGTTACAAAGTGAGGTATTGCTTAGCTCCTGTCTCCTAACAGCACCTACTCAACAGCCAAACACTTACTTTGTCCTGTTTCCCTGGTGCAGTGTGTTAGCAATGTATTCTTCTGGTCCCATCCTGTGGCCATTTGTGTGCTTGCACAGAGTGGCATAGCCACCATATGTTAGGGCTAGTGAGGTGTAAAGTGCTTTGGAGTCCTGCAGGAGAGAGGATGCCATGTTCAGGGTGCGTTACTGATTGCTTGTTTTTGGTTATCTGCTGCAGATAATACCACTAATGCTGCCTGTGAGTGAAATGGTTACTCTCCAGTAAATGCTGTCTTAACTTCCCTCCTGATCTCATCCTGAAAGCCTCTACCCACCCAGCAGGAGAGACTGCACTCTAGCAGTGTATTTTTGAGTCCAATTTATCACCATACCCTCATTAAATCCTAACTCATTGGCACAGTTGTTTTGGTAAGATCTGCATTGCAGAAGGGTGCCCCTGGCCATGTGAACAAGTTAATCAGCTGAAGGGACCGGCAGGCCCTCCTTCACATCCACAACAATGCTCTGAGATGCAGCAGCAGATGGCAAACATGCACACGTGATGCAGAAGGCATCTTTGTTTGGGCCTGGTTTTTTCTTTCCCTGCCCTGCATGTGTGTGGAGGTCTAGCAGAAAGCCTGCGGTTCTGTGAAACTCCTCTCCTAGCAACAGCCAGTGTCCCTCTGCCTCACTTGCTTGGGGAGTTTGCAAACATTTGAGCATCTGCTCAGGAGGCAGCCCGCACTCCAGCATTCAGCTTGGCACACTGGCCTGTGTGAAAAAATTACAGGTGGAGGTGAAAGCACCTTTGGAAAGAAGATTCTCTCCCTCATTTTTTCTGGGAATGACTTCAAAACAGCCTTTTTGTTCTCTTCCCTCCCTTGACATCCACCTTATCCTTTCTTTTCTTTGGAAGGTTTTAGGTTGTGAAGTGGGGAGGAGCTCTGTTACCGAATGGAGGGAGAAGATCCTACTAATAAATTTGGGAAACTGCCTTGAGCCATTCGGGAACTGCATTTCATAGTGTGTGTTAGAGGAGCATGTTTTGGTGTTACACTTTTGTGTGACTTTCTGTACAAACCTGAGTGTCAATAACGCCGACACAAGTAGACTCGTTTTTTTGTTATGTTGATGTCATGAGTACCATCAAATGAATGTGGATCAGGAATGGGAGAAGTGCTCTTTTGCTGGTGTGATGAGCTTTGATAGCTAGCACTTATTTCTTTTGGGGATGGGTGGGCAGATATTTCTCCCTCCCTTTTATTCCATTTGTTTTCTTCCTGTGATGTCATCTCTTCCCTAGTGCTTGTGGAATGGACTGGTATTGTAATGACCACATCAGAGGGCAGGGGTCACTGGAGGACAATAGGAAAAGCTCAGCTTTTCTTCCTCTAGATGCTGGGAGCTGTCATCTAAGTTGCAGAAAAATTGAAGGCAAAAGGGGTTACCACAGTTATTTAAATAAGTTTTCCATGGTTGGTGTTTTCTCTCCTAATTAAGGCTTTGGCAAAGTCATTACTGTGTGAACTTTGTTCAATAATAAGGATTACAGATGGAGTAACAATATCCCAATTATATGGAAGCAGGTATACCATTGGCTTTTATGTACCATAGCATTCTTGCCAGCTAGACGAGTCTACCTGCCATAAGTACAGTGTTTTGAGACAATGAGTGTTTTGGGGAGCGTTGAGTACCTCTTTGCCAGAACATAGTTTGGATGCTGGTAGAAGAATTAGAGTTGATGTCTGACTTCAGAAGTTCATCCATGTGGAAAAATTGACCTCAGGTCTAATAACTGGCTGCTCGAGATCAGCTTCTCAGTGCTGCACATTATTAGGTTTCTGTTTTTATTTCAAAATTCCTCAGACTTCTGTTTCTGTCCCAGATTATTTGGGGCAAAAAGCAGGATTTGAGTGTTGCCATTCCAGGGAACGTCTGGGTACAGATGACCACAGAAAATAATGTCGAAAGAAGGGCCATCTGGTCTGTATGTGCCCTAGGGCTGTATGTGACAAACTTGGTAGTACAGTCCTTACCCTAAAAAATCTCACAACTTTGAGGATCCAACAGGATTGTAACAAGTCAAGAGAGTGGCAGACAGAGCACATACAGGCTTACTCCGTGTATTCAAGGGTCATTGAAAAGGAAAATACATCTGTAGTTATGGAGAACTGAAATAGGACAGAGTATAAGCGGTCAATCTGAGAAGGCTGTTTGCCATCTGTACCATGTTGTTGCGGAAGGCAAAGTGGCCTAAAGAGAAGTTTATTCAGTAGACAAGAAATTTCATCTTTCTGAGGAAATGAAGCACAGAGTCTGTTTTTCAAAAAGCTCCACCAGACATGAAAGCTGTTTCACTAAAACTTCTCTGTTTCTCCAACTTTTATGTCTATAGTCTGGTTACCTGGCAGAGAAAAACTATTCATCAGCTAAAAGGTTATATTCAGGAGATAACATATGGTTAATGGATCAGAGATATCATTCCCAGATATTAGTACCAGTGTAATGTCCTAGAATAATGCACAGGAACCCTGTAAAGAATGGCATCTTACAGATGCCAAGTAAAACAGAGACTGACCACAGTTTTAAATGGTTCTGTGACCCTTTTGGCATGAGTCATAGGACTGGCCTGGGACCTTGGCCAAGCTCCAGTTCAGATGATCTTGTGAGTGCTGAGGTAGGATGATAAATGCAGTGAAAATAGTCTGGAGTGCTTTGAAAGGAAAGGTGCTGCATAAGCAGCCCCTGCTTATGTGTGGTCTGTTGCCTGTACTCTTGGTCCTTGCACCTGTTTTGAAGTTGGTTGTCATTTTACTCTGATTGATGTCTTTGCAGCCTTTGTAATATACAACTTTCTCAGCCTCTGCTATGAGTACTTGGGAGGGGAGAGTTCCATCATGTCTGAGATCAGAGGGAAACCAATTGAGTGAGTATTTATTGTGCTTACAGCATGACGCTGTCCTCCTTATGTGCCCATCTACTTTTCCTCTTATCCCTGCCCTGAAAAACTGTGTCATGTGGTAAATGTCTGCTGGGACTGAGCAGTGTGGATGGTGATGATTTACCAGTACCTTGCTCTGAGACAGATCAGGGGGGGTCACATCCTCTTAGGCAAACTGGACTGATACACAGCTTTTCTGAACACCTGCCTACTCATTAGTTTATTTTCTTATTCCCTTCTCCTCCTTTAAATCTCTTCTGTCTTTAGTTGATTGTGTGTACTTCCTCTAGGATCTATGTTTATCCACATGCTACTGAGTTAAAGGAAAAAAGTAATTGGAGTTATAGTCAGGATGTTGTTTTAGACATGTCTCTGAACCGTATATCTGTAATTGTAATCATTATTGGAGAAAGCATCAGTCCTGCAACTGCACTACAGAGAGATTGATAAATAGGGTAGGAATTTTGCACCCTAGCCCAGATCTTGCTTGTGAACCCTGTCATCTTGTGTTGGTTCTTTCAGGTCCAGCTGTGTGTATGGAACTTGCTGCCTGTGGGGAAAGACCTATTCAATTGGATTCCTGAGGTTCTGCAAACAGGTATGGGGCTGGAGGGACTGTGCCATCCTGCAGAAATGAATGAAGTGGGGGGGGGTGGCAATGGTGCCTTTTGCTGCTGAACTTCTGAGATCAGCACTCCTGTGAGCGGGGTTATAGTAGCATTTTGAGAGGCCTACAGGCTGCTGAGAAGAGGAGGTGTTTCAGGGCTTGCTTTTTTTGAATTATTTTAATATTTTCTACTCAACCCTGCATTGGGAAGGCTTTAGCAAAAGATGCAAGTTATCTTCTGGAACTGATGTTAACCCTAGGAAGAAACTCTTTCCCTTTCTGGATTACAGAGGTTCCAACTTTAGAAAACTGATGTCTGTGTTGTGTCGCAGACACCCCAGTTGTGTAACAGCCTCCTGAATTCCCAGAGCTGCTGTTGTGGTTTGAAGCTGAGGAGGGGGTGGAGGTTAAGCATGACACATTGCTTTGTAGGAGGAACCTGACGTTGCTCATCATGTGTGTCTGTCTGTGCTGAACTGGGTATGTTGAGGAGGGAGTGGGAATGAGGGAGATCTAAACCTCGATGCAGCCCTTCTCTGCTCACCCCAGGTCAGTCACCTCTGACTGTCATCAAACAGCAGATGAATTTCAAGTCTTTGTTCATTTGCTGAAATGAACACACAGGGTTTCTCTAGAGACATCATGAAGCAGGTCTGGTTCTTTAAAAGGACTCAGGTCATTGTAATTCCAGTCACTGGGTCTAGATCTTTGCCCTGGCTTTTTCCTGTCTTCTGTGTTTTAGCAATATGCAGGAACATCAAAGGGAAAATGCAGTCTCAGTAATATCCAGTGTTAATCTGCGCAGCACAGATGACCATTTTCAAAGGCTGACATATTTTGCTTATCTGTTTTGTTTGTCCCTGCCACATATTTTGTCCTTTCAGCTTTTCTGTTTTCTTCCCTGATATTTTATTTCACCCAGTGTTCTGCTTCACCCGTTTCTCTTGGGTTTCATTTGAACACCCTGTGGTTGATTCACTGCATTATCTATTTTTTTTGCTCCTCATGTTAAGATTTACCTTTTAAATATGTCATAAACAGATGTAACACCCGTAAGACGAATAAGTGCTGGAGAAATGATTTCCCTTAGACCTCTTGTTTCTCATGTCCCACAGCCTCTGGCAGTTACCACCATGTGGGTTGCACCTGGCTGCCTTTGGAAAGTTTGTTCACAACAATGAAGACTAGAAGCAGTCTTTGGAGAGGGGGGAGGTGTGTTTTTTCTGCTGGCCTCCACAAATCCTAGCTCATTTGGTAATTCTGGCTAAGGTGAATATTTTGCTTTTCTCTTGCTGCTATCCATCAGCAGTTCTTCTAGTCAGGCCTACCCTTTGCTAGCTGCTAAGACTGTGGAGGCTGTGAGGGAGGTGTCTTGCAAAGGGATGTTTAAATACTTCTGTCCTTCTTGGCTTGAGCTTGAATATTGCCTTTGTGAGAAATGGTTGACACCAGGACTCACCTTCTGCTACTTGTAGACTTCCAGGATTGCCAAGGAAGACAGGAAGACCTTTCAAGGCAAATTCCTGGGAAGGCTGGTGCAAAAGGGCAACAGAGCACATGTCAGTGCTGGTGGAGTATCTGCCATCATGATCAGGAAGAGGAATGTGCTGGAAGGAGCACCTTGCCCTTTTTAGCCTAGTTCTCAGCACCTCCAGCACTTCTGTTGCCTCCCACCACCACCTCCCCATTTTCTGCTCTTTCTAGCGTCTTTCATCCTGAAGGAATCGGTGTGTTATAACCATTCCTTCTTTCCATCTTTACCCCCACCACAAGCTTCTTTTCAGGCAGGTGCCTGTTTTGGGTCAGCAAGTCTGCCGGTGTTGCCTGTGTAGCCCTCTAGCAGTGTGGTGATATGCTGGTGTCTGCGATGTGAAATCCAAACAGCTTGTTTCCTTAAAGATGTCTTGATTAAGATTCTTTGCTGGGCCTGTGTCTGGTGACCCTCATACATGGGTCATGCACCATCCATGTGCTTCCCATACGCTGTAGCATCTTCTAGGGAAGCAACTAAAAATAGTACGTGGTGGTTTGGATTGCATGGAAATGGTTAAAACATCCCCAGATCGGAAGGAGGGGAAGCTCAGAGGATGGAGTTGTTTACCAATTAGCTTGACCTTTTCCAGTTCACATATTTACAGTGACTCACTAACTGGCATGTGCTGGGGTTTTTAATCTCCTTGAAGTCTTATGACCACTAACAAATTGCATCGTATCCAAAGCAATTATTACTGTTTGGTTTTGGCTTCTTTCTTTACATAGCCCTCCCAACATGTGCACAGGTCATTACCTGTCAAGGCTCTTCCAGACTCCTTCAGGGAGACACAGGTTGTGTCTCTTCAGGGAAACATTTTCAGGGTCCTAAGCCTTCACTCTTTTATGGCTTTGAAGTTCAACATCTCCAGAAAGCTGAAGAGCTGGGTGGCTTTTAGAGAGTACTTGTCCCAATAGGAGCAGTGGTTTATGCTGGCAGAACGGATAGAGCTGATCCCAAGTGCCACGGAATCTGTGGGGAAATTCAGTAAAGGTCATATGGATGACTACAGCATAGCTCGTAATTTCTGTCTGGCAACACACATCTCTATGCGAAACGCCTTAATATCATGGCAGTTGTCAGAAGTTCCTCCTCAGAGGGCTGGGTTCCCCTCTGATCCAGGGGACCTTCTTGCCCAATTTTATGACAGCTATGGATTGGACTTTGCTTTCCTTCCCCACTATGCCTCTGTTGAACTTGCTTTGTCCATACCATAGCACAATGTCAGACTTTTTGTTTTTCATACAGTTGCCGTGCATATATGTGCTGTAGCACGGCCTGTGAAAAGCAGCTCTGGAAGAGAAGACCTGAGCAGCTTCTAGGAGCAACCCTACAGAGAGGTTTTTCTTCCCATTCTGGACAAATAGATAGCACACATACTACTTCTGAATCTCCTCTATCTTCTTTTGGGTGTTGAAGTTCTCGAGCACAATCAATCAGCAAGTGACAGGGTCAGACTCCTTACTGGGGCTGGACTGTGTTGCCTTCCTGAGTTGTCCTAGTGGACACTCCATTGTGGACACTCCATGCTGGTTTGGGAACTTGGCCGCTTGCACCTCCTGCCTTCTTATTCTTCCTCTCTCATTCCTGTAGGCTACCCTGCAGTTTTGTGTGGTGAAGCCCCTCATGGCGATCAGCACAGTCATCCTTCAGGCCTTCGGCAAGTACCAGGATGGTGACTTTGAGTAAGTTTATTTGTCTAGCATTCAAGACTTAGCTGCCCCTTCTCTGCCTGGCTTTGCTTATTGTCCATGTGTGTGCTGAGCCATGGGAAAAGACAGGACAACATGGGCTGATGCACATGAGAAAAGAGGGCAGAGGTAGCCCTTGTCTTAGTTTCATGTTTTTTCTACCTTGTTTTGGGGGGAGGGAATGGGACAGGGAGGCAGAAAGGAAGTGGACTCTTAGAACTCCCTAGTGCCAGTGGCTAGGGGAAAAGATCATGCTGAAATTTCAGGCATTCGCATATCTTCTCTTTTCAGTGTGACCAGTGGCTACCTCTATGTGACGATCATCTACAACATCTCTGTCAGCCTGGCACTGTATGCCCTCTTCCTTTTCTACTTCGCCACACGAGAGCTCCTCAGTCCCTATAGCCCAGTCCTCAAGTTCTTCATGGTGAAGTCTGTTATCTTCCTGTCCTTCTGGCAAGGTGAGCTGCTTTTCCCTTCCCTTGGTAGGCGCAAAATGCTCTCTGCAGGGCCTCTCGTGCAGACACTAGAGTTGATAGAGCAGATGTTGACTAATAGACAAAATGTATTTCTGTATTCTATTTGTTTTATAGTCATTCATTGCTTTTCTCTGGGAAACATGTTTTGCTCGTTTTCATTTTTGTTTCTATGCTCCTGAATCCTCACCCTGTGTGTGCAGGTGCACACACATATCTATCTGGCAAAGTCAGCTGATAGGATGAAGAGTCCTTTGCGTTCCTGGAACAGTCATAAAGCACAGTCTGCCAACATTTTATTTGCATGCTGCCGTTTTATTGATTAAAGCTGCACATTTAAAAATTTTTAGTACTTTTTTTAGTGCTCTATAACTAAAATTTTAATGGTATGTCTGTGATTTATGTGAAGCAGCAAGCTGACTGAATGCGGTGTGTGCTGCCACAGAGCCACTGCTGAGCAAGACATTCAGAATTCATACACATGACACAGAGGCTCATTCGGAAAGTTGAAATTCCACCTAAGCTTAGTGCTTCTTACTAATTGGCTCTAAGCATTTCCCTGTTCAATGCCCTACTTAGGTTACTGAGCTGCACTTCAAAGACTAATTGAGTAGGAACTTAGGTGGAATTTAGGCTGTTGGAGTATGGCCCGTGCTCCCTGTCTACAGACAAACTAATAAGCGTCTAGTTTATCATCTTGAGCCATTTGGTCACATGCTTTCTGTCTTCTCTGGGATTCTTCAGCCACCAGGTTATGGACAGGGAGAAACCTCTTTCTTTGCAGGAGTGTGTCAGAAATACTGTATGCTTAAATGAAAAGTTCTGTTGAATTTTTACTCTTGCTAGTGGACGTGCTGATGTTGCAAAATGTAAATGTAAAAATTTTCTTAAGAAAGGATGTTCTTTGTTGTTTGATCTTTGTATACTTTCAAGCCTAATCAATGAGAAAAGAGATTTAATCTGTGAAACAGATAGCAAGCTCTAAGTGATGTCCAGGTGTTAGAAAGACAAATTACTTGTTGGTAGTATTGCCTTGTTAAGGTTTAGGGCTCGACATGGTTCAGATCTCAGACCTAGAGGGAGGTTAACAAAGCTGGGGCAAAAGGATGTACCACTGACAGTGGACACAAAGAATGCAGAATCTACAGGCCCCAAGGACTGTGTCAGGGGGAGATCATGAGTGCTGACCCACAGACCACCGACCCAAGAAACCCACTGCCTTGAAAGACTGAGCATGAGAAGCAAGAGAATTGTTAACCAATAGAAGATAGAATATTAATTAATAAGGGGAAATATGGAACTTGTAGCTAATGAACTCTAGCACCTTTGTTTGCTAAAATATATAAATAGTGAGTTTTGGTAGTTTTGAGCTTTGTGCATTGGCCACCTGGCATCCCTTTCAGCACAGAACTGTAAATAAATCCAGTACCTCGACTGTGTGTGGATTGGGCTCTTGCACACGGGGTGAAAGAACCTATTTTGAAACAACACTGAGATCACAGGAGTGCTTGCAGAAATACTGTACTGTTACCGTTTTGGACTTAATCATTAAGTCCTGCAGCAGTTAGTTCCACAGTTTATGTATCAGTTGAGAATAGAAGAGGGTCAGTGGTTGAACATTCTTTGCTTAAGTGCATTTATCTCATTTTGTTCCTCCTTTCTCTGTTGGACAAGGCTCTAGGTGGGCATATATAGCCTGCTCTGTTTGTAGTTTCTTTGTTGTGGGGTTGTGTCTAGGACACACAGCACAAACAGCTATTTCTGTTCTTGACAGTTACCATGCAAGCATGTTTTTCTGCACATTTACGTGAGCTTGTTGCTTTGATTAGGGATGCTGTTGGCCATCTTGGAAAAGTGTGGTGCCATCCCCAAAATCCACTCTGCTAATGTGTCTGTGGGTGAAGGCACAGTAGCTGCTGGGTATCAAGACTTCATCATTTGTGTGGAGATGTTCTTTGCAGCCATCGCCCTGCGCCATGCCTTCACATACAAGGTGTATGTGGACAAGAGAATTGATGCCCAAGGTAGGAAGTATGCCACTGCATATGACTTGTCTCTTTGGTAGTGAAACTGGGTGGAGACTGGTCCCTCAGGCAACCAACACACTGATATGACTCCCAACCTGAATGCTCAGAAAACATCACATCCCCTCCTCCGTGGTGTCTGAACAGATTCGTTGTGCAATGGCTCTGCAGGGCAGAAACCTTGCCTGAATTGCGCTGTTCCCTTTTCAGTTCCCCAGTATGCCACCCACGACAGCTTGTTGCAGACCTAAGGGCTGCAAGAAGTTACATCGTTTGGGTAGAGTGGGTTTGTCCTTCTTCCTGTCTCACCAAAGGGGAACTCCATGGCTCCAGATTGTGCAACAGACTGGAGGCAAGAGGGACGAGGCCTAAAACAAGCTCTGTTTTAAATCTGGCTTGGGAAGATGAGCCTGTGCTTTGGCAATATGTTTGTCATGGAGGAGGAGGATCTTCCTGTGATGACTGTGCAGGCTGGGCTGCTAGAAGTCTTATTCTAGGGAAGAGGAAGGTGGATGTTATCTCTGGGAAAAGGGGGAATTTGTGCTCAGTCTATGCAAGTACATTCAGTATTTTCCAAATAAATGGGTTCCTTCCTTCTGGGGACGATCTGTGATGAGGTGTGGGAAGACAGCAGCCCTTGGGCAGTATTGATGTAGAGAAACCCTCCATCCCAGCCAGCCCCAGAGGTTTTGGAAGAACAGTGGTTGCAGTGGGGCAGGATGAGATCTGTGGGTGATAAAAGGGTGAACTGCTGGCAAGTACAGTGGGGAATGTTTCGGTGGTGGGCCTTGTTCAGTTCTTGTTATTTCCTCTTTCTCTCTGTCTCTGTCTCTCTCTCCTCTTCCTTTTATCTCTCCCTTGCTTTGGCCACTGGTCCCTGATGCAGCTGTTCCATCATATGGGCCATACGGTAGGTACAGCATGCTTTGTGTGTTTGTCTCAGTTGTTTTTTAGCTGGGATGCTGTTCTCTCCTGATTCCCAGCCTGCCTACAGCCTGTGTCCTGTCCCTAGTTCCCCCTTCCTTGCAGGTTTGTAACTCTACTGACTCACACAGCTGCTTTAGTGTTGTCTGGATTATAAGCAGTAAAATGGCCATGTGGGCAGTGGTGTAACATGCAGCTTTAGAGTGTTCCTGTCAGAGCTGTGCAAAGAGTTGCACATGCTCTCAAAGGAGCTCGTTTGTGCTCTCACCCCAGCCTCCATTCACTTCTATAATTGCCACAGATGATCAGCATGCTTTGTTTCTCTGGGGAGCTCATCCCCGGGTCTGAGCAGAACCAGAAGCCCACACTGGCAATGGAACCTGAAAGTCATGAGAAATGGCATTTTCTAGAAGGAGATACTGCCTTCCTCTGTGCTTAGCACTTGGGTGGGACAGTCTCCAGCTGTTGCTTCCTTCATGGTATCCCTGTGACACCCTCTACACATGGGGTGGTTCTGCCACTAGTACTACCTGTTCCCCTTCTTTCCCTCCTTTGTGCTCCTTTCCCACTTGTATGGTCTCTTTACTGTGGGCACTTTGATACTACCTAGCAGTATAATTTCTAGTGAGTGGGAATGGCAAGTACTGTTTCTCCTGGAATTTTTAGAGTTTCCTTAGTTTTTGTCTTCTGAAACTCTTTACAGGAGTATCTCCCTACCTATCTTTGTTGCACACTCAAGCCAGCGCGGGTAGCATGTAGTGGAGGTTGTCACTTGTGGGTATGTCCTGTTCTCATGGTGTGTCCCCCATTTGGTGCTGAGGTGGATTCACTTGGCTAACAGTGTCTGGATTTAGGAGCACCGCTGGTAGAATCATTTGTATGGCATTTCCTCAGCAGCTGCTTAAGGAAGTCTGTAACATACCTTCTGTGGGATCTAGGACTGCATGTTCCCTGCTCTCCTTACCTTCACGTTAAGGGGTATGGGGGAAGGCAGCAGTGTCCTTCACTTGTCCTTCCCTGTCTTACCCAAACAGGTCGCTGTGCTCCCATGAAGAGCATCTCCAGCAGCCTCAAAGAGACCATGAACCCCCACGACATTGTCCAAGATGCAATCCACAACTTCTCCCCAGCCTACCAGCAGTACACCCAGCAGTCAACGCTGGAGCACGGGCCACCCTGGCGCAATGGCAGTCACGTTATCTCGCGCTCCCACAGCTGCTCCGGTGCCCGTGACAACGAGAAGACGCTCTTGCTGAGCTCTGACGACGAATTCTAGCAGGGGAAACTGCCAGCACAGGCTGTCGTTTTCCTTCTTTTTTTTTTCTTTTTTTTTTTTTTAAATAATTTATTAAAGCAGAAACACACAAGTCATATCACTTCCTAGAGAGTACAGATTGCAGAAGTGGGCACTTCCCATTAGCTTTTGTGGGTACGGACACGATGAGCATTGTGGAGGTGGCGGAATGGCCAGGACTCTATTCTCGAGCCCATTCCTTACAGCAGCAATCGAATTGAATTAATTGAAGCAAAGCTACAGGGTTTGGGGCTCTGGCTTCCCACATCTTCCCAGCTTGGTGTGGAGCATGACTGGCTGGAGCCTGGAGTTGTGGCCAAAAATGTTTTTGGTTTTTTTTTTCCATCAGGACAACCTGACTGCTCTTGTATTTCTTTTCTTGAATGGTTGATGTGGGCACAGTTTTCCTCCCAGCTCTCTGGTACTAACATCTCTGTGATCCTTGGGAAATGGGATTGGGATGCACCGATAAGCATTCCTGAGGACCAGACCAGAGACTGGTCTCTCTACGTGGCCATTCCCTAGAATGCTAAGTAAGGAACATCTGCCCCCACCTTCCTGAGCACCTGGTTTTGAGTCCTTGAGTCACTTGAGTGAACCAGGGGGAAAAGGACAGGACTTTCTTCCTGCTCTGTGGCTCCATGCATCCCTGTGATCACCATCAAAGCTGATGCTTGTTGCAGCTCAGTGGGGATGGAATTGCTTTCTCACAAGGGTAAAGTTTTCTAATCACCAGGTGCCCAAGCTTCCCATCTCCCTCATGTTTCCTGTGGCAAGAAACCTCCCTGGAGCATCTAGTCCATCTGTATCCTGCTAACGAGACTGAGGACTGGCCATGATAGGTGGTGGAAGTTTGTAGAGCTCTGGTTCCTTCATTACTCTTTGGGGAAGGGAAGATACATAAACCCAAAACCAGTTTTTTTTTTTCCTGTCCCCTAGCATCACAGCTGCCCCTCTTAAAGGTGAGGGTTGCACCAGGTAGCTGCCGGAGAAGGTCCTGGTCTTTCACAGGTAGCTCTCCCCACGCTTGTTGTCACTGACTTTCCTTGTGAGCTGCACAAGTTTTACTCTTAGGCTGGAATATTCAGGAAGGAATGTTGCTTACTTCTTTGTTTTTTATCTCCATAGCTGTTCTGGGCCAAACTGGAGCAGATTTGAAACATGACATGACCTGGCTGGTAGGAATTGTCCCTTTTATTTTCCAGGCAGCAGTTGGTGATGCTGCTGCACATTTCACAGACCCTGCTGGAACTGCAGTGCTATCAAAGGTGGAACTGGCATCCATGGATGTTGGAGAAGCTTCCCCTTGCTTATGTTGGGTTTTGGATGGGCCCACAGGTACTTAGTGAAGCCAAAATAGAAGTAATCCCTCTGTAGGTCTATCCAGGGACCAGAAAATGCCTCTAGCTTGCTTAAAATTATCTAGGGAAAGAGTGGGCAGCACACTCAAGTGCTACAGATCAGATGACCCTACCTGCAAGCAGAAAGCAAAACTGAGAAACTGGAGTGAGCTGCTGTGTTTTTCTGGGCTGTAGTTTCTCTGTTCCTCTCCCACCTGATGCCTACCCTGCCATCAGCAGACCTGTGCAGTTCCAGATTGTCCCTTGTTGCTCTGCTAGGAGGACTGGAGGCTGGTTTACTGTCTGGAGGTTACCTCTCCACTTGTTTCCTAATCCATCTGCTCGTTCATTTAGTGTCTTGGAAGCAACAGCGAGTGAAGAGCATCTCATTTTCTCAGCACCCCTGCCCAAGCTGGGCAAAAGGGCTTGAAGAGAGGCACGTTTGCTCCCTGCTGTGAGAATAAGCAAGGGCTTAAT
Source organism: Sclerurus mexicanus (assembly GCA_013396755.1). NCBI lineage: Eukaryota > Metazoa > Chordata > Aves > Passeriformes > Furnariidae > Sclerurus > Sclerurus mexicanus. Next base: position 248,882 of record VWZF01000983.1, on the reverse strand, counting down.
GACAGTGTCTCCTTCTGTACTTGTGTCTGGGGGGATGGTGAAGCAGGTGGGAGCAACAGTGCTGTTAAGGGAGCGGGAGGCAGGATCAGTGAGATCCAGCAGCTTCTCTGCTGTTGGGTTTCCCCATTTGCACACATCCTGCAATGTCATGCTGTTAGTTACTGCTTTTCCTAAGTCGTAGAGGATGGGTGGCTACTTAAGCGGACATGCAAATACACTCTGCCAGGCTTTGTGTGGGCTTGGTGTAAAACTTCCTTGTGCATAAGCCGCCTAGAAAGCAGAGCTGAAGATTGAATGGGCTTTGATTAATAGTCCTTTAGCATGAGGTACTTAGGTTAAAGTTGCCCTCTCTGTTAGGAAAGTAGGGCATGGGACATGATCCCACCCTCCTCTTTCTTTGCATTTGCAGGCCTTGATGATGTCCCAGTCACCTCTTGGTGACTGTTCCCAATCTTTGTTGCAGTTGGGTGGCTGAAATCCAAAATCTCAGTGATTGCCTCATTGAGCGTGAAGGTTATCCAGGCTTGGAGAAGCATTTCTTAGCACTTACTTTGAAATGTCTCCTGCTTATATATGCTATGCAGAGGATCTGGATATTCTCAAAGCATCCTGTGTGTAGTGGTTTCAAGTATAACCCTTTTGCACCAGCTGCCTTCAGAGAAGCCTGGTGAAGAACTATTGCCCAAACAATAGCCAGCTGCTCTGCTTTATAATATTGTATGCATATATATTTTTTAATACCACACAAAATCATCCATCACAGAGCTTCCTGATCTCCCTCATGAAAGGCAAGTGCCAGAGCAAAGACTGGCTCTGAAGCCACTCTGGCTTGGAGGAACAAATACAAGATCCAGAGCTTGAATCCAAGAAGGCCAAGGCATCTGTGGTCTTGCAGGTCTGCTCATGGTAGCTCAGGACCCCAAGAAATATGTCAGTTCCAGGAGTAGGCCCTTGGAGCTGCTCTCCCTCACCTGCTTCCGCTCTTCTTCCTTCCTTCCTTTTTGTTTACTATGTAACATACCCATGGGATTTGTTTATTATTTTTCCATATAGAGTAGTTCTTTGTATATAAATGACTGAAAAAAAAAAAGTATGATAAATAAGACAGAGTCACCTAGTTTTGTACCTATTGTGTTTAACTGATGTGAGCTCAGCGACAAGCCGCTCTCTCTATTTTGGTCTTTGTGACGTTATACTCCGCAGAAATGAGCAATTATGAAGACAAATAAAAAATATAGAGATAATATAGATTGTACTTAAACTGCCTCTGCGTGGTGCTGTCTGCATGACTTCTCTGAGCTGATTTTGAGTTTTCCCTCATTGCAGACTGATGCTGGGTGGGTCAGGCTGTTTTGTCCTCGGGAGAAAAGTTCCAGGTGTCTGTAGGAACTGGGGGAGCCACATCAGTGCAGCACTCTGGCCCAAGGCAGGAACAAAGCCTGTAGAAGTGAGTCCTACCTTAGGTGCTCACTGTGAAACACCTGTGGGAGAGAGGGGGCTGCTCTCTGACATGGGCCCCAGCAAACAGTGGCTCTGGGCTTTTCTTCTGTGAGCAGCAGCCTTGGGGCTGGGGCAGTTTGCAGTGGCAGAGGGAATGGGAATATCAAACCCTCAAACCATTCTGAGTGCTGCAGCCTGCTGGGCTCCTGGCCCACCTGGGCATCAGGGGAACATGCTCATCACTTCCACCTCAGCTCTGTGGAAAGGTGGCTTTTCCATGCAGGGAAGAGGTCAGGCTTCACCTCTGGGTAAGGTGCCTGCCACACTTCCCTTTCTGCCACCCAGACACAAGCTTGCTGCTTTCCTCCTCGCTGTTCCCAAGTCAGGCAGTGAGGTCACGTGGCAGGGAGGATTTTGGGCAGGGCTGCCCTGATTGCACCTGCCTCTCCTCCTGCATCTAGTCCAAGGGCAGTCTGAAGGGAATTTTTCTAGTGAAAAGCAGTCTCTCCTAGGAAGAGCTTTATTCAGCACACCTGGACTGCCCCGAAAGCAAGTACTTAGAGGAGTGATGTTCAGCATTAGACTTGTTTTCTGAGCCTCTTTCTTTCAGAGACCAAAATCTGTCTTTGTCCCAAAAAATTCATGAGCTGTTCCCCATCTCATCTGTTTTGGGCACATTCTTGAACATGTTCTGCAGCAAAGCTAGAGGGAGCTAGAAAATCTGATCTCACTGAGATACAGCTCTGTCCCAAATTCAAGAATGACCAAACACACTCTCCCTGTGGAAAAAAAAGAATTGCTTTATTTGTAAAGTCTACAAAATACAGAGAAGTCAGCTAGGACACATACTGTAAGTCAGAAAATAAATAAGTTTTTTTTTTTGCTCTATATAAGTATAAGATAAAATGTGATTTGCATATATAAAATATAAAGTACGGCTCTGTACCAACATCCTGGCTGTGCCGAGAGGCGGAATGGCAAAGAGGACGTGAAAATAACTTATGTTCGTGCAATAAATAAACCCAAGGGGAGTTGGGGTGGGGGGATGCTAACCACAGTGCCCCTCCATGAGTGGTAGGCACCTCTCTCCGGAGAGGAATGTAGGCTGCAGCCGAAGGCGGCTGGCGTGGCAATACCCAGGCAGCACCAGAACAGAGGGGCAGGAGAATCATCTACAGCAGCAGGTGCCAAGACAGATCTGCCTCCTGTTCCCTCCCCTGCACTGCCCTCATTTAGCAAACCCAGCTCTTCTCCAGCATTTCAGCCTGCTGAAGAGCCAGTTGTCCCACACCAGTGTCCAAGCTGGAGGAAAACCAAAGGGAGGAGCCTACCTGCCTGCCGGGCAGCTCCCAGGAGCAGGGATGCTCTCCGCCCCTACTTCCCACCTCCTGTACCTCCACCCCTCTCTCTGCCTCTGCAGCTCTGTCTCTCAAGGGCCAGGAGTACCTCTCCATGGGCTTTGTAGGCGGTGGGGCTCCGGGGAGCACTTGGTGGGGCCATACAAGCTGGCCTGTGCTGAGCAAAACAGTGTTTATCCCTGCTCCAGCTGCCTCCGCTTCCTTCCTGCCGGTACTGCTGCATTTCAGAGACACCCAGCCAGGCCGAGTGTCCCGTCATCAGGAAGAGGCGTGAAGGATGTGCGTGATAGGGAAAGATAAAACAGCACCACTGTTTCTCCTCTTTGCGGACAACAGCCTGGGCTGACCCACTCACATCCCCCATCTCTCCCCTGCCTGAGGGACCTTCCATCACTGTCACCTCTGGGGTCCCCCAGCACCGCGAGCTGCCACAGTGCTTTCCCATTCCATTCCCCCTTACCAGACATCAACCTGCAGCCACTTTCTCTCCCCCTCTGACCTACCAACCTTCCCTCACCATCTCCATCCCCAGAGACTCCAGCCATGCTGGTACCTCTCTCCCTGCTCCAGGCGTGGTCCAAGTTGTGTGCCCAATGCCAATATACCTTCTTCCTCTGCGCTGCAAAACCTCTCCCCTCCTTTCCCTCTCTGGCACATGCTCCTGGGACTGCCTGGCCTGCGTTCAGCTCTCACATGCTTTCAAAAAAGAGGCACCTGGTGTTTTCCTGCCAGCTTGGAGCCATGGGATACTTCCCCACTACTGCTTGTGCGGGTTTGCTCTCTCCTATCTGCACCCCCAGGAGGGGAGGGGGCTGTGGGGGCCACCAGTAGGGTCATGTCCTCCACCCCAGCACCCACACTGCAGCAGCCCTCCCTACCTGGGGGAGCTGGAGGTCAAGGGATGGGAGACAAGGATTTTGGGCACAAGTCCCAGCAGGGGAGAGGTCAAGGAAGGGCTGGGAGGCAATTCATGGGGGAAGGCGCCCCGGGGAGAACTGTGCCCAGCCGGGGGACCAAGGCCAGCACTAGGAGTATGCGGCCTGGTTGGTGCCAGACTTGACGATGGTGATGACACTGGCAGTGGCCACCTTGGCGGCAGGCCCGTGGGTGGCCACGGTGCGGGCAAAGCCCTGCAGGGCCTCGTACTTGCCACGGAGGGTATCGAGCTCCAGGCGCATGGCAGCGTTCTCCCGGGCCAGCTTGTCCACCTCCCACTCCAGCTCCATCTTCTGCTTCTGCAGCTCTTCCTTCTGGCAGACGCGCTTCACCCGGCAGCTGGCTGCATAACCCCGGTTCTTCAGCGTCCGTCGGCGCTGCTTCAGCCTCGCCACCTCCTCCTTGGAGAGGCCCCGCAGGTGGTGGTTGAGCTCCCGCACAGACAGCCCCATCAGCTCCTCATCCGACAGCAGTGGCGTGTTCTCCCCCAGCTCCCGCTTCACCTGCCGGAGAGAGGGGTGGTTGCCTGAGACACCCCAAGGCAGCCCCCTGGCTCCCAGCCCCCTGTCCCCGCTGGCGCTCACCTTCAAGGCCTTGCTGGAGAGCCCATCTGCAGCCATCGTTCCCGCACGCTGGACCTGCTGAGCAGCCAGGAGAGAGCTGGTTACTGCCGGCCCCGTGCCCCTCACCACGGAGCAGAGGACACGGCCCCGCTGGCCCCCAGCCCGCTGCCACATCCCCCCCGCCCTGCGCTGCTTCCACTGACTCATTCCACCGCTTTTAAAAAAAGGACGTAGTAATAATATTAATAGCAATGATGACTTCGAGCAACAATAGCAACAGGAGAAGGCTGGACCTCCCAGCCCTCCTCCATCCCACCCCGACGTGGCCGGGATGCTGCTCTGCCCAGGGGCCCCAAAACGGGCTGCTGGGAGGCCAAGGAAACCCGGCAGAGATCGGCCCGGGGCTCACGGCGAAGTGAAGGCGGCGGGTCCGGGGAGCGCCCCCGCGGCGAGGCCGCCCAGCGGGGCCCCGGGGCAGGGGGGGGTGTCCACAGGCGCAGGGGGCAGACGTCGGGGCGGGCGAGAAGCGGCCTCGCCGTGATTCAGCAGCGGGGCGGGAGAGCCGCCGAAAGGACGCCGGTGCTCTCGCCGGTGGCCGGTTCTGCCCCGGCCCGGCGCTCGCGGCGCGGGAAAGCAGGACCCCAGGAGCCTCCTCCCACCTCGGGGCGGCCCGCCCTCGTCAGGGGAGCCCCGCGAGGGACGAGGGGCTGGAGGGGGCGGCGGGGAAGGTGGAGCCGGGGCGGCTGGAAGCTGATGCAATCCGGGCCGGGGACCCGCCGCCGGAGCCGGGGCAGCGACGGCGGGTCCCTCCAGGGCGGTGGCTGGCACCTGGGAGGAACGCGCGGA
>VWZF01000983.1:168535-243703 GCA_013396755.1 Sclerurus mexicanus | reverse complement strand
CCTGGCGGCCGCGGGGCCGGTGCCGGTCGGGGCGTCGGGCGGCGCCTCCAGCCCCGCTCCCCGCGATTACTCACCCGCGGATTCTTTTCATTCATAAAAACACAGTCATGCGGTGACGTCACCCCGACACGCCCCCTCCTCGCCGCCGCCGCGCGGGGCGGGCGCCGCTCTTAAAGTGGACGCTGCCCGCGGACAGCCCCGCGGGGACCGCCCACCACCGCACGCTGCCGCCGTATTAAACGCACCGCGGTGTGAGCGCAGGGACGCTCCGACAGCGCTGTTTTGAACCCGAATTCAAGGACGACGCGCGCCCGGTGAACGGCCCCGCCGGGAGCGGAGCGCCCCGCCGGGCTGGGCCACTGCCGCTTTAAGGCGTGCGGGCCCTCCCCGGCCGCCCCGCCCCTCACAAAGATGGCGCCTCCCGCCTTTCCGCCCTCCTCCCCGGGGANGGAACGGCCTGGCCCGCTCCTGGGACTGCCTCCTGGTGAACCCACAGAGCCCGCAGGTCGCGTTCCGGTGAGTGACGGGCTCGGAGCCGTCCCTGCCCCCGGGGGACACCGCAGGCCCGCTGCGGCTGAGCCCGGGAGCGCTTTGCAGCCGTGGGGTGGTGTGTTCGAACAGCAGGAGGGCTGTGGGGGGCCAGGGGGTGTGCTGGGGAGGAGCCGTCATCAGAACAGGACACGGCCCAAGCGCTGGGACAGCAGGCAGCTTGTGGAGTAGTTCAGGGCATCCACCTCCGCTCGTGCCTGTTGCTGGTTCGGGGTCTTAAGGAGAGTACCTCACACCAGAACTGTTTATCAGGAGTGGGAGGTGCTCTCAGATAACCAAACATTCTCCCCGCTTCCCTTGGAAGGAATAGGAAAGAGGAAGAATAGGAAAGTTCTCAGCACTGCTGTCTGGAGAAGAGCTGTTCCTCTCAGATACACGGGAGTTGTTCCTTTGAGCATGACCGAGCCTGTGTTTGCCTTTCCTCCAGACTCTTCCAGCTGGACAACGAAGCAGACGCCCTGGTGCTCTTTGAGCAATATGCCCGGAAGCTGCGCCCTTTCTACGAGAGCTCATGCCAACCTTTGTCCCTGGAGGAGCTCCAGCAGCTCAGCGACCTCCTCCGCAGCCACCCCAGCTGGTCCGAGGCACACATCGCCGTGGAGTTTGGCCGCAGGGAGAGCTTCCGGCACAACCACATCCAGAGGCAAGGAGAGGGCGGTCTGTGGAGCTGGGAGGGTGGGCTGGGCCGGGCCATATCACGATATCCTTTCTTGACGTGCCGAAGCAGCAGGGGCTGCTTCCTGGGGGAGCTTAACGCCCGTGGTTCCTGCAGAGGTGAGTTTGGAAGCGCTGTTCTTGCTGCACAGTGCCTAGGTGGCAGAGGGCCCTGGTGGTCGCTGTGGGAGCTGGTTGGTGGGTTTCAGCCTCCTGCTGCAGAGCCCAGAGCTCTGGTGTTTGAGGGAAAGGGTTGGAGTGTCCTGCTGGAGACACTGGTTAGATTACTGCAGCCCTTGTGGAGTTGCTTTCTGGAGGGGTTTGTGGCTGACTTTGTAAACCATAGAAGTGCAGGTACGGTAGGACTGTCTCGAAAGTTTTTGGCTAAAAGCCCTCGCTCTCTTTCCATGGGGAGGTTCACTGAGGATTGGGAACACTAGTCAGGAGTTAGGGGACTGGAGGGCACTGCTAGGTTGCTGACTGTCACCTGTCTCCTGTCTGCCTTTGGGCAGGGGGAATGGATTCAATACGGAGGGCAGAGGAAGGAGCAGTGTGTCAGGGCAAGAGTCCAGGGCAGGGCTGCTTGATGGCTGTTTCCTGTGCTCCTTCCCTGGCAAGAGGCTGGACTTTTGTGAACCCCATGATTTACACCAGATGGGGCAGATCTGGAAAGTGTCTCTGTATCAGCTCCTGGAGCAGCTGCATGTCCTCCTCCTCCTCCTTGCAGCCATTCCTTGGCTTACTCTTGGCAACTCATCTCTTGCAGCTGCGTGAACAGCACGGACAGCGAGGATGGCTGCACCCCACTGCACCTGGCATGCCGCAAGGGAGACATGGAGTGTCTGCTGGAGCTGCTGGAGTGCCACGCACGGGTGGACATCACTGACAGGAATGGGGAGACTGTTTTCCACTACGCTGTGCGAGGGAACAACCCCCAGATCATTGAGGTGGGAGTGGTTTCTAGTCTGGGGGAAAGCGGGACCAGAACAGGTCCTCTCTGTGCTGTGAGGTGACAGGAAAACAGCTGCAGACAGGGCAGGAGAAAGTCGATTCCCCTCTGTCAAGTTAATGCTTGTGCCTGATTTCAGCCTCTTATTTTCCTCTCTTTGCTGGTGCTGTTTCCTGTAAATGGGCTCCAGACTTCATGCTGCACTGGCACAAGGATATTAAGCAAGTTTCCTCAGAAAGTGTCCTTCACTGCTGTTTTCATCAGGCCTTCATCCTCCCTTTCCTCAGGCCCGTGGCTGTCCCTTCCCTCTTTCCTCCCAGCAGGGTGTTTGGTTTTGGGCAGAGTGCTCCTGTAGGGAAATGTGTGTTCAGGTTGCCATGGGAGATCATGTGTTGCCCATAGACTCAAGGAGAGTTTGGAGCCACCCTGGGCTCTCCTGTGCTGCAGGACCTGTTGTTTGAACTGAGTGGCTTTGCCTGGGGTACGGCAATCAGAGCTTTGAGGTAGGGACACTCTGAAACAAGAGGTGTTCTCAATTGCTGAGAAGTGCTGGGCAGAGTGATGGGGTTTGTAAGGGTGTGGGTGGTTCCTGAGGTCGGTCAGCTCCCCAAGACTCAGTGGGAGCCTGAGACTGACTGCTACAGCTGCACTCCTGATGTTTGCCCAATACTTGTTGTGACAGCTCTCCCTCTGCCTGCCAGACTGTGCTGGGATTTCCTAATGTGTGATTGGGAAGGAAAGAGGATCAGGGATTGTCGTGGTGTGGAGCAGGGCAGTTAGAAACTTTTTGACATAAAGGTATCCTCTTCTTTATTTCTCTGAGGGCATCAACTTAGCTCATTGTTACAGAAATACTCCCAGGTCTGATCAGTTTCTTGTCTGTTTCTTTCCTCTATTGATTTCTTGCTAAGTCAGAGAAAATAAATTCCCACTTATCTCATGTGCACCAAGGCTTTCAGGGTTTCCTCAGTACAGCAGTGGGATATTTTTGTGTACCAAACCAGCCAACAGGTAACAGGTCTAAAATTTACAAGGAGAATAGGAAAATTCCTTCAAACATACCCACACATGCATGTTTTAAACAGAATCCTATTTTCATCTGAAAGCAGCAGTGGGTTTGGAGGGGAGGTTGAGCTCCTGCCAGGGGATGGGGCTGCAGCAGGACAGGAAGCTGCTGGTTTCAGTTTGTGCTCTCATTGGGTTGGGCTGTGCTTGGCTCTTGCAGTGGGAGCTGGTGGGAGTCTGCTGGACTGTGTCAGTCAAGATGGTGTGAGCCCTTTTTGGCTGGGGATTCTCTCAGAAGCACCTGGGCCAGAGGAAGAGGGCACAGAGAGCAGCAATAAACCCTCTGGGGAGAGAGAACAAGGAGCACTTCCATACCTACAGTGTTGGAAGCAAGGGTGGAGAGGATGGGCTGTAGCATCATGAGGAGCCCAGTGCTCCAGAGTCTGTCCTTGGAGCTCATAAGGGAGACAGTGCTCTTCCATGTCTGTCTGTCTATTTATTTATCTACTGTCTCCTCTTCCCAGCTCCTGGGCAGAACCCCGACTACTGGCTTGGACCACCTGAGCCACGAAGGGCTGACTGCTCTGCATCTTGCGTGCCAGCTGGGCAAAGAGGACATGGTGCGGTCCCTGCTGAAGTGCCGTGCCAGCTGCAGCATCGTGGGCACGCTGGGATACCCCATCCACACAGCACTGAAGTTCTCCCAGAAGGGGTATGTAAAACCACCTGGGCTGCCAGAACACGGCTCTCCCTCCAGTCTGGGGACCTGTCTGCTTCCTCAGCACTGTCCAAGACTGGGTCCCTTTCAGGGCTGTGCTCAGTAGGAGGTTGTCTTGTGCAGTCCTCTGCTGCGTTTGAATTGGCAAATGAACAGGGAAGTGCTGGTGTGGGAAAGAAAGAACTGCTTTCAGAAGAAGAAGGTTTTTCCCTGAATTAATATATTATTCAGTATGAGACATCAGGAAAAATACAGAGATTAAAAAAACATGTTTGTGAAATACCTTTCTCAAAATGAGCTGTGAGACGATGATTTACTGATACTTAAATAGCACTGCTAATTGATTCACCTCTGTCTTTGAATGCTCTGATCCTAATCAGCTTTCATTGCAAAGCCTGGTTTTTCCCATCTCCTGTAGGCTGGAAGTACTCTTGACTCTTAATAACACACTCTGGAACTGAATCAAAGGAGGAACAATGTTTAATCCCTGTTTTGTGTTCCCTGGAGAAATTTGATTCCCTTTGTATATGCTTTGCGATACTTAAAGCTCATAGAGTGTCTGAGCTCTACAAACAGGGCCCTCAAGCCTATGCTACCTGCAGCTAGCTGATTTTACAGCATTTTGAAAAGTGCTTCCCAACATTAGAGACACATTTACAAGCCCAGAATATGCTTAGGCCACTGGGTTTGCACTGGGGCTCAATCTCTTTTGCAGGGTTTGTTTGATGGTGTTTCAGAGGGGAGAGCATATGCTTATTTTCTAAGTCTACCTACTGCACTTTCTAGGCACCAGATACTGGTCCGTTCTTTTCACTCAGAGGGAAGTACACAGATTCCTAATTTCAGCAAGTATTTAACTTTTTCAGTTTTATCCCCATGTTTCCATGGAAAGAGAGGAGAGGAGAAGGATTTTGCCCCAAGAGTTTGCAGAAATGCCATATTCCTGTATCAGAGAGTCATCCAGATGTTGCTCCACAACTTTCTATAAAGAGCAAAACAAAAGTGCAGGCGAGGAGCTTGCAGGGACTGTGGAGACCCTGCTGCTGCTGAAGGGTTTCCTGGCTCTCTTCTGGGCAGAAGGCAGGCACTGATGTGAGTGGAGGTCTTGAGTCAAGACAGCAGCCACCCATCCTGTTATCTCATTGTCTGCCAGGTGTGTCCAGGCCATCCTTGAAGTAGATGCCGGCCAGGTTTGCTCCAAGGACCCACGCTATGAAGCTACTCCACTGCACTGGGCAAAGAAGGCAGAGGTAAATGGGGCCAATCCATGGTGAGGGCCTGTGCTGCCATGCAGCATGCAGTTAACTCCTCCTGCTGCTAACCTGTCCCTTTCCACGTGCATGTACAGAGCCCTGGGAGTGTCAGAGCTCAACCAGCAGCCCAGCGTTTGATTCCCTTTGCCCTGTGCCAATCAGTGCTGTTTGCCAGGGGGAACAGAGCAGCAGAGCCTTGCAGTAAAAATAAACTGGTGGGGTCATCCCTAGTATTTCATCAGTGTCTGTGAAACTGCCAGCTTGTCCCTTTTCCCTTTTGTTGAGGAAAGTGCAGCACTGTCCATGAAGCACAGTTGCCCCTGGAGGGAGCTCTCTTCTTGTTACCTGACAGTTTCCTGGGAGCAAACAGGTCAACTCTAAAAACTGCAGGGAAAGTGTGAGGTAGGGACAAGGTGATGGCTTGTAGGTGACACTCCATGCTCTATCAGAGACAAGCAGGTCAGTGGTGTGCCATGATGGAGCACCTGAATGGTGCTTGTTGCAAGCAGAGGGCATTCCTATAGCAGGACTCTTTCCTCCTGCAGTATCATATTCCAGTCAGAAATGTCCTGTGGACTTTCAGAGCAGACTAAATTTGCCTGGCTTATGAAGAGAAATTCAGGAAGCAAACTTTTTCCTTCCAGACTGAAAGGATCCTGGCCTGAGTAGGAACTGTTTTTTTTCTCAGTTGATCTCAGTTAGTCATCACAGTTGCATATAAATCCCAAAGCATCCAGAAGCTGTAGCCAGGTTGTGAAACCACCAGCTACTTCTGTGGTAAAAGACAGAGAAACCCCATTTCCAGTGCTTGGAACAATTCAGCTGGCATCTGCCAGCCAACTATATCCAGGCTAAGGCTCCTTCCTCTTCCCCTGCTTTGCTTGCCATGAGACCTGGATGGTTTGAGTGTCCAGGTGGTTGTTCCCACAATTGCTTTATCTCTTCTTGACCTGGCACCTGCACGCTTGGGCACAGATGACACGGCTGCTGCTGGAGTACGGCTCCCAGGTGAACGTGGCCAGCCGGACGGCCGACATGGCTCTGCACATCGCGGTCCAGAGGGGACGCTTCGACTGCGCCATGGTCCTGCTGACACATGGCGCCCACACCAACGCCCGCGGTCAGCATGGCAACACGCCCCTGCACCTGGCCATGAAGGTGAGTTTTCCACAGAGACTGCTGGGAAGGACAGAGAGGGTTTTCTTGAAGGGTCGAGACAGGGCCAGGCTGCTTTGAAATTCTGGCTGTTGCCTTCCGTGTGGTTATCCCTTATGATAAAAGGAGGAGGGAAGGAATGAGAAATCACGCAGTGGCTCTTGAGCTTTCTCTTGTACTCTAGTATGACCACCTGGATATGATCAAAGCAATCATCGTGTTTGGAGGAGATGTCGAGGTCCCCAATGATTTTGGAGAGACACCAGGACTGTTGGCAGCCAGGAGCAGCAAAGGTGAGGGAGCATGTCCGCAGCCTTACAGGGTGAATCCTGCATCCCGTCTCCCCTTGGTGGCCAAAACAGTGTCTTGGGGAGAGGTGAAAACCTGCCACACATGGGTGATGCTTCTCCAGTATGCTTTCCCAGCTTGTAGCTGCTCACAGGGTAAACGCTTCCTTTGCTAGCAGTGTAGGCTTTGTATTAATAGCCATTGATGAATTTCTCTTCTGAGACAGAGATGCAAGAGGAAAAGCTGGCACACACTTGCACGCCCCCTCTTTCACACTGTGATGTCAGGCACTGCAGGCTCACAGCAGGATGATGCAGTGCTGCTGAACCACCTAGGTGGGAGCAGACAGGCGGTTCTTCAGTGGAAAGAAGTGTGTGGCACACGCCCACCCTTGGAGCTGCACAGCACTGGGTACTCCTGCTGTGCACAAGTCCTGCTGCCTTGTGTTTGGGGAGAAATACCTGGGACATGCTTTCCCCTTTCTCGCATCATCCCAGAGGTTTTGTGAGGGTCAGGCCTGCTGTGAATTTGGCAGAGCACTTTCCTTCCTGGTGTGTACATGCACTGATTCTCTTTCTGATCTGTAACTCCCCCTTCGTCACCTAAGGTGCGAACCGGAAAGTGCTCTTAGACCTGCTGCAAACTGTAGGGACCGAACGCTGCCACCCACCACCCAACCCTGACTCCCCAAGCCTGGCACCATCTGCCGCCTCCTTCCTGGAAGGCCAACCTTCCTCATGGAGCAGCTTCAACAGCTTAGGTAAAGCCTTCCTTGGCCCTCCCTTGCTCTCCTTCCCTCTTGCTTCACAGTGCTGTCTTGGATCTCTTCTTCAGATGGGCCATGTGCTGGGAACTGTCTTAGCTCTCAGTATCTGGAGACTCTGTCATGACTCTGTTCTCATTGAACTGTTGCAGGATCCCATCTCTTTTCTCTGCTTGTCCTGTGTGTGTAGTCTAAACTCTTGTGCTCCAAACTTCTGTTTTATAGACCTGACACAATGCAGCTCTGTAAAAAGGAGTGGGAAGACTGATTCCCTCACCCCTCTGGAAGAGGTGTAGTACTTAGTTGCAGGCGTGTACTGCATCCACTGGGTCATATACAGAAAGGGAAGTACTTACTGGTCTGCCTTAAAGACCTTCCAGTGCTGTGCTGGGCACAAGGGGATTTAGGAGGGTGACTTTTTCAGACTGTGGAGGCCAGCAGCTGGTAGAGGGAAGGGGTGAAGCCTGAGGATAAGCAACCTTGGTCACAGGGTTTGTAATGCAGAGGAAAAGCCTACTTTAGGACAAAAAGTTGTGTTGTAGCTTGTGCTCTATACTGCCCAGACTCTGCAAATAAACACATGGGTCTATTCTAGGTGCTGTGCTTTCCACCTTCAGGAAGGTCCAGAGCTCAGGCAGAGGCAGCAGCAGGGGTTACTGAGTAGGCAGTGGGTGAGTTGACTTCGAGAGAGGCTCTCACTTTCATGAGAGGAGCATGGAGGCAGCTAACACCTGCCTCTTCCTGTCTCTGGCTGGAGGTTTCCTTTGCAAAGGCTCTCCTGTGGGGCTAGAGAATAACCCTGGAGTGTGTCTGTGTCACCACTTATCTCACTGTCTGCTAACACCGGGACTTTCTTCTCTTCATGGCCTGGTGAAGGCAACCCCTGCCCAGTTTCAGCTCTGATACAGTGACAGAGCAAGACCCTTTTTTTGTTGTGGACTCTGGTCCTTGAAGAAACTCCTCACCATGTTCATTGTCTCCATGTGCTCTAGACACAGCCACCTTCCGGCCTGGGTGCTGGCAGGAGTATGTAACTTCTCTTCCCCTGTTCTTTCTTCTTTTGGTTTCACAGGCTGGCTTCTAACCTAGCCTGGATCGGTGCCCTGGGTGAACATCAGCTGAGGGGTAATGACTAGCCACCCTGACCCCACAGCTCTTCTGCCTAGGGTACCTCGAGGAGTAGGCTTAGATTTTATCCTAACAGCTTGCAGTAAACTGCGTAGTGGGCACACTGCTAGGCTCTGCCTTCTCTCTCACCCACTGTGCTCATCATCTGCTGCTGCAAATCCTTTGTCTTTGCCAGCGTATCTCCAGCCACACACTCTAAAGGATGGTGTTGCTCTTCTTTGGTTTGGAGTTTAATCTGGGGGGTACTTGTTGGCTGTGGGCAAGATGGCTTGTGTCCCCTGCAGGGAGCTTTATTCGAAGGGGAAGGGAGTTGGATATTCTCTCTGTGATTATCGTGGAAATCGTTTACCACACTGATGGCCCCTAATATTTTTTTTACTTTTGCGTGTTCATGACCCTCTAGGGTACCAGGACCTTCTGTATGTTTCCACAACACTTGGACAGTTGTTGAAGGCACCAGATGTTGTGGACATGCCCAGTGAAGATAGAAGAAAGTAAGTGAGAAACAGCTACTGTCTGGGCTCCCGTGCAACTTGGAGGTGAAATCTGTGTGAATTCTCCCCTCCCACACCCGTGGGGGTCGCTTCCTCAGAGCTGATATTTAATGTCTGTTGTTGTTTTTGCCAGCACCTTGTGATAAATCTTTGTTTCAATAAATGACCACTGCCTGTCCTGTGTGCAGCCCTGGAGCTGCAGTGGAGCCTGAGCTCAGCAGGTGTCTGTCCCTCTCCTGTGCTGCTGGGCACCCAACACTGCTTTGGCTTTGTGATTTACCCATCTCCACACACTGCCCCAGCGTTCACCCAGCTCCTCTGCACCTCATCGTGCATGGAGTGGAGGAAGGCTTGGCACTGAAATGCTACTGGCAGGATTTAGGGCTGTCTGCCTTTTATTTATGACACAATACCCATTACTGTGTAGTAAGGGACTTGGGTGTGGTTTCGACTGGTGACTGTCTCTCTGGTGTAGAGGTTAGAGATGGCTATGCAAGAGCAAGGGGTGTTGCACCAGCTCTGACAAGGCTTATTGAACGTGTCCCATTTGCACCTGAGACAGCACTGCTGGATTTATTAAATCACTGATTACACTTTATGCAGCAATCTAGTTACTGGCATAGTTTCCTGTTCCCAAGGCCATGTTCCCACGCAGTGTTCTGTGGTTTGTAATCTGTCCCACAGCTCCCAGTCATCTCTGTCTGTCTCTCTCCAGTCAGGACCGCCTCCTGTGCTTGGATGGAGGGGGCATCCGGGGCCTTGTGCTCATCCAGCTCCTCCTGGCTATCGAAAAGGCTGCGGGCCGTCCCATTCGTGAGATTTTTGACTGGATTGCAGGGACCAGCACTGGAGGGATCTTGGCCTTGGCTATTGTGCATGGTAAGGACAGTGCAAATAGTGGGTCCCTTTTAACTCTTGTGAGCCTGAGCACACCTCTGTGAAGAGTGGATGTGGTGTGGGAGCTGCCTGTCTGAGTCCTGACTCAGATCTTTTGTGCCTGCCAAAAGAGGAAAGGGATGTTTCTGAGTGAGGAAAAGCCTAGACCTCGCTTTGTGCTCACTTCTCACAGCAGGTGGCTTTGAGCAGCTTTCTGGGTTTTGGGAAGTGAGTGGTGGCAGAATGCAGTGTTCTGTTCTTCCTGTGCTCTCCATGGGGGCCTTAGAGCAAGGTGATCGACACTTTCTGGTAGTGGGAACTGTGCTCCAAGTTTGCCCTTCCTCTGTAATCCTTCCCAGTCATGCTGCTGAGGACTAAGCAGATGACAGGCAGTTTGGGAAGGGGGTGGGATTGGGAGCAATGCCTCCCATCTCCCACTTGTCCTGCAAAGTCCTAGCTCTGATGTGCTGTTTGTTCTGCCTGCCCTTCCTCCCACCCCTGCTCCTGCCAACTCTGTTGCCTGTCTCAGGGAAGTCCATGGACTACATGCGCTGCCTGTATTTCCGCATGAAGGACATGGTGTTCCGGGGGTCTCGACCCTACGAGTCAGAGCCCTTGGATGAGTTCTTGAAGAAGGAATTTGGGGAAAACACCAAAATGACCGATGTGCGAAAACCCAAGTAAGTCGTGCCTGGGGCTGTGCTGGCTGATGTTGTCCTGCATGTGCTCTAGACCTCTCTCAGCAGACATGCTCAGCCTCTCCTTAGAGCAGATCTGCAGAAGTGTGATGTGCAGACTATTGAAGCCCTAAGTACTTTCTTTTCCATTTTACGCTTTTTTTCTCATGTCCTATTCTCCAGGGTTATGGTGACGGGGACGTTGTGTGACCGACAGCCAGCTGAGCTCCACCTTTTCCGGAATTACCCTGTACCAGAGACAAAAACCTCCACTGAATACAAGACAAGTGCATCTTTCAAACCACTCACTCAGCCAGGAGGTAAATTATAGTGCACAGAAATCCATCTGGTTGGCAGGGGCGGTTCCATCCTTCAGTGACAGATTTCATGTTCTTCCTCCATTGCTCTGAAAATCGGGGTTGCAGCAATAGCTCATCCCTAGTCTTGATTTGTAGCGTATTCCTAGTGGTGGTTCCCTTTTCTCCTCTCTTCTCTTCCCTTGGCTTCTCTTGTACCAGGAACAAGGGCTGGCTAGCGAGATGTATGAGGAAGGGGTCTGCTAAAAGAGACCTGCATACAGTCAGTACCTTTCCATGGGCTCTCACAGAAGAACACAGAAAAGCTGTATAACTGAAGCATGCAGCTCCCTCCAGCTTGCTGCTTTGTCTAGCACACATAACTAGTTCACTAGCAAAATAGCAGCAACGAAGAAGATAGAGAGTGAATTTGACGCAGGATATATAGAAGGTGGTGAGAACATCTTCTAAAGCCCCCCAAAGTCATCCTGTGCATCCAAGCAGAGGCCCTGCTGTGGGGAGAAAGGCACACCTCTGTAGGGCAGTGTTTTCAGGGGTCGCAAGCCCTCCTGCTTTGTGTCGGTGAAGGCGGGGTGCTTCTTGTGCACAGCAGAGGTGCTGCAAGAGGCCTTTTGCTTCGTCCCCTCCAGACCAGCTGGTGTGGCGCGCTGCCCGCTGCAGCGGCGCGGCTCCCACTTATTTCCGGCCCATCGGCCGCTTCCTGGATGGGGGGCTGCTGGCCAACAACCCTACCCTCGATGCCATGGCCGAGATCCACGAGTACAACAAGACGCTCATCAAAAAGGTGAGGGAAATGCTAGCCCTGACTGGTAACTGGGGCTTTTTTTGGCCCCACTGAGCCTCCCTTGAAGAGGAAATGGGTTTGGGAATGGAGGCATCTTAGTGGATAAATAAGTTAGCAGTGTACCACCCTAAAAGGGAGTGTATGGAGGGGAATATGTGTGGGGAATGGTGGCTGGGAGGTGAGATACCTCTTCTGACAAGGGTGTGAGACAGGGAGATGGTCTCATCAGCCTCTCCTTGCTACTTTGAACAAGGATGATTCAGTTGATGGTTGTGTGTGGCCCTAGATGCAGCTCTTCAGGGCCTTTTTCTGCCCAAAAATAAATGGAGAAGACAAGAGTAGGGTACTCTGCGAGGCTGAAGAGTAAATGCCTTCTGTGGTGTGGCAAGTTCTTCAAAAAGATGAATAACTACTGGCAGCTATTGCTCCCTGTAGCTAAAAGGGGAGGTGTGTTGTCAAAATGAGTGAAGAGTTGGAGTGTTTCACAGTCATCTGGTCCCAGGACTCGTCTCTGGAGTGATCCCATGGGTTTAGGTGCAGTCAGGGGAATAGGGAATAGTACAGTGCAACTGTTGAAGTCCTGTGGGTTACACCTGTCTCGCCAAGCTGTACTTTAGTGGGAGAGAAAAGGTTACAGAGGCTTTTGCCTTGGCTTTCAGAACTTCCTCAGGACTGCTGTGAAAGACATGTTCCGCCTTCGTTGTTGATTCTTGTAAACAAATCTTTTGTTTGTCTGCAGGGTCGGGGGCAGGAAGTAAGAAAATTGGGGTTGGTGGTCTCCCTGGGGACAGGGAAGCCTCCGCAGGTCCCAGTGAGCTCTGTGGATGTTTTCCGCCCCTCCAACCCTTGGGAGCTGGCAAAGACTGTCTTTGGGGCCAGGGAGCTCGGCAAGATGGTGGTGGATTGTGTGAGTACTGGAAGGAGGGGATGGGGAAAGACCCCTGGGGTTGCTTGCAGGGAGGGAGTAAAGGTTTCCAGTCTTCAGCTTCTTCCTTTTGGAAGTAAATCCTATTTCCTTGGAACTGCTCTGACCATGGATGTAGTGCGTAACTTCAGACCTGCTGTGCTCCTGCAATTTTTAAGACCTGTCTGCTTCTTTGGGGTTTTGAGTTCCAAGGGAGGTTCTTGCAGCTGAAAGGGGCTGAGGACAGGATGGTGGTCAGTGACCTGTAGGAATGTTTGCAGGTATGAGTTTGTGAAACTCACTGTCTTTCCAGGAAGCATTGATTAGCACCTCAGCAACCTGGACCAAAAAAAAAAAATCATGCCTTGGAAAACAGCAATTAATTTTTCTGTAGAAAAGCTTTGCTATCCTGACTGGGAAGATGAGTAAATGCTGGAGAAGTGGGAGAGTCACTAATGAAAAACAGTTGTTGAGAACTGTGGTTAGGAGCGTGTAATAGGAATATGAGCTTGCGTGCTTCAGAAAGAAGATCATTAAATGCTGTGCATGAAAACACTCCAAATGAATGAAAACCAGAAAGATCAGAACCAAAGTTCTGACTGTGATCTTAATTCTGCTTTATCTCCTTTTTAGCTTCATAAAGTTAGAAAGTGCCCAGACACTCTCTGCTTCAGCTGTCTTTTATTTCAGGGCTCCCAGGGAAGCTGTCCCGGGATAGCCCAGAAAGCCTGTAGTAATCACAGGCTGTGCTGCTACAAGGCTTGGACAGAATGGATAGAGATAAAATCCCAAGGAGGCTGTCATTCATGTCATCCTGAGAGTTTCTTTAAGGGAGTCTTGTCACTGCTGTGATGTATGGGGAATCTGTAGGGTGCAATTCCTTGTGTCCCAAGGATCAGGAGCACTGTTCTTATATTAAAAATTAAAACAAATAAATATAAAAGCTGCCCCACTCTTGGCAGTGAGCAGTGCCATCCAGGATCAACTTGCTCCTGGTTTTTCCTTTCCCTCTGCAGCTTGTGCAGTTCAACTTGGTGCCAGGGAAGCCTCTTGCTGGCAGGGGAAGAGCAGTCAGGCTGTAACTGTGGGGCTGTTTCTCCTGCAGTGCACTGACGCAGATGGCCCAGCTGTGGATCGTGCCAGGGCCTGGTGTGAGATGACGGATATCCCATATTTCCGGTAGGAGCTTCCTTTTCACTCTCTGTACAGACCTATTTTTATCCCTCTCACTTCAGACCTGGCTGTGGCATACATCATCCCAAATAGCATCCCCTCCAAGGCATGCCTGCCAAGCCCTGCCCCCTGCCCGCTCCCCTCACACCTCAGTGACACAGTGGAGGATGCCCTGGCCCCCTGCACGAGCTGATGCACCGCTGATGCCTCGTCGGGGGCCAGTTAATGAAGGCTTGAGGGATGCTGTCTTGCGTGGACCTTCAGGATGTGCATCCTGCCCTATTCCACCATGCACAGCCTGTTTTGGACTTGGCCCTCATGTACTGTGGTTGTTGAACTGTGGCTCTGCAATCCTGGTAGATAATGGACAGTGAGCACCTCGGTGGCAGGAGCCACTTGGCAAAAGTCTCCTACTTGGCAAGCTTGCACCTGGTCACCTTTGTGTCTGTGCCCAGCTGGTGATGCTGTCTTGGTGTCTGCAGGCTCAGCCCTCAGCTGCACACGGAGGTGATGCTGGACGAGGTGAATGACACTGTGCTGGTGAATGCTCTCTGGGACACCCAGCTGTACATCTACCAGCACCGGGAGGAGTTTGAGCAGCTGGTGCAACATCTCTGCCGATGACTGATCTGGAGGTTCCCATTCTGCATCCCAAAGGCAAGGAGCAGCAGGCACTGAAATGGCTCAGATTTGCCCCTCAACCAAGGTTGAAGTGGGGGAGGGACTTGTAATAATAATTATGGGGAATTAATAATATTTAATAGACAACAGTGCACATATACATGTATTCCAGGACAGCTATGAAATGTTGACAGTTGTCCTTGTTCTGTAGCCCCATCTCTGCTGCTCTGCTTGGTTTTGCTGCCCTGCTGTCTAACCCAGAATCCAGAGCCCCCAGCTACTTGTCTTGAGGTGTAGCAGCTGGAATGTCTCCTGTCTTGCAGTACCTCCACTGACAAAGCACCATGCACCTTCCCACGTCACAGAATGGCCTAAAGCCCAACGAAGCTTCAGGGATTGCTTGGCTCACAGGGGCCAAGGTATTTCAGAGTGTAAAATATTGGGAAAAGGGATTATTTTTCCTTCAACATGCCCAGTTTGAAGAGGAGCAGAAATACTGCAACTTTTTGGAGTAGATATGACACAGAATGTTGCATCTGGCCTTGCGAGAAGGGCAAACCTTTCCTGAGACAGTTGTCTTCTGTAGCAGCTGCTTCTTTCTCCTCTGAGGTGAGCTGGCAAGACATACTGACTGTACCTAGGGTGGGAGCAGACCCCCTCCAGGGGGTCCCTCCAGGACTTTTAGTGTCACCTGATTTGCTGTGCTGCTCTTTGCTCAAGGGCTGAGATGTGAAAGCCTGACTTTACTTGCAGCAAGGTCAGGGTAAGGGACAAGAGCCTTTGCTTGGTGGAGAGATCATTTCTCTTTTTTCTTAACATGGAAATGAAATGCTCTCAGATTGGTTCCCACCAAAGAAGCTGACCTTGTGACAAGTGGGTTTACCTTTTTTTACTACTGGAATTTTCACTGTGATTGGTATAATACTTATTGTTTCTGCAGTAAATTTTGCATATTTATAAATAACTTATGTCTGTATTTGGAGGCATTTTGAGGAGTAACCCAGAAAACTGAATCTTCAATCCTTTGATTTTGACTATATGGACTCCCGTTGTGCTGCTATGAAAAACTGACATGACCTGAAATAAAGAAGGATTTGCACTTGGTTCTGATATCATGCAGTCCATGGTTGTCGTCTCTCTGTCTCCATCCTGCAAGTTTCCAGAGGGCTTCTGAGCTTGCAGCCTCTGAATTTCTTGCAGGTAGAAAATAAGGACTAGGGTTCCTTGAGACACAGGCTTATACCAAGAGGTGAATGACCTGTCTCTGCAGACAGCCCTGGGAGCACATGTGTGGTGTGAGTGGCTGATTGTCCCACAGTAGTTGCAACCAGAGCAAAGAAGGCCCTACAGGTAACATCCCCAGTTTGTATACTAGGTATGATGTTCTATGGCATGGGAAATCCCTTCGGCTCTTTCAGGTCACCTGTCCTGGCCGTGCTCCTTCCTGGCATCCTGTGCAGCTCCTCACTGGCAGAACATGGGAAACAGAAAAGTCCTTGACTTAGACTTAGCAACAACTACAACACTGGTGTGTTATCAACATACTAAATCCAGTACACAGCACTGTACTAGCTGCAGGGAGAAAATTAATGCAGTCCCAGCCAGAATCAGGGCAGCTCAGGGTGAGGGCCCTGGGAGCTATTCAGCTGTTGTGCCCTTGGTCTGGAGAGCAGTGAGCAGCCAGTTCTACTCCTCAGCTGGCAGCAGGTGCTGGGGAGTGCAGGGGCTGTGGGTCATGCAACCTAGTTTTGTATCCATCAGCTCCTCACCTGCCCGAGCCAGGCTGTGGCACAGTGGCCTTTGGAGACCTCCAGACCCATCCTGAGCAAAGGAAGGCTGGGAGCCCTGTGCCCACCACTCTGGACTGGGATGGGTGCTGCCAAGGGAAGCTCTGACTGGGTTTTGCTTTGTCCTTCTCTGCCAGTTGCATGCCCAGGAGCACTTGCAATGGCAGTGCCAATCCCAGCTCACCAGAGGTGAAACGCAGAAAGGATTCAGAAAGAAGCCTGTTCCTGCTGCTGGGGAGTCTTGCTGAGACTGGGTGTGGGAGGGAGGATAAGAGTCAGAGGGCGGAAACCTAGAATGGGGGAATAGAGGGCAGGGAAGAGTTGAAATCTGTGTTGAGCTTTCCTTATGTTCACCCTGCCTGTTGCTATTTGCTGCCTCTGATCACAAGCTGAGGGGGATCTCCCAATTCCCGAGGTGTCTGCATGAGAGAGACCTGAAAATGCTCCACTAGCAAAGCGAAGCTGGACAAGCCACCCCCAAGTGGCAGCAGTGATGGAGGCAGCAAGCCATAAGGCAGTTACTTGGGCAGGTGGCTGGCTCTGCAGGTGTCAGGACAGGGAGAGCTGGGTACCAAGCCGGCAATCAATAATGCAAGGAGGCAGTCACGTGTCCTTGCTGGCTGTCGCAGGATTCCTCTCTCCCCAGAGTCTGGTTACTTCCAGAGATCAAGTTCCAGTCTCTCGGCTGGTGAATTATTAAACTCCATCAGTGCTCCCTTTGTACCACATCTGTGTCTTCCTGCTGTCTGTCCTTGCCAGTGACAGGCTCTTTCCATCCAGCCTGCTGTGCAGAAGCAGAGTCCTCCCAGCCAGTATAGCACCTTGGACTCTCCTTTGCTCCTTGCTTCTCTGTGGGAAAGGGAATAGGCTCCAGAGATGGATCTGTCCTACAGATCCACCATCTCCATCTATAAGGTGAGTGTTGGCATCAAAGGCTGCTCTTATTTGTGTAGGGGTGTTGTGTGGGTGAGAGAAGAGCTGTTTTCTGCCAAAGGCTCCCTTGGGTGGAGAGCTGAGGGATGAACTGCAACAGTCCCTGTGGGCTCTGGGGTGTGTTTGAAAGCAGATGGCTGGCAGGAGGAGAGGGTGGCATGGGTCATAAAGGCAGATTTGGGAAGGAATTGGGCAACCAGGGGGGTTCGAACGTGGAGCGTGAAGGGTGACACACCTTGGTTGCTGGTAGAAGGAGAAGTACAATCAGCTGTTTTTCCCCTCACTGGAAAGAGCAGTCTGATCTCATAAATGCTTCCCTGCACACTTCAGTGGTGAATCAAGGTGGTGAGGGCTGGCAGAAGAAAGAATTGCTTATTGCAGTCTCTGGTCTTCTCTGAATGTACACCTTTGAAAAATACAGCAAATAAAAGTGGAGAGGCTGGTCTGAAGTCCATCTCGTCTCTTACTAAGCTGCTGACTCTGGCAGTGCACCACATCCTCGCCAGGAAAGAGTTCTGTTCATGCCTGGATTCTAAACAGTGGCCTTCACACTGGCCAGCTCTGGGTTGAGGGAAAAGGCTGCTCAGATCCCCGTGCAGTTACTCCCCTGCCTGCAGTGGATGTGGGACCCTGGGAGAAAACCATCTTCATTCAGGCAACCACTTGGCTCTGCAGTGGCCTACCTTGCCCTCTGGCACTGCTCCTCTCCTGGCTAGCTTGGGAAGACTAAAGGCAGCCCAAGTTCCTAACCACCTTCTCTGCAGGGAGCTGACTTTGTGCTTGGATGCACATCACCACAGCCAGACAGTGCTGTGGCTGGGGGACCTCCCACCCAGCCAAACTGCAGCAAGGGGGTTATCCCCCTGCTCACATCTCTGGGGCATGGGGAAGAATGGCATTAACATGCTTCTGCCTGACCACAGAGTATCCTGGAGCAGTTCAACCCTGCGTTGGAGAACCTGGTGTACCTGGGGAACAACTACCTTCGTGCCTTCCACGGTGAGTGGGGTCCCACATAGCTGGGGCTCCAAACCATACTGCTGGCATCCATCCTGGGCATCTGCTGTGCTGTCACCCAGGACAAGGTTGCTGATCACCACCTCTGATGTGTCCTGAGCTGCTCTTAGGCACTCTACTGCTCCAGGACCCACTGCTGATGGGGAGAGCTGGGGTGCCCTTGCCTATAGGCAAGGTACCAGGGCATGGCTGTTCTTTGTGCTGCTTGCTGGGTCTGGTCATGGTGGGAAGGCAGGCCATGTTCTTATCTCCCTCCCCTCTCCTCTCCTCTCCTCACAGCATTATCCAAAGCAGCTGAAGTGTATTTTAAGGCAATTGAGAAGATTGGGGAGCAAGCTCTGCAGAGCTCCACCTCACACATGCTGGGTAAGGCTCTCCCACACATCATCCTCTGTCCTGTGATGAGCCACAGTTACATTTTTTTTGCTTTCTCCCTTAGCTGGTCCCTTTTCAGGTATTGAGGGAAGAAAGATAGCTCCTCTAAATGGTGCCTCACCACACCAGCCCCTGTCCAGGTGGTGAGAATCAAATTTATTGTGTGTCCTTGAATATCCCTCATGGCCCATGTATTCCTCTGAGATCAATGACTGAGCTCAGGTCCCGGGATGGTCCTCCGATGGTGGACCTCTCATGGAAATAGTCCTTGTTGAGGCATGTCTCATCATGGAGGCACCATTTTGTTCCTCCTTGGAGGTGTGAGGGAAAAGCTGGAGAGCATGCACTGACAACAGCTGATGGGGTCTTGTCCTCCTGAGCCTGCAACAGCTGGGGTGGCAGCTTGGGGCTGAGGGGCTTACACTCAGCCGTGCAAATAACTCTGGAGCCTAGTGGCGACTGCTGAAAATATGTTCAGGGAACTGTCCACTGCTAAACATTTTAGTAAAAAGCTTCCAGCAGATATGTCCTTTCTGCAGACTCCTGTTGTCATGCGCACCTCCCAGATAGCTCCTCTGCTCCCTGTCATCAGTCTCTTCCTTTCCTGGTTTCATAATACCAACATTGGTGAGGTGGGACTGTGCACAGTATCAGCAGTGAGTGCCGTAGTTGCCCTCCCATAGGACAGCCAGAACTGTGCACTGCAGCTGGGGTGCCATTGGTATTAGAAATGGCACGTGTATGGGCTGTGGCAGAGCAGAAACCCAGAGCCCATGGCAGAGGCGAGGCTGCTGGCTGGCATCTGGTGCTGTAGCAGAGCGCTGGTCCAGTCACTTCATGGACTGGAGCAACCCTGTGTTGGCAGTGCCTGGGGAGGAAGGCTACCAGCCTCTCTCAGGGTGCAGAGAGCAGTGCTTTGTGATATCTCTTGGACTTTCACACCCGTGTATCATCAGCCTGAGTTGCACCATGCTGGTCTGCCTCCTTGGGCACACAAGGAATCAGCCGCAGTATTTTAACACTTTCTCCTGTCTCTTTCCTTGAAGGTGAAATTCTTATGCAGATGTCTGATACGCAGAGACTACTGAGCTCTGATTTGGAAGTTGTGGTGAGTGGTTTTCCCGAGGGCTGGTGGGGGTAGGGAATAAAGGGACTTCCTTAAGCACAGCTTATCAGCATTTGCCAAATTCACCTGTCCTCATATGTGCCTGCAGGCAGGTGTCTGCCTCCCTGCTATCCATGCTGCACATGGCAGAGGAGTGTTACAGAGCTGGTATGCCCAGAGCTTGGCTGGGACATTCAGGCAGGAAGAGAGTCTCTAGAACAGCAAGTTTTATGAGCCACCCCTCACCACAGTGCCTGCAACATCCCACTTGGGGAAGGCATGAGAGTGATGGCTCCTTCACCTCTTTCAGGCTCAGACCTTCCATGTGGACCTGCTGCAGCACATGGAGAAGAACAGCAAAATGGATGTGCAGTTCATCAGTGTGAGTGACGAACTCCCTTCTTCTCATCCTTCCTTGTTTCCTTCTCCCCTCTACCCAAGGATTTTTGCTTGAGCATTAGAGATCTTCCTTGACTTTTCTCAGCAGGAGTTAGGGGGGCTTGTCTTCTCATATCATGGAACAAACCCGCTTTGTTTGCCTGATGGTGGAGGGATGAAGAGGGCAGATGGTTGGTCTTTCTGCAGTGGGAATTGCAGAATGCTTCAGCAGAGCTGAGAGACTCAGCATCCCAAAAGCAGAGTTCCCAGCTTTCCCAAATCAGCCTCTGCATGGCTGTGGGTTCTGTGCCATTGTGGACCAGCTGGCCATGCTGGTAGATAGTGTCATGGAGGGTGACAGAGGCCTGGGAGTCTGCTCCCAGTGCTGGGGGAACTGAGTGCCAGTTCTTGCTCCTGAGATCTTGAGGTTCATCAGCACCCTGGGGCCATTCAACATAAAAAGAAAGGTAAAGAAAGACTTTTTATAAGAGGTCTGGGTGAAGCCTGATTTCAGGGGGACTCAGATGTCCAACCATCCATCAGAGCAGCACTCTTCCTGCTTCACAGTGTGTCTGGGTCTCAATTCCTCACTGAGCCTGGCTTCTCCCTTGCAGGAGAGCCAGAAGCACTATGAGCTGGAGTACCAACGCAGGGCCACCAACCTGGATAAGTGCATGGCAGAGCTGTGGAGAATGGAGAGGGCTCGTGATAAAAACACCCGGGAGATGAAGGTAAGCAGTGATTTCAGGAAAGGGAACTGGAGAAAAGAACTGGATGATCTCTGTGGAGCCAGGGTTGATTTCTCAGCAGCTTTAGGCAAGGGGTTGCCCACAATATTCAAAGAGCAGCAGGTTTATCTTGAAAGCAGGAAACTCCCACTCTACAGGGTGCTACTGACCTTCCGTGCTCACTTCTGCCAAGCCTTTCCCTCACTTAGGAAGCCTCAGCGTGCAAAGACTTAACCCCTTGCACTCTGCTCTGTCTTCTCTGTGGTGCTACAGCACTGCAAATGGACTGGGAAGCTGATTGACATGATGACCCCTTTTCAACCATTGCCCTGCCATGTGCGAGCCCACTCTGCTTGGTTTTCACTGATCCCTTTCTTTCTTTCTTCCCTGCTGTGCAGGAGAATGTGATGCGACTGCGCTCGGAGATGCAGGCATTCGTCTCTGAGAGCCAGAGGGAGGCTGAGCTGGAGGAGAAACGCCGCTACCGCTTCCTGGCTGAAAAGCACCAGATGCTCTACAACACTCTCCTCCAGTTTTATAGCAGGGTATGGCCCTGATGTGTAGGGCAGCAGAGCTGGGAGAGCCGGCAGCAGGGCTGGAGTGGGAGCATGGAGCCAGGGCTGAGCTGTCCCTTAGGTGAAGGCAACATCTGTGTGTGAACTGGGCAGGAAAGTCTATTTTTTTTCTTGCTGTGAGGTTCAGGCTGGCCATACTAGGCTGGAAGAACATGGCTGGGGCTGAGGATGGTGCTGACACAGGATTAGTTGGGTATGTGAGTGATGGAGGAGAGAAGGATGATGTAAGTGTTTATAGCAGGGTCATTGGGACCGTGGGGTCTGTGCCATTCTGGAAATTCACTCCTGTAGTATGCTGTTTGGCCATTCCCACAGACATGATTGTGGGAGGATGTGGTCCCTAATCTAATGCATGTGTCAGGCCTAGGCTGCCTCTGTAGCTGTTCTGCCCTGTCCATCACTGCCTCTTCACTCTTTCTCCCCAGGCTCGGGGCATGATCCAGACCAAGGCACCACGGTGGAAGGAGCAGCTGGAGGCCAGCCGCAACCCCTCAAACAGCCACTCACAGGGTCTTCTCACAGCCTCCCACAGCCAGGGGTATCCATCAGGACGGCTCACGCCCACCCACCTCGAGATGGTGAGGAGCCCACAGACATCTTCACCTTATTTGGTGCAATATTGGAGCAGGTTGCCCAGAGAAGTGGTGGATGCCCCATTCCTGGAAACATTCAAGGCTGGACAGGACTCTGAGCAACCTGATCTAGTTGAAGATGCCCCTACTCATTGCAGGGGGTTGAACTAGAAGGCCTTTAAAAGTCTCTTCCACCCCAAACTATTACATGATTCTATGGTGGTGAAGCTGCAGGGCAAGGCCAAGCCTTGGCCAACCATGGTACTTGCTGCCATGTCCTGCTTCCATGGCCTTTCCTGGCCAAGACGAAGAGAAGCATGCCTATGGGCTGCAATGGGGGAGTGTGCTGTGTTTGGCTTTCTGAGAGGAACCATGTATCTCTCAGATCATCTCCTGCACAACACAGTCTCTGTGGATGTGTGTTCAGCCTCCTTTCCTTCCAACAGCCCCAGAGACCCCTTGGGGACTTTGCTTCTTCTATGACTGGGAGTAGATCCAGCGTCTTCTCTCCAGAGCCTCCAGAAATGGGACTGTCTCCTCAACCAGAGTCCCCCAGGCGGCCACTGCAGAGGACACCATCAGCCAGTATGACCCATATCTGGGAGCACTGTTGTGGGGAGACACAGGGTTTGGACCTCTCTGGGAAGGGGGTTGGGTTTGGAAAGGGACCACCACTCTAGCAGACCACCAGTCCTCAGCCACATTCCTGGCCATGGTGAGAAGAAAGTGCTGGGAGCTGGAGATGGCAAGGGTGAGGTAGAAGGTGAGCTCAGCCTTCAGGGCAGGGTCCGCTGAGGGTAAAGCCAGGCACCCTGGCTGGCTGTGTGAGGCCTGCAGATGTGCAATTTTCAAGGCTCCTTGAACCACAAGCACCGACTTTTGCTGGTGCTCCATTTTAGTAAAGCACTTTCCCTCATGCTAGAGACTAAATATCAGCTTGCCCTGTGAAACCCAACCATTTACCTCATGACTCACCTACTTTTCCTTCCTGAGACATTTCAGCTTAAAGTGTTTAAAAAAGGTAAAAAAGGGCAGAGGGAGAGAAAAATTACCCAAATAGTCAGTAGCTCTAGCAGGGTCAGGAAGAGACCTGTCTGGCAGGGCATCAGCCAGGGCATGCAGTGCCTATGCTCTAGACATTTGGCAGAAGAGGACATAGTGCAAAGCGAATGGTTTTGGCTTCCGTTGATTTACTCCTGCAAGATGCTTACCATGCTTTGCCCATGCTATGCCCTGTTCTCTCCCTGAGAGACAGTCCATCTTTTCCCCTTCTGGAGTAATTGCTTGACTGGGGAAGCTCTGGACCCTTTGAGGCAGTGTGGCTCCTACAGGAGGATGCCACACTCCACCCAGACTTCTTGGATACCTCCCCACAGGTTTGCTTCCTACGGGCCGTACCTCCCGTTCTGGTTCCTTTGGCGAGGCCAGCAGTGGCAGCGAGGGCAGGAAGAGGAGTGGCACGGCGAGAGTGCAGGCTATTGTGCCCCACACGACAGGTGTCAACCGGACCCTGCTACGGTTTGACCCCGGGGATGTCATCACAGTGCTGATGCCAGATGCGCAGAATGGCTGGCTGTACGGAAAACGGGAGGGCTCGTCCACGTATGTGACTCTGGTGCTGTATACTGGCCTGATGCAGGCTTGTCGGGTCTGGAGCTGGGAGGGTTAATCCCAAAATTACCACCCACCCTCCCCATCTGGTGTGGCCTGGGCACTGTGTCTCATCCACCATCTCAGTGGGACATCACCGTGTCCTCAGGGATGGGGGCTCTCTGAGCTGAGGAGATGTGGTGGGGCAGGGCTCGCATGGATGAGCTGCCTGAAAAAGCTCCTGGGGCTTTGGGTGGAAGAGCCAGGGATGCAGTGACCCTCCTCCTGGCTTGCATGACTGAGTGACTCCTGTCATGGGATCCAGCTCAGGGCCATGAACTGCTGGAGTTACCTGAGAGGCTTTAGCTCACACTGCAACTGCTGCCACAGCCTCCAGCACAGGCAGAACATGGAAACTGCTGCACCCAGCGCTTACTGAATTACTCCCTGTGGCGCTGCTGTCCAACACCTGTGTGCAAAGCCTGCCCCGTTCCACACAGGATCCCTACAGTGTGCTCTGCAGGAATACTCATACTCAGATGTGAGATGAACAAGAGCAGTGCCTTTCTTTTTGGGGAGTTTCTGGAGTAGAGCTCATGAGAAATCCCTGGAAGAGTTTTCCATAGCTTCCATGTGACTGTGGTTAGTTGAGGTGTCTCTTCCTGTATTACACCAACATTGCTCCCAGGAGCACAGATTTTGCACGGCCTCTGAGATAAGTGAGTCCTGCTCCAAGCTCAAGGTCTGTCTCATGATAACCCTGTGCCCCACCTATGGGTGAAAGAAGTTCAGGAACCCTGTGACACGTGGTAGTGTCAGCAGTGGCTTGATTGATGTATGGGATGGATGTAGATCAAGAATGCCGGGCAGCTGAATCTAAAGAACCACAAAGCATGGCTTTCTGGACCTCATTTGTCTGTTCCTGTGCCCTAGGTGTGGCTGGTTCCCTGAAGCTTATGTCAAGCCTCTGGAGGATGCGAGGGAGATGGAGGAGCCAGACACCAGGTAAAGGGAGGGCAATTGGCCAGGCAGGAGCTGGAGTGGCTCCTGATACTCGCTGTATGCCAGTGGGGTAATTGTTTAGGGTGTGCCCCATGGGGAGCTGAATGCCTCCCATGCTGCAGCACCTGCCAAGAGTCTCATGATGCCTTGCGATCTCTCAGGCTTCCCTAGGTGGCTCCCTTAACACATGCAATGTCTTCTCAAAGGCGCTTGTGACTGGGCCAATCCAAGCCATGTGTATTTCTTCCAGAGGCATCCCATGTTGTGGCTAGCATGCATGTTGCTCCCTATTCCTTCCTCTTTGACTCCCACCCCACTGTCTTCTCCTCTTGCTCAGGTCTTTCCCACTGCGAAGCAGTCACAGTATGGATGACATCCTGGACCGTCCAAGCACTCCTTCCTCTAGCAGTTACTGGCCTGCCACTGCCCAGCCCACTGTGCCGAACCCACCTCCCCTCTCGGTGGGTGCCAGCAGTCACCAGAGCGGGGTGGTCACCCCAGTCAGTTCTGGCTCCAAGATGAGTGCAGGACGAGTGACTGGTGGATATGTATGGAATGGGTGACACCTGACTTTCACCTTCCAAGGCACGCCTTTTCTGCTTTGGCCTGTAAAGACAGAAAATCACCTTTCAGATGTTGGTGAAGGGACCTACTCCCTTCCTAAGTTAAGGGGTCTCGTTAGCACCAGCCTTTCTCACCCAGTCTGTCTGCATGCCACCATGCCTGATAACCCCTGCCAGCCAGCCTTGTGTGTGCAGATCCTCAGTGCCTGGCTTTGTTCCCACAAGGAACTGCTTTTCTGCTCTTGCCCTTCTCATTTTTCTCTCTTTTTGCCCACCAGGGACCCTTCAGTTCAGTCCTTTTCTCCATGACTTCCCAGCCTGATTTCTGGTGGCTCCAGGGCAGCACCTCTTTCTGCTAATAGTAGGACCATGGAGTGATCAGGCTGGGCTGGGAGTGGGTGACCAGCTAACAGAGATGCCATCCTTCTTCTCCCTTCAGAGAATGGAGAGGAGTTTTATAGGGCTCCTCTTCTAAATTCAGGCAAGGGCTGAGTTACTGTCACAGCTGGGGTAGGGAAAGGCTGGGAAGGCAGAGCCATTTTTGAGAGCCTTAGAACAAGTGGTGTGCAACCCATAGCTTATGGATGGCACACTGAGAAGGAAACCCTCCTCTTATCCCTGCTTTCAGCTGTGAGGAATTGACTGGGGAGAACAAAGTTAAAGTTGAGGACAGGTAAAGGTGAGGACCTTTGAGATGAAAGAATGGTGCTGCCCATGGTCTCATAGAGGGCTGGGAAACTTCCTCTCCGATCACTGGTTCCAGGCCAGTGCAAGGTTGCAAACTATTGGATGGCTCAAAGACCTGAAAACCACATTTAATTACTACTTTTTTCCCTTTAGGTCCTGCTCTGTGGTTTTAGGTACTCTCAGGCTGCATATCACAGGGATACAGTCTCTGCAGCCTCTCTGTCCCTCTGGGTCACTGGTTTTCATCTGGACCCAGAGCTAGGGTGTAGGGATAGACCTGAGATTGAGCAATAAAATGTGTGGAGCATTTGGAGTAGCATGGAAGAGGGCTTGAGCCTCACTAGAAGTTTGGAAAGAGTCAGCCTTGCTTTAGCATATAACCAAGATGTCTCCCGGTTGAGCCACGAGCAAATGGGAGTGCATTTGATTTTGGATCACAGATCACCACATGTGGCTTTCTTGTCTGCCACCAGCTACAGAAAGTGGTGTACTTCAGCAAGCCAGTTGTCACTGATCCTTCACTATCTACTGGCCAAGAATAGGTCCCACAGGGCCTAGGTCCATCTTTCTCTCCCAGATTTGTCCACATTTAAACAATATGTGGTGTAGGGTAGGTAGGAAAAGCTCCTGAGTTTCCCATGGATGCAGAAAGCATGTGAGGGCACTAACAATAAACTCTTTGCCAGGGTGTGTGGGCAGCATGAGGGGGCATCTCTGGCTGTGCTGGCAGGGTGAAATGTAACTCAGACTGTCACTGTTTGCTGTGCTCTTCAGACAAAACACTTCAGGGATCTGAACCATCTTCTTTCTTCCCCAAGACAAAGGAAGGTGTCTTAGGGGAATAAGGAATCTCTGGTGTAGGGATAACACCCTACCACAAAATTCAGGGTCTTATCTATAGCAGGGAATTTGTGGGCTTTTGAAAAGCTTGAATGAATAAGGAATCAGAGCCCTGTTAATAGGACTTGGGCTCCTAACTCACCTGAAGTGTTTTGTGAAATCTTCCTCTATGTATGCAGTGTCCCCTCCTGCCCCACTTTTCTCTCTCCATTCCCTATGCCAGATTGCTCACTGCTGCTTTTCTTCTTACTGCAGAAATCAGGACTATTTGACCAGCCTCCTGAACTCTTCCCACGGTGAGTGAGACGGGGAGCTCTGCTCCGGAATCCTCAGATGGGGAGGGGGAGCATTATTACAATGCTATTATTATCTAGTATTTTTGATTATAAAATGTGGGAGGAACAGGGAAATGTCTGGAGGAAAGCAATGCACAGCCCACCTTCCAGGCAGAGATGGTCCATTCTGGCCTCTGCTGACTGGAAAGGCTCTATCCTAACTCTGATAAAATGAGGTAGAACCTGAGAACCCTGAGCATATGTCCTGACCTGCACGCTCCTTCCCATCCATTTTGCAAGAGCCACAATAGCAGCTCACAGCCTCAGTGTGGAGCTACATGACTGGGCAGCTCTGCCAGCTTGAAACGGCCGAGGCATAAGGGACTAAAAGCCATGTGGCTTTTAGTTTTGCTGAGTCAGATCTGTGGAGATGAGAATTGCCATAAATCCCTGCTTTCCCTGCCCTTACAGCTGGATTGGTGTCTCCATGTTTCTGGAGTTTCTTTTTCTGCTCTCTGACTTCTTTTCTGGAGGTCAGGGGCTGTAAGTGGAGACTGCTATTGCAAGGGACAGACATGCGCTAATGTCCCTTCTTCAAGCTATGAAGGGGAAGGATGAGAGGCCCTGAGGAGAGCCCAAGGGGAACCACGTGGGGAACTTGCAGCAGGATGTGTTAAGGAGGGAGAAAACATGCTCAGCAACCAACTTTACCACACTCTCCTTGACTGTCCAGCAGCACTAAAGAGCCTTTGCTTGGTCAGAAGGATCCCTGCATGGAAATTGCAGATTTTGTGATGGTTGCCTGTTTCCTTTCCCTTTCCAGAGGAACCAACCCCTTTGCCACAGTCAAGCTGCGTCCCACAGTCACCAATGACCGCTCGGCACCCATCATCCGATGAGGCAGGGTTGCAGATATTAACCAATTTCAGCAGAAAAGGAAGAAGAGGACAAGTGCTACACTGCCCAGCTGGGCAGCAACCTAGTCCTATCACTCATGGAGTGACCTCTCTTTCCCCTTCCTTCCCCCTGGGACAATGGGACCTGTCTCACTTGGGTGTCTGGTGTGCTTTAGCCAGCAGTAGGTCCCTGCTGTTCTTTTTGGATTGATCCTTATCCCCCCTCCCCATGTGGTGTTTCTGTACTTGAGTGGGAGAAGTCTGGTTTTACAGGTGCTGGTGGCCTGGGAGAGGGGATGCTGCTGGTCTGGGAGGCAGAGGGATGGATGGGTAAGAACACCTGCAGCACAGGGCAGTGCTATCATAATACTGAAAGTGAAGCTTTGCTAGCCCTGCTGTGGGCAGAGGACTCTCACTGAACAGTTCCTTTGCTACCAGAAGAACAAACCTCAAAAGGAGGAGGCTGCAAGAAGGCTTCCAGTGTCATGGTCTGGCTCATGGGCTTTGGTTCCTTTAGCAACCATGTACTTTTGTAGCAGCACCTGCCCCTTCTCACCCCTAATATAGCCCCTTGCCTTGCTGTGCACCCCAGAGCATGGCAGGGGCAGGTGGCAATGCCCAGCACCGCTGCCCCACTCCCTCACTTACTGACCCATGGAAAATATATGGGCTTTTTTAAATAAAATGGAGAACACAGCTTCTGTAGCCATTCCAGCAGCTGGAACTCTACCTCAGTCAAAGGATGCAGGAGGAGGAGAACAGGTGGTCCTCACCAGCACTGGTGCCATGATGGTTCCCCATGGTCATGGTGTGGAACACTGCAATGCCATGGCTACAGATGGGGCAGCTGCCAGCCCAGGGGCACAGGGTGCATGTGGAGGGTACCAGGGGGGCTGCAGCACCTATTGCACCACTGGCTGTCCCTTGGGCCCCCCCTGGCTGTAATGCCACTGGATGGCAGCAAGCCCCCAGCTGCTGGCTGCCATGTGTGGGCAGGCATGTCCTCCCTGGCAGGACAAGGTCCTGTGGCCATCTTCTCCTCGCCCTCCACTGGGATGTGTGTGTGTCCTGGGCACCCCAGGGCTGCTCAGTGTGGGGGGAATGCTCCCCTGGGACCTGTAGGGGCCTTACCAGCCTGGGGATACCCTATGTGTGCTGGGGGAGCCCTCACGGGAGAGGCAGCGTGAGCGAGGGAGGGAGTGGGAGCGATGGCTGGGGCTTAGCTGATTAGCCTTATTAAGATATTAAACCCCGGCTGCAAGTGCTGCCAAGTTCCTGCAGCCCCCCCGCTGGGGGGCTTCAGGGGTTTACAGCACAAGCCTTTCCCTCCCCAAAACACCAGCTGGAGCGAACCCCAGCACCCTCCCTGGAAGTAAAGGGCTTTCCCAATGTGTGGCCAGAGATTGGCTTGACCCCAGCGCTTGCCAGACCCTCTCCCGTGAGTCAGCCACTGCAGGGGTTGTTTTGGAGGGGGCATTATTGAGATGCCATGGGTGAGCTGGATCAGGTAGTTTGAGCCATGGCTGGTGGTGATTCCTTGGCTGGTCCACCTTGTCTTCCTTCTGTGCTGGGCACATGCCCTGCAAAACCACTCCAGCTTTTCTCCATCCTGCCTGGCAGTGGAGGAAGTGGTGGAGTGCTTCAAAAGCTCCATTTTGCTCCTTATGGAAGCGTGAGCCCATGCTCTCATCCTCCCCTGCCCCCCACCCCAGCACCCTCACTCCTGGATGCCAACATCCCCCAACCTCACCCTGCTTCTACCTGACTCGATCCCTCTGCATCTACCCCTTCCAGCCTGCCCCACTCTGCTGGGGGAAAGGCAAGGAGCCCCTGGGCAGCAGGATTACCAAGGGATTCGGGCTGCGGCAGGCAGCCACCTCGTCCTCATTGGCTGGAAAAGCCTCTTAAAAGTGCAGAAGTGCTTTCTGCCCGCTCAGCAGCCGCCGGTCTCTGCCGACCTGAAACCATAAGCAGCCGCTGACCCACATCCACACTGGGAGCGCCGTAAGGCACTACGAGCACCCACAGTAGGCAAGAGGGTCCCACACACAGAACATCCTCCCAGACTGACCACAGGCAGCTTTGCTGGGCATCATTGGAACTGGAGGAAAACAGGCTGAGAGAGGGATTAGCTGTCTTGTAAAGACATAGCTGCTCCAAAGGAAGGAGTGGACCACAAAAGACTGCTCAACTGGTGCTAGATTCCTGCAGGCATTGCCCTGTGCCCACCATGGAGCAAAGATCCAGCAGGACCATCTAACGGGGCACTTTCATCTAGAGCCAGGAAGTGCCAGCCAGAGGGAGAAGAAAGCATTGCTGACAGGTCTGCTCAGCCCTTGGAGTTTCAGCTTGCGCTCAGGAGGTCATTGCTTCATTGCACAGGTCAGTGGCTCGGGGGGATGCTCTCATCCTCACTCTGTCAGCCTTTGGGAAAGCTTGTTTCAGGTCTGCACTCATTTAATTCTCTAACAAATGCTTTCCCAGAGTGTTGTCTGTGGGCTGGGGAGGCCGGTGGAATGAATTACGGCTCATGCACTTAATAAATGGAGCCCTGCCTCCATCCTTACTGGGTGGAGGTACTAAGAGCCATCTCAGTATTTATGTGGACCCTCATGGATGCTGCTTGCCTGGCACAGTAGGGCTTTGCTGCTCATCATCATGCACTGGATGCACTGTGCTCTATGTGTGTCCAGGGACTAGCAGCCACGTCTGAACCTGCTGTGCTCTTCTCCCTCCCAGCCTGAGCTTGTGACTTCTGGTGCTGGCGCAAGTCTTCTCCTTGTAGCCACCTGTAGCAAGCTCTGTGGCAGTGCCAGCTCTGGCACACCTCCCTGTGACGCACTGGAAAGGATGAGTGCCCATGCTGATGAGCTTTGAGGTGCATGTGAACTTACACATGACATTTTTACCTGTGAATAAAGCTCCTTAACTGAGGAGAAAATGATAGCAAATTGTAGAGTGTGTAAAGGCAGGTGCAGGGTACCTGGTGTGACCACTGTGTGCAGCCATGAGCTGAAAAGCATATGTGATGTTAGGAGCAAGGCAGCTCTGAACTTGAACTGCCTGGCTCAATGCTGGGATAAATCTCCAGAAGGGGTGTGCTATAGCATATTGGCCTTGGAGGCATCTTCACAGGTGAGCTTCTCTGGTGCACCTCATCTTTTTCAGCCAACATATACGTGCAGGCAGGTAAAAGCGCTTTCATTCTTTGATGTACAATTTGGTAGCACTGAGCAGGTAGCTCCTACAGAGGTACCCATCCAGCTCCAAACTCAAATAGTACTGGTGAATATTTGTCTACCCTGCTCTTCAAAAATGAGATGCCATGGACTCATCACTGAGAGCCAATGCTGCTGAAATCTCTGAAGAGCATGTCATAGACAAATATTTTCTTGCTAGGAAGCTGCATGGGGCTGCAGGGTTCAGAGAAAGATGAAGAGCAATTGTTTGATTAATTTGATTTGTGGTGTGGGATGAAACAAGGCTGGGAGAGAGGCCTGGATAAAATGTCTCAGGGTATGTTTGGTGGTTTGGCAGCTGCTCTTATTTGAAGTAGCTATGTGCAGCACATGGTGCAATGGTGGAGCTCCTGTGCTTTGGCAGCAGGTCACCTTTTGTACCACTGGATCTAGCTTATCAGTTAGATGGAGCTGGGAGAGGAACAGCAGGCAGGTAACAGCAGAAGCTGAGAGAGACTGTTCAGTCTGGCCATCAGTGTGCCAGTGATTCAGGTAACACCAGGAAAGTGTGAGGGGGAGTTGGAGGTATGGGTGTGGTATGGAGGTATGGGAGTATGGGTAGCTGGAGAGTGTAGAATTATTCTTTTCTTCCTTGTAATTATTCTTGGCCTTAAAAATAGCTTTATAACACCATGTTCTCAGTTCATGCCTTTGCCCCTTGCCACAGTCCCTGAGACTTGGGGTGGGAGGGAGAGATTGGAGTAGCCTAGGCCAGCACCCATGGTTCAGCCTGAGAGCTGCAAGGATATGGCCATGCAGAAGAGTTGCCCCAATCCGTGCTCAGAGCCAGATTCTACTCCCTTTTTTTTATGGCTAATGGGGTCCTGAAAGTTTTGGGGACTTAGGTGCGAACCATCTGGGCACTGCACTGAATAATCCCCTCGTATTTTCAGAAGCAAGGGTCCCTTGGGGAGGGGAAAGAGGGATACAGCTGGGGGTGGCTGATAGGGTAGGACTACCTTTACCTTACCCAGGGGCCCCAGCTTATGCCATCCACAGTTCTGCCTAAAGGATTTGCACTTGTTTGACATGCAATGGCAGCTATGGGAATCAGATCAAGTTGTCCTCACTGCTTGAAGGACACTAAGAATAGGTAATTCCTTAAGAAATGCACCCAGATCCAAAGCTCCCAGGTTCTAGCTGTGTGTGTCATATCCACAGGACTGTCATTGCCCCATCAGCAGTCTCTAGTTGGTGTGTGACTGCTGGCATTTCCCACAACTGCCAGTGACAGGGGATGGGGACATTGCTGCCATCTCATAGTCTTGCAGCTGAGGGAGCTGGGGAGGAGGGAGGACCCATGTTGGAAGTGTACTGCCAGAAAGATGGTGATAGAAGACAAACTGGACTCCAAAAAGCCCAGCTCAGGCATGGGGAATGCTTGTCTGATCCTACTTAGTAGCATGTATAATCAAAGTCCAGTGATGGTTTTGCATACAGGTGTGAAAATAAGCCTGCCTGACCAAGAAACTGAGACCAATTGTGCTGGAAAGGGCATGGCAGAGACCTGGTACCTAAGGGAGAAACGAAAAACATACCCATAGCAGCCAGCTGGAACAAAATTCCTGGGCAGCTTAAGAGCCCCAAGAGCAACTCACAAGACATCCCCTCTAATTCCCTCCTTCTCCCCATTTAGGCTTTGTTCTGGCCCCTCCGTGTAGGTACAGAGCCCTAATCTCTCTGGCATGCAAACAACCACCAGTTTTCTGTGCTCTCCCCCTTCACCTATTTCAAAAATCTGGCCCCTGATGACAGGGAAGGGAGGGCAAAGGAGAGTGTGGGCTTAATGGATCTCCTTGCCTCACCGCTGGAGGTTTCTGTGGCAGGGCAGGTCCTGGAGGACTCCCAGCTGGAGCAGATCAGCATGGGAGAGGCTCAAAGGAAGGCTGGGAACCAAAAAGGGTTCACATTTCTGGCCTTTACCTCACACCACTTGCAGGCAAGGCTGGATATGGAGAAAGTGGGGTGCTGCAGATCATAATGCCACATCAGATGCAGCACTCCAGGTTCAGCTGGGAGCTGTGGCACTGCCAGCTGTGTCTGGCCAGGGGTTATGGAGCTGTGGGCTGCCCTAGGCTCAGGGAGAGCTTCCCATCTGTGCCCAGCTGAGGCATGACCTCACACCCTGAAGCAAACCTGCCTTGCCTGACAGGATAAAGGTACAAAGAGCCAATGTGGTCCCTCCTGGGAGGCTCTCAGAGCTTGGAGATGGTGGGCAAGGAGGGAAACCTTGTAGTAAATANTCCTCACAAGTAGATTTTCTCTCTCTTTCTCTTGCCTTACTTCCTTCTTGCCTGCCTTTCCCCCCCTAGGCTAGAAGATGGGGAGACCTGATCCAGAGGAAGGGCAGCTCCCAGCTCCTGTGAAGCCCCCGGATGGTGGCTGGGGCTGGATCGTGCTCTTTGGCTGCTTTGTGATCACCGGCTTCTCCTATGCCTTCCCAAAAGCCGTCAGTGTCTACTTCAAGGAGCTCATGAAAGATTTCCATGTTGGCTACAGTGACACAGCCTGGATCTCCTCCATCATGCTGGCCATGCTCTATGGGACAGGTGATTCTTGGACACACTTCCCCCTCCCCAGCTTGTGCCTTTCCCTCTCTGCCACGGGCTCAACATGGACCCTTTTCATTCTCACTGGCCTGGTCATGAACCAAGATGCTGAATACAATTGTCTCCCACTTCTTTTCTTAGAAGTGTGCTGCATTTCATATCCTTTTATCCTCTGCCTCAGGAGACCTCAGGGGTCACCTCACCTGCCTCTTAGACAGTTGTTTGCTTCCACTACTGAAGTGTTACCCCTATCACAACCATACCCCTCTTGCTCCCAGGAAACAGGGGCCTGGAGGCTGAGAAAAGCAAAAGTCTCCACATCACAGCCTCTCTCCCTTGGCCAGGTCCAACAGATGTGTATCTAAGCAGCCATGCAGTGATCTTCATCATTACTGTTTCATCTTCCCTGATTGCCCTGCTTGAGCTGCCTGCCACTTTCCAGTTGTTCTGCCTCCTTCTGGTCTCCTACTCTGTGTCTCTTCTGCTTCCTCCTAGGACCAGTATGCAGCATCATGGTGAACCAGTTTGGCTGCCGGCCCGTGATGCTCATCGGTGGGCTGCTAGCTTCTGCTGGGATGATCCTGGCATCTTTTACCACCAACATCATTGAGCTTTATCTGACAGCTGGCGTGCTGACAGGTGAGAGCTCCAGGATTTGGGGGGGGAAAGCACAGGTTGTCCTGGGGAAGAGCCAAGACCCTGTTGTATTTCCCTTTAGCATTGCCATGTCTGCTATCAGTGTCCCCTCACCTATTTGCACATGCTATGGGAAGCATCTAGCCCTGAATGTTGCACTTGGGAGGAAGGTATCTACTGGAATCAAACAGGCAGGGCCTGTGGTTGAGGGGAGAGAGACAGAAAAAACGTATGTGGTGCTCAGTGAATGTGGCAACTGGGGTGGCATCACTATATAGTGGTAGGGGAGAGAGACAAAGCTCCTGTGTAAGGCACAGGTCCTGTCAGACATGGCTGCAGTCACCTGGTTCAAACACACTTCAGGTAGAGGTAGACAGGCTGGTTTAGCCCGTCTTCTGCAGGGGCAACCCACCAACATGAAGGTGCAGAGGCTTGTGAGGAACACATTCATCCCATCATGGGACTTCAGACTAGGATAGTCTGAGGGGAGTTTTCAGCTTGTTGCAAACCACATCTCATGTTCTTCCACTCCCTGTCTCCCTCCTGGCTCTCACTTTCATGTAGGTCTGGGTATGGCATTGAACTTCCAGCCCTCACTGATCATGCTGGGCACCTACTTTGACAAGCGTCGGCCTCTTGCCAATGGACTGGCTGCTGCTGGGAGCCCTGTCTTCCTTTCCTCCCTCTCTCCACTGGGGCAAGTGCTGCTGGAGAAGTTTGGTTGGCGAGGAGGGTTCCTTATCATGGGGGGCCTTCTGCTTAACTGCTGCACTTGTGGGGCAGTCATGAGACCCCTGGATATGGGCATGAAGCGGAAGATGGGGAAAGCTCAGGACAAATACGAAGCCAAGGAGATGCTGCCCATAGGAGGGAAATCAGAGGAGGGAATTAGCACCACTGATGGAACCAAGAAAGCCAAGAAAGCCAAGAAGAAGCCCAAGAAAGGAAAGAAGCTTCTGGATTTTAGTATCTTTTCCAACCGAGGGTTTATCATTTACACTATTTCAAAGTTCATCCTGGTCTTGGGCCTCTTTGTGCCCCCCATATTGCTCGTCAACTATGCCAAGGACACGGGCGTACCAGACACAGAGGCTGCGTTCTTGCTCTCCATCATTGGTTTCATAGACATCTTTGCCCGCCC
Organism: Sclerurus mexicanus; assembly: GCA_013396755.1. NCBI lineage: Eukaryota > Metazoa > Chordata > Aves > Passeriformes > Furnariidae > Sclerurus > Sclerurus mexicanus. Next base: position 208,507 of record VWZF01000983.1, on the reverse strand, counting down.
AGCCTGTGGCATGGTGGCAGGGTTGAAGTGGGTCCGCCCACACGTGGCATACCTGTTCAGCTTCTCTATGCTCTTCAACGGCTTGACAGACATCTGCAGTGCCAGGGCTAGCAACTACACAGGCCTGGTCATCTTCTGTGTCTTTTTCGGCATCTCTTATGGCATGGTGGGGGCACTTCAGTTTGAGGTGCTGATGGCCATTGTTGGCTCCCAGAAGTTTTCCAGTGCCATCGGGCTGGTCCTGCTTATCGAGGCTTTTGCTGTGCTCATTGGTCCACCCTCTGCAGGTAGGTCTCTTGCTGAAAAACACGGGTGAGTCATTTGGCTGCCATTCCACAGTATTACAGGTATTGGGCATGGACACAGTATCTGAAGAAAGATCCTATTTCTCAACTTTAAATTTCCTCTGGAAGCTGAGTGCTTACCTCTGGCTTCATTGTCAATGTTGCATAAAATCGTATGATGGATAGGGTCAGGCACATGCTGCAGGCAAACCTTTGAGAGTCTTCATTAGGACAAAGCAAAGGTCTTTCAATTTCTCCTTGTGTCCGTGGCCTTTTGATTGGTACTGTAAACAGCAATCTCAGTTTGTTCTGGCTCCAATCCCAAGATAGAGGTGTTTTGATGTCAATGAAGTCAAAACAGTTTGTACAGCCTCCCGAGGCATTTTCCTGATACTTTTTTTAAAAGAGGATTAAGACACCCACAGCTTTTCAGCCTGTCTAGTCCCTGTGTAGGTCCATGCCCTGCAAACTGACCACAAAAGGCTGTTGAATGGAGAGACCCTTCACCCAAAAGGTTAGTGTAGGTTAATGTTAAGCATCTGATCAGGTCTGAGAAAGCCAAATCATGCCAAAGATTTATTTTCCAATGAACTGCAGTTTCCTGCATATGTAATTTGCAAGGAAGAGTCAGGGACAAGACCACTCGCAAATCCTCAGGCAGGAACCAGTCCATTGCTTCCTGCACTCCCTTCCTTCAGCTATAACACATGGGCTAAAGCCCATCAGTGAAGACCTTGATGTGAAAGGTCTGTACCCCAGAATATACCACCAGTTATAAGCAAAACCTGCCCTCAGCATCTCCACCCAGCTCTCAGGTAAAAATTGGTGGTCAAGAGAAGACCCTCTAACAATAATTCATGTCTCACCTTACAAGCTGTGGGGCAATTGGCAGTCACAGGCCAAGAAGGGTCAAGAAAAAAGTGCCTTGGAGTCAGCTGCTGAGAGATCATAGAGGGGGAGGGGGATTTAACAGTGCCTTGCTTAAAGGAGCAAGGCATACCAGTGGGTGGTGACAGGGGACATTCCTCAGCCCTCCTGCCTCAGTTCAGCTCTGCCTTGGTACTGTGCACATGCAGACAGTGCCGGCTCACCAGGAATGCTGTTGGGGGCAGCCGAGTCGTGGTTCCCACCTTCCCCGCTGCTGCAGGACCCCCACGGTACAGGAAGCCCCAAACTTGGACTCTGTGGGAGCAGGACTGAGGGGGAACAGCGCTCAGCTGGAAGAAGGGGGTTGAACAAAGTGGCTTTGTTTGTGTAATCCTCCTGAGCTGCTTCCCGCTCTGTGGGGCTGAGGGGGTTTGGCACAGGATAAGCTGCACACACGCGCGCGCGCACACACACACACACACACGCACACTTGTGCACGCAGGCTGCTCGCTCGCCATCTGGCTTGGGTGAATAGGAGTACATTCACATGGTGGGGAATTCACTGCGTGCCTCCCCTGAGTGCTCCAGGAGGCACCTCAGTGTGTCCTGGGGCTGGTTTCAGGTCATGCACTGTAGTGCAGAAGGGACTGGGGATCACATGCACAGTCAGGAGCATGTGGGACTGAGATGAAGTCTGCAGTCCCATGGCCACATCCTGCCTTCACCAAAGACTGGGAACCCTCCCTCCATTGCCAGACCCAGTGCATTCAGAAGATACATTGAGAACATTTCTTTGGCAGAGAAATCATCAGGTGTAGGCCAACCAGAGGGATTTCTCTGCCAAAGAGAAGTTTCTTTTTCCCTTTAGGATGTTTTCCTGACATAATAGCTTAAGAAATAGAAATGCCTCTCTAATTTTCTGACACTCGACCAACCAAGTCATGAGAGGCTTTTCTCACCTTGTCAAGAAGAAGGTGGCCCAGCATGGCATGAAACCAGAACATTAGTGTGTCACAATTACTTAAACTTGTCCAAACAAGAGAAAACACCATCCCTGCACTCTTACAGTACTTTCCCTGGTGGTACAATTTGTTTTTTTCCCAAGGTGATTTTTAGACATGTAGGCTTCTTGCTTTTCCACTGGGGAATGGGTCCTCAGCCAAATGCAGGTGCTGCCCACCTGTGTTGGGCAGACTGTGCAGGAGCACGCAGGCCAAAACTGACCCTCTCATTTCTTCTTCAACCACCAGGCCGCTTGGTTGATGCTCTCAAGAACTACGAGGTGATCTTCTACCTGGCAGGCTCAGAGGTGGTGCTCTCTGCTCTCTTCCTGGCCGTCGCCAGCTATTGCTGCCTCAACCGAGGCAAGAAGAAGGAGCCTCCCCCAGAGAACAACCCCTCTGCGGGAGGTGGGAGCGACACCGAGGAAGCAGAGTCCGACGTGCAGGAAGCCGAGGAGCACAGCAGTGACAACCACCAGCCAGCCCACAGCACTGAAAATGCCGTGGTGGCAGCCAACGAGGAGGCCAACCACGTGGGAGAGGAGCAGAGCGGGGAGGGAGGCGGGTGTCCAACGGGGGACGGGGAGGTGTTGGCACGAGATGGCTGCAACGTTGACCAGACAGTGGAGAGGGACAGTTTTTAGCCAGGGCAGAGGAACAGGGATGTATAAAACTGGCCTTCTTTGCATGCACCTCAGCATGGGAGGGTAGGTGGGATATGGGGAGGAGAAAGTTGAGACAAAGGCAGATATAAGAAGTAAGAGGGAGAGGTATAATAGCTGGTCCTTAAGTACATATGTCCACACACCTACCCAGTGATATGTCTGCTTGCATCCTGCGCCCATGCTGGTACAACACAAGCTCAGAGCAGCCCAAACACCAAAAAGAAAAAAAATAATAATCTTCTTTCCTCACTTTCAAACCTGCCCTGGAGAGAGTCTTCTGAAGAGGCTGCCAAGGACTCTCCTTTTCCTTCTGCATTGTCACAATACAGAACGCAAACAATTAGAGACTCTTTGTAATCAGATCTGGTACACTTTGTTCTGGTGTCAGTGTTTCCTTCACTCCATTTCCAATGGCTGGGATAGTGTCAGATGCACTGGTAGCAGGTTTAGGAGGTGGTGTGATTCATAGCTATCACCTGGGCCACCTCCAGCTGCCCCAGCATGGGGGTAGACACCACGTTCTCTGCAATACCTCTCTTGGACACTGCCAACCCAGGGGGCCACCAAGTCCAACCACCTCTGTCTGGCACATCTTTTGTGGGCGGTAAAGTTGGGACAGTGACACATGATGCTGCTTTTCCAAGTAGGGAAGAGCTGTGTTAGAGGCTGCTGCTGAGGTGCAGGAAGACATCTAAGAAAGGCTAATGCTATTAGGTGTGCACCTACAATACGGAGCCTCACTGACAGGAATAGCACCAAGCCAGCTTTATCTAGGCTCAAGTGAGTCCTGTTGACGTGTGAAGGGGGCAACTTGGCCCCTACAGGGGTGGGGGTTTCAGGGCAGGTAAATAACCGTGTTCCAAGCGCTTATCCACTGAGCAGGAGTGGCACCAGACATGCCTGTGTTTTCCTTTTAAATAGAGAAAACTCCCTTACATAAAGGAATCAAAGGTAAGGCGGGACGACAAGCCCCAGTCCCTGGGTGCCACTAACAAGGGTGTTGGAGCATGTGGTAAGGCAGGCATGGCCCCCCCGGCCCCCCACTGCAGTGGTGGATTTCTAGATTCAGAGAGGACAACCTTCCCTGGCATGCTTAAACCACTTCTAATCTGCTTTAAGGACTGGATCTTTTATAAACACCTCTGGTCAAAGCTCTTTCTTCCGGTTTCCTGAACTGCTTCACCTCAGAGACCCTGGGGGAACCTGTGACTATAACGAGGGATCAAAAACTAAGCAGAAGGTTACAAGGAAGGCTGCTCATGGGACCATCAAAAGAGGTTTTTCATTCCAAAACTAACTGACTACAAATTAATGGGTAATTTGTGAAATCTGCAGGACACATAAAGCCTTTAAACACAGCAGGGGCATGAAGGAAAAGGTTTCATTAGAGATGCTCTCAAGGAAAAGAGAAAATGATGAGCAAAATAAAGCTGCTGAAGAATGTCAGTTTAAGAAGAGACAGAAGAACTTGAAATTGGAGACAGTAAACCCCATGGGGCTGTACTTTGCCCCACCATGGCTAACACCACTGTTAGATCTGATTTTGAGCCAGTCATAGTGGTGACTTCGGGCTTCTTCCTATTCAAACTCACTTAGAAACATCACCAATCAGACTAAGTGCCACAACAAACCCCAGACACAAAGCTCTGTGAGAATGAGAGCAGCAGCAAGGGTGATGGGGCCCCCTAGGCCTTCATTCGCCGCTCTACAAGCTTGTTCTCCCTCCCCCCAAGGCAAGATCGATGTTTCTGCTCCGCTGAGTTGCTCTGCAGCTCTTTCCCCAGCCACCCCAAACCCCTATCCCCCACGCTGGGTTTCCCTTATTCACTAGTACCCCCTCCAAGAAGGAGCACACAACTTCCCCAGAGGTCCAAGGTCCACAGCATGAAAACAGCTGCCCTTGTCAGCCAGGCAGGTCACTAGAACAAGGTCCCCTCTGTTCCCTTGTCACCAATCATTTCCCACTAAGCCTCCCACTCTGAACTCTTTACAAAAGCACATAAAAGTCCTTAGGCTATGAGATTTTATCGCAGACTGTGCTGCAAGGTTCCCAGATCTCTTCCTAAAAACATGGCTATGCTGCCTCACACTTCGCCTTGCTGGCTTTTAGGCAGGCTCCACTGAAGCATGTTCCTCTCAACTGCTCCATGTTTTGGCACAACAAACAGCTCTGAAAGAGGATCAGGGACTTCAGCATCAGCTGAAGCTTGTGATGCAACGGCTGAGCAGCATGGAGAAGCTTGGCCTGGAAGGGTGCAAGGATGCCACCTTGACAGGACTGAGGAAACTGGTGGTTTAAAAGGCTCCTGTTCCCCTGGGAAACAAAGATACAGAGAAACTGGTATTACATGGAAGACTGGCTTTGCTACAGTATTTATAAGCATCTTCTTCTGGAAACCTGTGCTGCAGTGACCACCACTGCTTGGTACACAGATTAGGCACCAGTATGAGCAAGAAAAAAAATGGCCTGCACATGACACCCATCTTCCCAACATATACCCATGAAGGACAAGAAATGAAATGTCACATTTTAATTTATTAGAGACAATAGTCTGTACACCAGAGTCCATCTAAATTTTCCAGAGCAGCTTGACCATGGATGGCTTTCCTGCAGGCACCCACAGAAATGAAGAAGCTCCAAAAACAAATCAAAGAGAAAAAAACAAGCCAAACATCTCGATCATAAATTAATGCCCTTAAACAAGCTCTCTCACAACCACTAGAATGTAATGACAGAGAAGTAAAAACCCTTCCCTCGAGAAGCACACCAATCCCAACAGCTGTGCTGCCCACTAACAGAGAAAGTGCCGTCTGCTTCTGGGGTTGGCCCACAGGGAAGACAAAAGGAAAGAGGAAAGAAGCAGCCTCACCTACCTCAGCTTTCCTTTTCCTCCTTCCCTTGTGCTGGGGAATGGGATGTTAGCTACTGCTGCTGGCTAGTCCGGAGGCAGCACGAAATGGTTGTGCAGAGAGGAGAGAATGGGGTGGCACACTAATAATGCTTTGCACTAAAAAAATATCAAAGCCTCTGTCTAAAGTGCATGTCTTGGTCCCTTCACAAGTCTTCCTGTCTCTCCTCTGTAGTTTAAGGATGGGATATTTCCATCATCGTCCTAAGGTGGCTCCTTAGATGGAGCTTGAAGACAGCGAGCAGTGGGGTGAAGAAAACAATGCTGGTGCTAACACTTCCCCACAGCACAAGGGGAGGACAGAGGGGGGCTGTTCTCACCATTCATAATCATCTCCAAACCATTAACTGGTTTCCATGTGCCAGAGGGGAGTGGTGCTTTCCATGTGCTCAGCAGTCCTGTCTACCCAGAGTCACATGGTGGCAGAGTAGGGGGTTTTCCTCCCCACACCTCAATACCCAAGTTGGGTAGTAGAAGTCTCTGCAGGCAAAAAGAATATCCAGGCAAACAAGCAAAAGAAAAGAGAGGAAAGCAGAGGTTGGTCCCAATCCAACCAGCTATCCCCCACCCAAAGCAGAGGAGGAATCCCAGGCTGTACATAGAAATCACAGAGGATGAATCACCATGTCAAATACATGTTTCCATAACAGTCTGCAAAGTCTTTCCTCTGGCCATGCTGGCACACTCAGGCATCATCAATGAGCTTTTCTCCATTTGCATCCTCCTTCACGCTACCCTCTCTCTCGCTTTCTCCTTCTTCTTCTGCCCCATCTGTGTACGTGTCCTTTTGCCCATAGTTGAGAGTTGTGCGGGCAAGGTCCACCTCAATGGGAAAGACATCTGCATCGCGGAGCACAGAATAGCAGTCATCATAGTACTTGGACATTGTGGAGACAAAACGCTGGAGCTGGAACACAATGTCCTGCACTGTAGTGGAGACACGTTGGGAAAAAAAAATCATGTTAAAACCCCCTTCCCAAACTGTGTGAAGGCCGTGACCAAGCCTCCCTTGCCAGCATTAGACACAGTCTCCTATGCATTAATCCCTTTTGGCCCCTGAGGGTGGATGTCTGGGCACAGTCACAAGAGGGTTCTTCAGCAAAGACTTCTGAGCCGAAAGGAAGGAGGGGCAAGAAGGCCAAAGCTGCGTCTCTCTGACCCCTGCAGGTTCCAGACTCACCATGTTTCTGGTCCAGGAGCTCTATTTTCTCTAGCACGTCCTTCCTCATCTTGGCAAAGCGTGTGCGAGCCTCCTGACGGCAACGCAGGATAAGGCGGTACTCATAGTTCCCTGTGCTGACCCGGTAGAGGGGCTCACCCAGGGCCTGCCGAAAACACAGCATTGTTTTAGAGACTCCCACAACAGTGCCTGGACACAGTCTGACTACCAATGCGGACTCCCAATGACCCTGGGTTATTACAGACCTCTCAGGCTCATGGGAACTGCAGTCAGGAAGCAGGAAACACAAAGAACACTGAGCCAACTGGCACTCAGTGAGGTCATTTTGAAGGCCAAGTACACACCAAACATGGTAAAGAAAAGTACCACTACCGAGCAAGGACAGGCACCTTTCGACCCAGCATGGAGAAGTGGCATGGCTTCTTAACTGGACTATTACTACAGGCATTATGAACAAACAAGTTTACACCAATCACACAAAAAATTCTGCCCTCCTCTGCAAGCTCTGCCCTACGTGGATTGCATAATGTATTATGTTTCCACACAGGGAATGCTGTGGTCTACAACCATCCAGACACAACACCGGAAACCAACAGGAAGGAATCTATACATTGTCCCACAAAACATTTTGAGAGAAAGGGGCTAGGTCTGTCAGCAAAACAGCATTCTACCCCTGCACCTCTAAATGTAACATACATAAAAATCTGTGTTTCAGACTATGACTCGCTATTGCACGCTGCATGTGCCAAAACCCATGGGCGTTACTCTGCTGGGCAAGACTGCGATTGTTTCCTTCCCATTTAGAAGGAAAGATATAATGAAAGACTGTGTTAGGAAAGTTTTATTCCTTCCTGGCACTCAGGAACTAGGCATTCCAAAAAATCAAATGCCTGCTCTGAGATCAATACCTAGGATAAAAAAAGATCTTACTTTTATGCAGGGAAACTGGGATGTATAGGACACCTTTAGCTATCTTAAACAGAGCTGTTAAGGACTAAAGTCATAAAACTCTAAGCTATAAACCCCCTATTGTTAGGAGAGATCCTTTAATCAATTTTCTTCACTTACAAATGCAGTTTCGCATGAGTTTTGCCAAGGAGAAGCTAAACCTCCATTTCTCAGAAACAAGTCCAGAATTAATGATAAGCTGTACACTACACACAAATGGAATCTGTGAAGATAACACCTTAATCCTCCTTACATAACCTAATCGTGCTTACACACTGAGACAGACAGCCACTGAGCAAACAAGCTGCAGAGAAGTCTGGACCCTCTACTATTCAACAGCACCAGGGATTCATTATTAGCAGTTATTGGCAGTGCCTCCCAGGTAGCATTTAAGGATCCCCAGTTTCTAATACATTGAGAACAACTATGTCTGATTCTTAGGATGCATTCACTAGTTTGGGTGCTGACAGGCACAGAAATGCTTTTGCAATTGTACTGGTACTCACAATGCAGCTGTATTCTTCATCATCCATCTCTTTGACTTTCAGGCAGTAAGACTTTGCAGAATTTAAAAAAAAAGGCAAAACAAGAAGAAAATATTAAAAATGTGAGGCAACTCCATCATCACCCACACCACAGGGTTGTATCATGTCAAGCCTTCCTTCAATGCTAGAGACACTGAGGAAAGCACAGTGCAATCAGAGTATATTAAACATCCAAGGTGGAAAGAAAACCTATTTAGAGAAAGATGGAGAGAGAGAACAGTGGGGGAGAGAAAAAGTACTTAATATTTTTATTACAGAACCAAATACTATAGGTAAGTATAATTCAGTAAGAGAAAAATCCTGTGTTAGTCTGCTGTTTGGGAAAACACAGAAGAAGAGATGAGACAGAGATAAATAAAGGGGAAAAAAAGGATTAGTTGCAGGAAGGATTGATGTAAAAAGAGATGCTGCCATGTTCCCTTGCCTTAGGGCTGCAGCTCCAAATACTTTCCCAATGGGTAAAAGGAAATAGATTCCTAAAGTTATAGAACAGGTGTACTTAGCAACCTTACCCTTTTTGGGTGTAGAAAACAAGGGGGGAGTGGAATGGAGGAGACAGAAAAAAAAGGCATGGTCTAAATGAAAGCAAATATGACTTGACAGTTGTTTACTTTGGCTAAAGAAAGATTATCCAAAATTACCAGAAAAAGTATGGACTGAGAGCTATTTAGAGGAGTTCAAGAGCACAAGTTGCACAGGAACTCTTTACAAATAAATCAGGAAATTAATTAATTTAGAAAATAAATCATCCGAGTTCTGGGAGATACTTTCTTATCAGTGAGAAGTATTAGGCCAAAGTAAGTGTCTGAATTGGAATAATCCAGCAGTAAACAAGGAACTGAGAAAAATAATGCATTCTCTCATGGATTGTGGAAGGACAGATATGTGATTGTATAGGCTGTATGTGACTTTGAGGATGATTCTATGAAACTTAATTTCAACCAGCACTTAAAAAAACCCAAAAGCAAGCAGCTCACCAAATATTCAAACTTGACATCCAGGTATTTTTTGATAGTCAGCCTTGTGTCAGGAATGGCTTTATTCAGATACGTATTCAGGTCAGTAAGCATCTGCAAGGGAAACACTGTTGCTGAATATAAGACTAAAAAGCGTGACTACAGTTCATCAAGTAACCTTCTACCCAGTGCAGGTCATGCGACTGCCTCGAGTTAACTCTTTTTTGAACTACAGCATATTTGAAAGAAAATGTTTGGTCATGACTCAGAATTGCCATGGTTAGAGCCTCCATTGCTGTCACTAGCAAGTGGTTCCAGTGCTAGAAATAAATACTCACTTCTAGTCTGAATATACAACTGCTTTTGACCTGTCTTGTTTCATTTTCAGCCGGTCCTGAAAACAGCTCTCCCTGACTCAAAATCTCACTACCCAACACTGCCCATCCAACATGGCACTGAAAGCAGTGCCCAAATCAACAGTCTTTGCTAAACTAAGTGGACGGATTCCCTGGAGACTCTCACTCAGATATATTGATTGAAATCCTTAAATTGTTCCTGGATGGCTTACCTAAACTCTCTTGGTGTCCGCTTTTAATTATGGGTACCAATATCAAGTACTACACTGATCAAACTATCCCCTCTTTCCCAAAAGGAGAAGAATATAGTCATGTGCAAAAGTCACAGGGATAAGACTGATATATTCACGTTACCTTTCACATTCGTTTCACTATGAAAAGAGTTCCCTGAAGAAAAGCAGACAAGGACCATTCTTCCCACAATGAATGAACTTTAAGACCACACCCTTAAAGACAGGCTTCTGCCTTTCTAGATTCCCCTTTTCTCCAGACCCTTTACTCCTATGAGTAAATTTGTTACCGGCTTAATTGTTTTCAGCAGGTGAATCCCAAACTTCTCAATGTTGCGATGGGCATCAGCAAATTTCACAAAGGCTTCACTGGCAGCTGGTTGTGGCTCCCTTACACCAATGACAGAGAAAACATCTCCAAATGCTGGATGAGCAGAATAAATACAAACAGATGAAAGAAGAGGTCGACCCTGGAGAAAAATCTTGCCTCCAATATTACAACTCCCTCCCATAACCCTACAATCAGCTGGGGAGTGATGCCACATATTCCCTAAAGGCCAGAGGTTGGCACGGCACTTCTTCAATGTCTCATGTGAAAGACAGGGCCTCTGTTAGCACCATGACTGCCAACACAGGAAAGCGACCCTTCTCAGCTCATTTCTGCAACTCTTAATTTTCTTTGAGTGAGGGAATCATGCATCTAAGTACTGACTAAACCTCTTGAAACTGGAGGTCAAAGATTTGTGCTCCCTTCGCTCAAGGTTCTTTACCTCTGTGTGTCTGAGATAGCTCAAAGAAGGCCCTGAGAAGACTCTTGGTGTGCTCTGTCAAGCCTGTGATGGAAGCCAGAAAAAACATTTAAATCACTTCACTGAAACATAATGGAGGCAACCTTCTCTTTCATCTGGTGTCTGATGGAAGATGCAGTTTACCTTTGTATAACTCTGCCGTCCTCTCCAGCTCCTCTAACCTCTTCACTAGTCCATCTAAATAGAAACGAGAATCAGAATACAGAATTACCAGTCAAATTCAGGACATGCTTAAGACCTGATTGGGCAGAAAAACATCAGTTTCATATATTTGCTTCAAATTCCCCTCACCTCTTAATACCTGTTCTGTCATACAACAGTGGGGGAAGCTTTTAAAATCACTGCAAACTTATTTTATAGTGTGAGGTCATCACCTACTGGCATTCAGTAATAGGTCTCTGCTTTAAATTAATTTGACCTTAGCTAACATTTAAAAGGCCCCAGTGACAGGTTGTATCATTCAGGCAGGGCAGAGGCAATCACAGCAGTAAGGCACAGCAGAATGGAAGAATTATAAGGAATAATGTGGACCATGTAAGTTACAATAAAAAGCAGGTAAACACAAGAGGGTAAGTGTTCCCTTAAGGAAATGTCCTGGATAATACTTACCATTGCAAAGTATGGCTCGGCTTAACCCAAGGGCATCTGCTGTCCCTGAGCTCATGTTCTCTACCAGTCGATGTTTCACCTTCTTCAATACTAAAGGCCAAGAGATAGTTGCAAACCAGGATCAGAGTAACTTCTACGGACATGAAAAGCTCACTAGCACACTTCACAGGTTTCCCAGGTGCTGGATAAACTGCACTTAACCCGGTATTGAGGTAGCAAGCAGAAAGAGATTACCACAGAAACAGGACCTTCTGGTCCAGCCGTGCATAACACATCTTCTAACCTGCGTATCTGTTCTGCTCTCACATCCAATACATCTCAACCAACAGAGCTCCAGCAATTCTTTTGGAACACTATTCACTTTGCTATAACCTACCTGTCATGATATCTGGAACTGAACTTTGCTTATGCTACCTGCTGTATTACTTAAATTGAAGTCAGGAGATGAGGCTGAAAGCAAGATAAACAGGATTTAATGCGCAGTGTTGTCCCTTTCCTTACTTTTATCTTTTGAATCCTAGTTATACCCTTTTGTCACCTCTTGATGGAATTTCTGTCTTTGGTGGTCATATACCCTGAAAATTACTAGAGACAGGTATGCCCTCTTTGGCATCAGATGACTCAGATGCTTTTATTTAGAGGCAAACCTGTGGTGCTTGCAGATCCAAAGAACTCAGCTTATGCCACAGTGTTCAGCATCTCTGAAAAAAATTCCATATTCTCACGACACTCACTACTCAGGATTTTCCTGAATCCCTGTTAATTCATTAGCACCATAATCACCAGGAAAAGAAATGAAACAGGATAGATTTTTTTTTTTTGAAAGTGAGAGACAGCTGTGCAGGCTTAGTTCAAAACACACACTTTGTTTTAGCAATAAAGGCTCCCCTTTCCCTCATAAAATGTATGTTTGTACAAAACTCAGTGTAGATAGGTATTTCATCACTGTTCTCCAAGCTGAGAAATTGCCACCAGTGTTTTTCGATTGACACATTGCTGTGCACAGCTAAAAATCTCAATAGGTCAGCAAAGCTTACATGTATTAAAAATAAATTAATTAAATTATTATGCAGTTGAGATTCCTCCTCCGTGCCAAACACAGTACAGAAAAACAAGTCTCCCACAACAACAGCCAAGCCTTGATTTGACTTTCAAGATTATTTCAAGAAGTCAGGGAAGGATTTTTTTAAACCTGTAATTCTCTTTGACAATATCCACTTCAAAATGACTGAGTCAAGAGCAAGAAAGGAAAGAGAATTTTACTTTGGTTTTAGCTGGGACCAATCTCTCACCCCTCCCCGCTATTTTAACACTGTAGGGTGAAAGAAACCAGTCTTACCAATATCCAAAGACTTGCCCTGCTTTGGATCAGCCTGAAGCTTGTTGTAGTGTATTGTCACTTCTCCCTGCAAAAAGAGCAAATCCAAAACTGCTGTGCTGGAAGCAAGTAGCAGTGGCTTCCTTTACCCATGGACAATAAATTGTCAACTACAACCCAGGAGCTCCAGTGGCCCCCTCCTACCTCTCACCTTTACCATCTGTATCATCTTAGCCACCTCCACCTTGGTCTTGCCTTTGACAGACTTCCCATTCACTCCTGTGATTTCATCACCAGCTGCTACAGTCCCATCCAAGGCTGCTGGAGTGTTATCAAACACCTGGCAGAGAGGAGAAAGAGGAGAAAAACAGAGAAAGTCTGGAATTAAGAGGAAGAGAAAGGTGAATGCAGGGCTAAATAACAAAACCTGAACAATTACATTCTTCCTATTTAATTCAGTTGTACTTTGTTCATGGTGAAGCTACAGTTTTCCCCCTTCTCAAACTAAGAGATGGGCTGATCATGTTGTTTGCTCAGGAAGTTCTGGCCTCCAGAGTGTACCTCCTCAAGCGTACGATTTCCTGATGTTGAGAATGTCGCACTGTTCCCCTGTGAATTTTAACATGTTCTCCAAAGAGGAGGATAATTCCAGAACTCTTAATTTAATTCTTCCACACCTATGAGGTACTAGGGTAAGGAAATCTTATTCGCTGAAAAGTGATCTTCCACTTTGACAAAAACAAACAGCATAGGTTTCTCCACACATTCCATCTCTCAGGCCAACACGGTTTTACAAAGATGGTTTATTCTTCCTCCCCAAGTGCCCACCTGGACAATGTAGAGACAGGGACAGTACTGTGCTCCTCCCCCAATGCTGATCCCAATCAGGTTCTGGGAGTCCTTCTTCAGGGTCACTGTCCCAGGTACAGTGGGAATGCCCCTAGAAGGAGAAAGGAGTAACTGAACATGTAGGCAGAGGTGCCTGTGTATGAAACAACTCTGGTAACCTGAGCTGATACAAATGGAAAACATAATGGGCACTGCACATCTGAATTCATCCCTTCATCTCTGCCACAGAGTCTATGAGCATGGGCCAGCAGGAACACCATCTGGGCTACCTTTTTTGGGGACTTCATGCAAGAATTAGAGGTGGGAGATACACACTCATCCATTGCTAGGCACTGAGAAATTTAGTGCTGCACTTAGTGCTGGAGTGAGAGGAAAATTTGCACAGCATAAACAAAATGCAAATCAAGTGCTCAATGTTAAATTAATTGCTAATCTCATAAAACCTTCTACTTGCTCAGGAAATGAGCATTTTCCTCCTTACAGACCAAAGGAGTCCAGAGTTTTCACTTATTCTTGCCTTTTATTATCTTTCTTCCATTGCAAGTATTTTTTCCTCTGGCTAAGGCCACTAATTTAAGAAGACCTGCTAGCACTGCTTTGCAATCAGAAAAGCAGGGCAGTCATTGCAGAGCAACACAAACATTCTCCTTTGCTGACTAGCACAGTGATGCCTCATCCCTGGTCTCCAGAGGGAGCAAGAAATCAGGATGAAACAGCAGGTCTGACGTTCAGCACACTGTCAGGAGCAGGTAAATTTATCAACTCTTGTTAGGTCTTGGCTGCAAAGACTATTTCTATTGTTAGAAAAAAAAACCAAGAAAAGACAAGCCAAATACTCACAGCTTATCTTCCTCAATATCATAGTCCAAATCTGCAAACATTGTTTTGGTTAAGTGGAGCCTATTTGTCTGACGCTGCTTATTTCAAACTCCCTGGGAAGAAAGAGGACAATAAACCCCAATAAATGAGTGGTTCAATAGAAAACTGAAGAGAACCAACCTGTCACCCTTATCGACCTCCTTCTGTCGTTTTTTTTTAATGAAGGCCACATTGTGGTCTCTGCTCTTATATCAGAGATGACAGACATGTCAAATGTCTCCGGGTCTCTGCTCTGCATAAGACAGGAGACGGTCCTTGAGTCTGAACGCTGCATGTTTCAAACCCTGCATGTTTCAAAAAAACCTGACACACGTGTAGCGTTTCTAAAGCACAAAAAACCCCCGTGGTTCTTTCTGGAAGCCGCTCCCTCCCGTGTTCGACCTGCACCATGGCTGCTAGAGACATTTACAGTCCTACCCCCTACACCCATCGCAGCGAGCCATGCCACTTCTCGACGCTTCACCTCCCGCCCCGGGGAGGCCGCGCGAAGCTTCTCACAGAACAGCCTCATTACCTCCCCACGCACAAACACCGCCTCGCTCCCCATCTCAACTCGGGCAGCAGCGGCCCCCCGAGCGGCGCCGGGGCCGGGCCGGGGCAGCCGCGGGGGGGCGTCCCTGAGGGCCCCGAGCTCACCGGCACCGGCCGCGCGCCGCCCTCCGCCNTCTTTCCTCTCCCTTCCCCTCCCCTCCCTTCCCTCTTTCCTCTCCCCTTTCTCCTTCCCACTTTCTCCCCCCCCTCCTCCCTCCCTCTCCCCAGCATTGCCCCGGGCTCAGTGGGGAGCAGAGCTGCAGCAGCAGCAGCAGCAGCAGGGGATGGGCATCATCGAAGCTGAGCAGGTGTTCGTGGCACAGCATGGAACAGCAGTTGTGGGATGGTGTTATTAGTGTATCGTGGCGTCACCGCAGTGTCGCTTTGGATGCCAGCACCAGGAGGGGCATACAAAGGGTGCCCACCCCGAGGAAAACACGCTGTCCTGCACTTGCCACAACAGAGAGCTGTTTCCTCTGTGAGGGGATGCACCCCACACAAACACACCCCGTGCTGGCTGGGTCAGAAAGACACTCGTGAATGTGAACACACCCTGAACTGATGATTCAGGGACACAAAGAGCTTTGAGGTTCAACAAGACCAAGTGCTGGGTCTTACACTTTGGCTGCCAACAACCTGCTCCAGTGTTACAGGCTTGGGGTAGGGTGGCTGGAAAGCTGTACAGTGGAAAAGGACCTGTGGGTGCTGGTCGACAGCAGCTGAACATGAGCCAGCAGAGTGCCCAGGTGGCCAAGAAGGCCAATGGCATCCTGGCCTGTATCAGAAATGGTGAGGCCAGCAGGGCCAGGGAAAGGATTCTTCCCATGTATTTTGTTCACGGTATTCCACACATTGAATCCTGGGTCCAGTTTGGGACCCCTCACTGAAAGAAAGACACTGAGGTGCTGAAGCATGTCCAGAGAAGGGCAACAGAGCCGGTGAAGGGTCTGGAGGATGTTTCATAAGGAGCAGCTGAGGGAGCTGGAGTTCTTTAGTCTGGAGAAAAGGATGCTCAGAGGAGACCTTTTTGCTCTCTACAACAGCCTGACAGGAGGTTGTAGCCAGGTGAGGGTCAGCCTCTTCTCCCAGGCAACCAGCAACAGGGTGAGAGGACATAGCCTCAGACTGAGCCAGGGGAAGGTTTAGGTTGGACATTAGGAATAATTTCTTCACAGAAAATGTGATTAGACTTTGGAATGGACTGGACTGCTGAGGGAGGTGGTAGAGTCACCATCCCTGGAGGTGTTTAAGAAAAGACTGGACATGGCACTTAGTGCCATGGTGGTGTTCAGTCATAGGTTACTCTTGATGATCTCAGGGGTATTTTTCAACCTAATTTATTCTGTGATTCCATGAAACTGGTTGGCACAATCCCCCCTACTTCTGGCAGGCCAGTGGTGACCCATGGAAGCAGTGATGTGGGATCCAGTCAGCACAGCTGTACTCAAAACCACGGCGCTCCCTGTGCGCAGCAGGAGAGCGCCTTTTTCCCTTCTGTGATGTGTGTGGGGGCAGTGGCTGGGTGTCCAAATGGTTTCTCTGCCTCCATCAAGACAGCAACGTCACTGGGAGAATGCTTTGATTTCCCAGAAGCATGTGGTTGCCTTGTTGCAGTATGTGTCATCTCTTCCAGCCACTGCTGACTTCTGAGCAATTACTAGGCTGCTAAACCTGACTCACTGATGCACATCAAAAAAAAAAAAAACCAACATTGAACTCTTTGAACTGGAAACACCTCCATGACTAAGAACAAGGGCTGGCCGATGACAATGACCTCTCTTGCTGTCTCAGAGTGGTTAGTGTTTGCGGTGTGCAGCCCCGTGAACCTCTTGTCTGCATACATCAGAAAACAGCTGAAGCCACCCACAATGCTGGAGTACAAGGGCAAGAGCATGTTGTTAATAATCATGTTGAAGTCCTGTGTCTAAGATGTGATTTATTTATGAAGCTGAATGAGAAATGCAGTCCTTCTGGTGGGAGCTCTCTGAAGAGAAGAGACTGACATCTTGACCCTGGCTGCTGACAGGAGTTTTACATCAGTGAAGCTCTAGAATTGATGAGCCAGGCCCTGATCTCTGCACGAGTAGCTCATTGGGACTCAGGAGTGCAAGAGCACTTGACTATGGCTGAGGATGATACAGAGAGGACAGAGCCAGACTCTTATCAGGGCTTTTGCATACCAAAAGACAAGAGGCAGGGGTTGCAAGTTTTAAGAGAGAATTATAATGCAATAAAAGCAGGGAAAAAAAAATCACTATGATGGTGGGTAAACACTGTTACATCATCCCAGGGAGGTGGTGGAACATCCATCCCTCGCTAAAATGAAAATTGAACTGGACAGAGTCTGCGATGATCCTGAGAGAGCCCCTGCAACACGGGCACAGCGGCCACCGCGCAGAAACCTCCCCAGAGCTGGTACCTAATACAGAGGGGAGCTCATGGAGCGAATGGCACAGGGCGGTCCGCGTGTCACCCACGCACACCCGCCAGGGTCCCGGCTCCGTTCCTAAGGGCGCATCGCCACCGTGCGGCCGCTCCCCGAAACTGCTGCTGCAGGGCTCAGCCTTCGCAAAGGGCATCCTCCTCCTGCCGTCTGCTTCTGCTAGTAGAGCTGCAAGGGAGAACAACGAGCAGGGAATGTCTCCTTCGCTGGTAGCTCCTGCCATTAGAAAGAAAGACAGTAGACAGAACTGGCTTGAGGTGAAAAACCAGACCTGCTGACACTGTCAAGGCCAAAACCTGTAGGTCTGATGTGCCTTACTTTTGTGTTCTTCCAGTGATGTGTGTGCGTTGTGCATGTCCTTCAGTATGTCCCTGATCACTGGCCTTTGTATGTGTGTGCTGACTGACCCTGCCTTTTGTGTGCAGCTGCCCCAATGTGTCCAAGATCGATTGGATTCTCTTTGAGTGAGATGGAGAATGAATCTGCATGTGCCCTAAAGCCATGTCTGTCTCAGTATTAGAAATCCAGCCAACTGCCTCCTCCAAGAGAAAAAGTAATAAATTACTGATGAAAATTGTTGCCTAAAATCCAAAAATATAAGACTAGCTAACATGTAAAAAAAAAAAAAACAAAAACCAGGAAGTTGTTAATTTTCAAGAATAGGTCTGATTAATTGTATAAAAAAGGTGAAATGCAGCTTTTCCCTGAAAATTTGGCTTACTGCCTACAGTTTACCAATATGTTTTGTATCAAGAGGGTTCAGTTTGCACATACAGACATTTTTCCACCCCCAAATACACAATCCATGAGAAGTTTGACTCTGAGAGTCAAAACTCCCTTCTGCTTGTCTTTCATCATGTGTAATAAGGAGTCTGCAAGCAGATCACACGTTGCATGACTGGTTAGCTTCTTGGCACTCAGATGCATTTCTGTGTACTGGGGCTGTGCTGAATCTTGTGTTTCTGGCTGCTTTTCTGCTACTGTTTTCAGTATCAACACAACTAACTCCGAGCTAACATCCTCCTTGATTGCTGTTCCTTGAGCCATGTTGTCTGTTCTGGGGGCAACTTCCAGTGAGTAACTGTGGGTACTGTATTCCCTGCCCACCACTCCACACCCTACCTACCCTGTCCCTGCCCCACTTCTGCTGGGTGCTCCAAATGCTTGCAGCAGCCTCTACGTGGTACAGGTGGGAGACAGCCTTACTGAGGTGGAATAGGAGGCTGCTTTCATGGAGTGTTTTAATTGTCCTTCCTCTGAAATGTCTTGCATTTAGGATTCTTAGACAATTACCCAAAGGGAATCTGCGT
Organism: Sclerurus mexicanus; assembly: GCA_013396755.1. Classification (NCBI taxonomy): domain Eukaryota; kingdom Metazoa; phylum Chordata; class Aves; order Passeriformes; family Furnariidae; genus Sclerurus; species Sclerurus mexicanus. The sequence goes on along the minus strand of VWZF01000983.1, from coordinate 189,818 downwards.
GAAATGGACAATGCTCTGTGGCAGATGCACTGTATTTCCATGTTTCAGTCGCCCCCAGATTTCTCCTCCTAGACCAAGAGATGTCTCAGGAGCATCTATTCTTACCTACTGCTAATCACTGCTCAGTGCTGACCACCAGAAGGTACAGCTCTTACCTCTGTGAAAGCATTGCTTGCAAAGGCACTATTTGCAACCTGAAAAAACAGCAACGTAAAGCCTAATAGGTTTTCTCAGACCCTACGAGTGGAAAGCATGAGCCCTGGATTGGTTGATTATTTTTTATTTGTAAGGCAACTTTCAGCCTTTCCATACCAGGGACGTGACCACACAATATTGCACATCCTGGCATCATTACTGGTCTGGCAAGGTGCTATCAAACCTTGTGGTCCTTGGGATGAACCCTTGGGGTGTTGAGCTCCACAGTGGAATAGCAACAGGGCATATGGGGGACCACATCTCATGACCAGTGGCAGAGTGAGGGTGGGAAACAGGCAGAGACTTGCCCTCCTTATGCATGGGTCTAACATGCCCGATTACTCCATCCTGTCCTCACCTCTGCAATGTAAAAGACTCTTGTTGAGAGTGGTCATAATTCACGGTGAACACCCTGCCTCCCCCTTACTCCCTTCACACCCACTGCTCTCCATTTTCCTTCCAGAAAAAAATGTGTCTTTGATGAAGTGAAATGGCTCCGTCAAAGAACCCCTCAAATGATTGGGGACCCCTGCAGTTGGCCACCCTCGCCCACTTCCCATCTCTATTTCTGGCCGAGTTTGGAGTTTAAGTGGGCTGACCTTGTGCCCTGACTGCCCTGGGGGTCAGTGATGAAAGCGGATGGAGGCTTCACAGTCAGGTCTCTTGTGTGTGACTCTTTTGTTCCCGGGACAAGGGTGTGCAGTGCCTGGGACAGTGCTTAATTGTTCAGGGGCACTGCTTTACCCGTCATGCCCTTCCCCGGGTGGCCCCAGCCCTTCTTGCTCATGCGTGGGTGGGAGGCAGCTTCCCTACTCAGAGTAGGGAGGAAGAAGCAGTCTGGATTGCTCGACATCATTTCTGGCTGTTCATCAATCTGTGTAATAAATTTTGTGGAGTTCCAGAAAGCAGAAAGAGAAAGAAAGTTGAAAAAAAATTTCCTGGCATTTTGTGACTGTCACTGGGTGCATCCTCCATTGTCCTGCTGTGCAGACAAGAGTAACATCATCTCGTCCTGGCCAGCCCCTGTGTCCAACTACTGTGCTTCATGGGATGCACTCTGTCACCGAGAATTCCCTCTCTCCCCTTCTGCAGGTATTCTATGAGGAAAGACCTATGTGTCAGGCCTGAGGCACTGGGCTTAGTCTGAGTGGAGGCAATGGGTCCACACCAGGGAGTGCAGAAACTTATTGTGGTACTGTGAAAGAGCAAGCCCAAGGATGGATATATGGAGGCTCCTGGAAAGCTTTGCTAGACCTGAGCTGGGCACTACATCTGGCACTTCCCTGAGGACATGTAGAGGAGTGGTGGGTTTTCTGTAGGTATTCTTGGTCAGCAGAAGGATGCTGGGCAACCTGTGGCATAATGATAAAGAATTAAACGTTTACAAAAGCCTTGCCTGATGGAGGTAGGTCAGCAGAGCTCAGCATAAGCACTTGGGAAGCCTTATACCACTCAATACCTCTTTGCCTCGGCATCTTTCTTTTCACAGCAAGTCCTTCCTGTGCTTTACATCTTCCCTACAGCTGGAGACTGGGGCAGGAGGCTCCACTGCAGGACCTCCCCTCTGCCGTTTTGGGGAGTGACTGTGCGGAGGAAATGGATAAAAGGAGCCCGGGGTCAGGGTTTAATTACCCCGTTGCGTGCAGAGATGAGTGACGGACAGAGACTGTCACTGGGTCACTGATTAGCTGCCACAGAGCAGACAGAGGAGGGGCAGATGTGATGAGCCCTTGGGACAGACCAGTGTTGGGGAGAGCTGTGAAGCATAGAGATGGCAGCTCATTGTGAGAGACACTTTTTCTTTTAGTTGTTTCCCCAGTCTTTCATCTCACTCTTTGTCCCAGCTCCATCAGAAGCCCTGTGGGCTCAAAAGTCTCCTGTGGGACCCTGGTTGCTTCACTGGTTTGGGCTAAGTGCTGTTGGGGTGACACATTCGCTGGGGGAAGTCTCTTGCCAGCTGGGCTGAGCTCTTGTCTCCCTTTGGTAAGGTGGCAAGGAAGGAAGGAAGGATGGAGGGAGGGAAGAAGGGAAGGAAGAACAAAAGGATGCGAGGGAAGGAAAGGAAGAAGGCCGAAGGAAATGGCTGCTGGCAGGTGAGGTGTAATACACCAATAGTGCTCCTCTGTGCAGGTGTGAAGGTCCCCTGCAGAGAGATCAGCCCAACCAAAGTGGAAACCAGACTGGCTGTCCTCAGACCCACTGCTTCACCACTGCCTCCTTTGGACATGGCTGAGCGCCTCAGGTAATAAATCTCTCTGTGACTGAGAGAGACCAGGATTATTTTCTTGTCAGATTTGGTGACCTGGTTCTGTGTAGCAGAATGCAGAAGTAGCAAGTTTCAGCAAGTCTTAACTCTTCTGCTCCTAACCCCATAGGTATTTTCCTCTCATTTCCTTCTCACCTTGGATCATGCCCTTGTTCCTCATCCCATCATGCTGTCTCTGAGCTCAGCCTCCCTTTTCCTACGTTTCGATAACTCAATCAACTCTTATCCCTGACTCTGCTCAGTCCTGCTATACAAAGTCACACCTAACCTGCTTCTACCAATCCTTTTACCCTCGGTCTCAAGACTCCTCTTTCTTCTTTTCTCTACAATCCCTCTACACATCCTCTTTTGGATTCTGACCTTCAGTGTCTACCACCATTCACAGTTGCCCTCTAAGGTCCTGCTTCCTATCTCCCCTCTCCCTGTTACTTCTATCCTTTCTTCTCCCTTTCTTGCCTTAATTCTCACTCATCCTTTACCCCTCTTTCCTGTCCCCTTCACCTCTGATCTCCCAGGGTTGTTTGCGTGAATCATTTCTGGAATCATGAGATCATTGTTTTTTTCTGTCTGTCAGTGGGAACATCACATTAAGGAGTGTGGATAAGTGACCAGGGGCCATTGGGGTGACTCTGGCACCCCCTCTCCCCACTCTCCCTACCCCCTCTTCTTCTGTGTCAAAGGAAACTTTGTTGTCCAAAAGCAGAAAGAGAAAAGCAGATAAAAAGGCGGAACATGTGATCTCATTGGCTTAATTTAGCCATCTAGCTATCCCTCCTCCCTTTTCTTGATTCATCCAAAATTATCTAAGTAAGAATCCATAATCCATCCTTGGGCTTCTTCTCTGTGAAAGAGATGATGGTAGATTCTTTTTTCCAAAGGGACTTCAACAGCTGACCTCTTGGTCTCCACAGGGTGCAAAGATGACCCTGACAGGGCTCTCTAGACAGTGCAATGCCTTTGACTATAATAGTCAAAGTGTGGGGAGTGTGGGATCCCAATCTGTGGAGAAGAATTGAAACTAGGGAGAAGGAAATCCTTTTCCTTAAAGTTTCACCATTGCTTAGTGGGGGTTTCCAAGGGGATCCAGCAATGCATTGCTTCAGCAGGGGCACTGCTTGGTGGGGAGGTTTATGTTTGTAGCGATAGATGCACAACATTTGAATTAACGAGTTTCTGGATCTTCTGAAGACTTGTTTATTTGACAAGGGTATAATTCTTCATCTCAGGGTGCTTTGGTTGTCCTTTTTGATGGATATGATCATTGTTTATCTACTAAGGGTGACTGCACGCTCCTGGCAACCACTCTATATGATAGAGCTACTGTGGGAACAGTGGGGCACAGCTGCGACTGCAGTAAGGATCTCTGTGACTATGTTGGGATTCATTTAGACACTATCAAGCCAGAAAGCAGGAAAAAAAGAATTATTATATATTCCTTCATCGTTACATATTAGATGAGTTTGAGGTTTTACAGTGTAAGCTGCTCTGCACACTGTTTCAAAACAGATATAGTTGACTAAGCACAAATCTTTGCGGGCAGAGTCATATGAATATAAAGAGTTGGTCAGTGCATCATTTTCATGATGTTTTAACCAGCTTGGTTAAAATCCACCAGACAAGAAGTATTTCTAATGTGGGAATATAATGGCCCTTTTATCTGTATAGTCCATTCCCCTTCTCTACAGGAGAAAAAATTCTCTGCATAACGCCTTACATCCACAACTTTGTATGTGTGTGTGCAGGACATTGCTCAGACTGAAATTTAGTGATTGTTTCTAGGACCTTCCAAAACATTTAAGGCACCGAATGGGAGAAGAGTGCAGAAAGCTTGGCAGATGGACCCAGACAGCATATGCTGTGTTCACCTAAAGCATGACATGGACTGAGATGGACTCAGGACAAAGGGTGGTCAGAGGAGTCAAGAGGGTGAGTAGAGAAGGTGAGCACAAAGAGAGGAGGATTTGCTTCCAGTGAAACTGAAGAATTTTACTTTTTGCAAAAGGCAGTATCAGTGAGTTATATACTCAAATGCTGTAAAAGGGAGGGAGGTGGGAATTTGGCTAAGGAATTGTTTCTTGCAGAAGCGTCATTGTAGAAGTTGCAGTGACTTTGGTGCCAATGCAATCTTTTACTTATCTGTGTACATGCAAGAGGACTCAGTGGAGTGGTACATGCAAGGATACTATAGCTAGAAGGATGTCTGTGGGAATGCCTAAGGTATATTTTCAGTGGGGCGTGGGAAGACATAATGTTCCTGGGGATTTGCCACAACTTTTTTGTGGTAGATCATACACAAGAAGATTTACAGCAGTAGTGCAGAAAAACCATGCGACACTACAACCCATCCAACAAAGAGTGACGGCTCCAGCTTCCAGACAGCTGAATCAGTAAATGTGGAGGCTAGAAAGTGACTTTTTTTGGTGCCTCCCTTGTATTTTTTAATAAATGCCAGGTTCCCATAAAATCTAGACCTGCTGAAGCTGCCACTCAAGTCCTGCCAGTTCTGGGTCCCTATCATTTCATTTTACTGAAACAGGCACCATGACTCAATTCACAAGACATTTCCATTAGCACGTTGGGCTGATTCAACTTATTTCCTGCCCTGTTGTGTCTGACTCATTTTTCCCCATTTCTAAGAAAAACCAGGGGGAAGGCAGAGGGCCCTTCACAGAGATGCTCAAGGTCTCTATCAGATAATAGGTGAAGAAATATTTGCCATGACCAAGCTATGGTCATTTTTTGCCATTCCTGAGTCACTTGGCAGCCAATGGAGGGAAGAGGCGAGAGCAGGGTGGGGGAGAGTAAATGAGACAGAGAGATGAGAACAAAAGATCCTTTTGTGGTACAGCTAGAGAGAAAAGGGAAAGCATCACCAAATGCCCAGAAGCCATGTTTGTAACAAGAGACCTATTCTCTCAGCTACTTGGAAAACAATTTGGAGTAAAAGGCCCTGGTTGAATTAACCCTTCATGGAGGCAATTTACTGAGTGTGAGAGAAAAAGGCATGGCCATGAGAAGCATACTCTGTGTGGCGAGGTAGCGGTCTTGGCTCTTGGGCAATTTAAAACAAGGATTGGTTGTCTGGGAAAAGGAGGTAGGGATGATGTTGGGTGGTTTGACCATAGCAAAGTTTTAAAATGTCAGATGTTCTTTCTTCACAGGAGCCTTGGTTTTGGAAAAGATCACTGGAGGGGTTTTTGCAGCATATGAGATAATTATTCTTTCCCATAGACATTTTTCCTAGGGATGCTGGCAACTAGGACTGTGGAGTAAGGAGAACACCACCCCTAAAATAAATGGTTTACTGCAGCATAGTCTTATCCCATCATGGCCTCTGTGAATTCAGTTTCTGTTGCTGGCCTTCAAAAACTCTGTTCTCACACTTTGCATCTCTCTTGCTCATGTCTTAGTCCTCCCTTTGGCTAAGAACAATTTTACTGGAGTTAGGGGTTCTCTGTACAAATTTGGAAGGTAGTCCAAATCCTCCATTTCCAAAGAAACAACCATCTTTATTTAATTGTCAACTCTCTCCTTTAGCCCCTTTCCTGTTCTTCATAAGGAGATTTCCTCTTTCATTGAGTGCATCTTCAGGTGAAAGATGTTTGTGATGTGGTACCAGAAAAAGTTCTACCCGAGGAAACAGAATCTGTAGCTACGTAAAAATCAAATATGGGATATGAGCATAGACTGTGTCAGTTTGAATACAAGCTTGCTTCTGGATGCTCTACAAAATAGAAGGAGCTAGACAGACAGATCTGAAAGAAAAGCTTTTTCTGAAAGAAAAGCACAGAAGGAACAACACCCTACCTCTGGAGCCTACTAACACAGTGTCAGACAAAGGGGTGCAAAGAGCAGTCTGGAAATGGAAAGGCGTTTCTCCTCTCCGCTTCATCATCTCACAAGGTCAAGAGTAGTGTCGACCCATCATGGGTCACCCATCCCCCTTGGCCTGATGGCGCAGATTGGGAGGATGCATGGGGTGCCCTTGGAGCCCGCAGTCAGGTGGGCTGCTGAGCGGATGTGAGATGCACACAGCTTTACAACTGTGCTTTCGTAAATAAGTGATCACATGGGACTCGTGTGTGTCTGTTAGAGCAGCAGTTTGAAAACAGCCAAGAAAATCATGTGGCAGCAGAAATCTGCAGGCTCCCAGCCCTCCCCCACTCCCTGACCTTCTCCCTCTCTTTCCTTTCTCCCTCTCTGTCTTACTGAGATGGTAACCACAAAGGCTGGAGCTGAATTTTGCTCCCACTAACCTCATCCAGGGCTTTGGGGTGTTTGTGTCAGCACTTGGTTTTGGCACCCAACCTACCTGTGCTACTTAGACCACCTGTGCTTTGTAATGTTCTCTGCAGCCCTGCCAGGAAAATGTTCAAATTCAGTCTCCTAAAGGGATTGGAAGACATTTACCCCGAGGTGATGCTAAATATGATTAAACCCATTGCTCAATGGGATTTTCATTATTGCAGGTGTGAGTCTGGCAAAAATTGACTTTTTCTTGGCACTATGGTTTTAATAACTGATTGGCACTTACAGAAGTTACTGTAAGGTCAGAAGAAGTTTGAAATAAGGTTTGAAAACTATCTTTAAATTCTTCACTGCTGCCTCATATAACTCATTCACAGTACCACAGCAAGGTAGGAGTCTCAGAGCATTGAGACTTCAGCTGAGCTAAAAGCAGGTGGTGTTCTGTCAATTACTACACTGTCAATTAATGCACATCTTTGAGCCTTGGCTCCATTCGCAGCCTCCTGTTGTGACTGAGGTCTTAGGTGCATATGGCTACCAACCTTGCTGAGTGCAAAGAGCTCATAGAGTCAGGAAGGAACTGAGGGAGTTTTTGGACTGTGCCAGGTGAGGCTCAACCTGTCCCACTGTCCAGCACTTGAGTGATGTTGTTGATTACACCTTTTTACACCATACAATTCCCTAGTTATCATTTCCTCCAAGCTGACTTTTCCTGTCTTAGGGGCTCAGGATCTTAGTCCACAGTCCATAAGAACTTTGCCTTTTTCTGTGTTACATGTTCCCCCAAGTGCACCTCTGCTGGCTGCAGTTTTCTCTTCTCTTCTCTTCTCTTCTCTTCTCTTCTCTTCTCTTCTCTTCTCTTCTCTTCTCTTCTCGTCAAGACGATCTTCTGGAGGCAAAACAATAGTGTGCAAGGCCATGAGTGTGTTCTGTCTGGGCTAGATTTGACTGGGTTCGCTGCCTTAAACTGTTGAATTTGGATCTGAAAATGGGACTGGGTTGGACTGAGTTAATATTTACAGCAGATGGGAGTGGGATGTTGGAAAGAATTTGCCTGGATACAGGGCTGCTGGAAGGGTGCAAGTGAATTCACTGTGGCTGTTTTAAAAGCCTTGTTTTGCTTATACCAGAACCTGTCATTCCACTTGGGAAGCAGTTTGCTGGACCAGCTTTCCATGGATAGGAAAAATATTATTCAGTAAGTGCTGAAATGGCATTCCCAAAAAGTTGACAAAAATCTTTAGCTTTTCAGTGTCCAGCTGCTCCAGGCTATCTCCTTCTCCCACAACCTGTGAGTGATTCATGCCAGTACCTCTGCATCTTCTTCCCAATCTGATGCACCAGGCCAAATCTGTTCATCATTCAGCATCCTATCCTTAAAAATGAAAATCCTTCCAACCAGGAATCACAGAAGGGTTTGGTTTGGAAGGCACCCTAAGAATCATCTAGTTTCAACCTCTCTGCCATGGGCAGGGATGCCACACAGTAGACCAGGCTGCTCAAAGCCCCACTTAGCCTGACCTTGAACAGTTCCAGGGATGGGCAGGGATGGATACCAGTGTTTGAAGTGAGACAGTAGGACCTGAAAACCTCTCACAGGACTTATATTTTGACTAGGTTTCCTTGATAGGACAGAATTTCATGCATTCTAATATGGTGTGTTGCCACAGTGTTACTTATCAAGGGGATAAAATAATCACTTTTCTTGGACGCAGTATTAAGCTCCAAATAAAGGAAAATTAAGACTGTTTCCAAATAAACAATGTCTCAACTTAGAAGACTATACCTGGAGGATCTGGCAAGTCAGTGTAGGTGTCATTGCTGCCAAATCCCTTCCCTCCCCACTTGTTCTGGCTCTGCTTTAAAAAAATACAGAACAGAAAGAAATGTGTAGTGATGAGTAGGAGATGTTGTGGTCCTGAGGAGAAGCAGAGCCCCATCTCTTTGCACAGCTAGCAGAGAGTGGAGCAGGAGAGCAGAGGGTAGCACAGTGCTGTACAGCTGCAGGGCTGCTCACAACAGGGCAGAGCTCCCAGAGAATGTGCTCTTTGTTCCCTGGCTTTAAAGGGTAAGAGAAACACTTATGCATGGCAAATTAGCCCAAAAATGTATTTCTCTAAAACACCCGATTGTCTGGCCAGCTCTGCAGCTGCAGGGAAGTTCCAGGGAGAGAAGGGGGAGGCGGTGGGAAGGAGGAGGGAGGCAGGGAAGGAGGATATTGATGGCTGGGGGTGGTGGGGGCAAGGCAAGATGATTGTGCGAATGAGGGAGAGATTCTCATGCCTCGATTTAAACAGAGCTGACCAGTGAGCCAGGGGACCCCTAACAGAGTGGCCACGTTGGTGGCCAGGGGACCACGGACACGGTGCTGTCTCCTGGGGGGTAGAGAGAAGAGGGGACACAAGACAGCTGTGCTGTGAACAGCGTGGGAGCAGGCACTGGTGCAGCCAGCGGTGCCAGGGAGTCCTGCCATCCAGCAGGTTCAGCTATGCCATCTGGGCCAGGATACTCAGCGAGCAGTGCCATGCTCCTCCAGTCACCGTGTCCTGCATCCTGGGGGCTATGACTCCTCTCCTGCTTCTGAGCAAAGTGCACAGGGTTCAACTGTCTCAGAGGTGCAGGGCCTCTGTTCCCAAGAGGTGGCACTTAGGTTTTAAACATCCCAAATGTACCTCTTGATTAGGAAATTGTTCTGGGCTTGTTAAGAATTTCCAGCTTAATGCTGATACCCATTTAAAAACTCCCAGACCATCCCCGGCAAGTGATTCCTTGAACCTCCCTGGAGTTCAGGAAGCAAAACCTAGCTGGTAAGTTTCTTGACAACTGCTCAGACTGAAGTTCATGGTGAAAGCCACAGTTCTGTCCCTGCCCCAAGGGATGACCCTGAAAGCTCTCAGGCCCACCATGAGCACAGCTGAGAGCTCAGTGTCCAAGGAGTGTCTCCCACATGGTCTAGGATGAGACCATCTTCATGTACATGATGAGAATTTATTTTCTTTTCTATTACTTGATGTGGAAGGAGAGGTGTTCCCTGCTGCAAACTACAGTGCTTTGCAGGCACAGCCTTGAGGCAACCTGACTGGTCCTCCTCACTGCCCACCGAATGCTCTTAGGGGCATCTGCAGTGTGATCCAGGTGCTGCCTGCAGGAAAAGCAGCTCAGGTTAGACTTTGCCTTTGAGGACACTCAGGGGTGCACTTGCCTGCTACAAATCCAGCCCTGTCCTTTCTGTCATGTGTCATGACCTACTCTGGGCTGACACTAACTTCTCCTTCAAAGCCACCAGTGCCACCTGCTATGAGGGCTGATAGGATGAAGAGGTAGCCTTAGGTTAGGCAAAGCTTAGACTGCCCATGAGAAAAAAGAGAGACATGAGAGTCTCAGAGGGGATTTGTCTTCAGTACATTGCTCTGACTGTCCAGCTCAGGTAAAGGTTTGATGTTGCCACCAGTTCAAGTTGGCACAGGCAGACTATACTGTGTTTCCAGGTTGCTGTTATACTCATCATGAGATCAGATTTTTTCAAGGAAAATCCTATAACCCTTTGAGTTTGTAATCCAGAAGTCTTGTGAAGTCCGCCCTCACTGGCCTGGAGGAAGGGAAGGACAAGTGGACCTGAACATTTTATCTGAACAAGTAGTGATACTGACTGATGCTGGGAATTTTTTACAGAATCATGGAGTGGGTCATGCTGGAAGGGACCACATGACGTCATCTGGTCCAACCTCCCTGCTCAAGCAGGGTCATCCCAGAGCACAGAATTGCATCCAGATGGTTCTTGAATTTCTCCAGTGAGGAACACTCCACAAACTATATTGGCAACCTCTTCCAGTGCACAGTCACCTGTGCAGTAAAGAAGTTTTTTCTCATATTCAGGTGGAACTTCCTGTGCATCAGTTTCTGCCCATTGCCTCTTGTCCTATTGCTTGGACAACTGCCTATTCATTCTTTGAATCTTGCCCATTCATTCTTTCTTTTCAGAGGTTACAGGAAAATGCTTTAGTTGACACTGGATATGGAAGTACCTGCTGGATATGGAGCAGGATCTGACTGGGGGAAGCCAGAATCAGGTTTGATAATTTCATTATGTAGGTCATCAGGCTTCTGTTGAAGAGGTGTGATGGGCAGAGGAGGAGGTGGGGAGCTGAATCACTCTTTAAATGAGGCACTGGGAAGCTGCTGGCAGCTGTACCCTCCTGTCATCACTACCTTCCATACCTCTTTATGGCCAATTCACTCATTTTATGTTTACATGGGAGAAGAGACTATGAAAAATGTTAGCTTTAATCAAGTCAGCAATATTACTTAGCTTTGACACACTTCATTTTCCACTCATGTAAAAAGAGGTCCCTCAGCATGCACTGCCATATATCCCTGTTATGAGGGAGAGTCTGTCCTGTTCCCTCCTCTCAGCTCTTCACATCCCTGCCACTCCTCACACTCCTGCCACTCCTGCCCTTTAGAAACACCCTGAGCTGCAGCTGCACAAACATCTACAACCACATTAAATGAACTTAAGCCTCCGATTTTTAAGGCCACAAAGGTACAGCTGTGCCAGTGCTGGGCTTCACACCTGATCTTCATGGGGTGGGTGACACTGACCTGATGGCAGGCCTGACGTGAGTTCTGAGATCACTTGTGCCAAGGTGGGATCAGGGAAGCCAAGAATCCAAGCACACTCCAGCACTTTGTGGGGACACTGAGACCTCCCAAGGATAGCAAGAGTGTGTCATCTTCTGAGGGTGGGAACGACTGGTACCAGGGAAGCAATTATTGGTAAATAATTTACCAAGAAATGGGACTTCAGGGGAATGAAACCAGTTGCAAATCCGGACATAATTCAACAAGCACTTTTGACTGGAAAGCGAGTGTGGGAGACAAATTTTTAAAATATCAAAACGTTTCATTTCAAGGCAATCTTCTTGAATTATTCTTTTCTAAATGCCAAAATGCTGTGAATGGACATTTTCAATGTGAATTTCTGACATTTTGTTTCAAGCCAGCATTTTGCATTGAAAACTTGACCCAGGTTGAAAGATGAGAGGTCAGACACAAGAGCCTAATAACCACAAAATAAAACCTGCTATTTCAAGTTCAGCAGAATGTTTCAATCTCTGAATTATGCCATTTGAAATAAAAAGTAAAATATCACCACAGAGCTCCTGTGCATGCCCAGGTCAATGTGCCCCTGTGTGACACCTCTGAGAGACAGTGTGATTGGGAAAAAACCCAGCAAGCAGTGGCCTGAAATGAACTAGAAAATGCTCTTGAGCATCCCAGACAGAATTTCACTCTTATCAATAAATTTCACTTTGGTCTCAATAAGGCTGTTTATAGTGGGATGTGCAGCTCTTAGGGATGTTTGTGTCTGTTCAGCTTCATGGATAGCAATGAGCAAAGCCCCTGTGGCTGTGGCAGTTCTCCCGGTGCTGTCAACTAGCTTTCGACAAAGTGGCAACCAAAGTGTAATCACCTTCCAGCAATCCCTGGGAGCACTGGCCCACTGAGCCCCATGAAAACCAGTGGAGCTTTTCATGGGCATGTGTCCGTAGGCAGCTGCAGGGGTAAAAATACAAGCATAAGCAAGGTCTGGGCACATGAATATCTCTGCTAATTTGGGGAAGTGGCCCTGTTACTTACTCTAATGGGTGGGTAGGTTGGGGGACAATAATCAAGCAGGATGAAGGACACTGACAGTGCATTGAGAAGATGCTGTGCCCCAAAACTTCCTCTTCTGTACAAAGGCAGGTTCAGTCTTGAGGGACGTGAGGATCAGCCTTCCTCCCCCTTCCCCACCGGCCCCAACTCCTCACTCCTGCTGCCCCATCCTCTCTGCCATGTGCACGTGGTCCCAGCTGGCCATGAATAGAGTTGGCACGGGTGGGCCCAGCCTGAGCCACTGGGGCTCACGACTCCCGACCTGAATAAGCAGCATAAAGGCACAGAGCAGCCCCGTCGCGGCTCTGTCCCGACCCATCCTCCCCAGCTGCAACAGCATCCGCTGTGGGCCCAGACCGGCCATTCTTACCAAGTCCTTCTGTGCCGTTTGTCTTTCTCTCCTTCTCTCATCTCCACCCCCCCCTCCCTTGCCCCATCTCTTTTTTTTTTTTTAATCCCCTTTTTTTGAACATATCATTACAGGAGCAACAAAAAAGATGGGACAATACAGCCATTGATGAACTGCTCTCGTCCTCCAGTCCCAATCCCCCCCACTCCCTCCCTCCCCTTCTCTGGTGCGTGCCAACACTCTTTCCACCCGCCCAGGGCTGGAGCCAGCGCCAAACAACCTCTGCTAATAAACAAGAGGAACCAGATAAACCAGGAACACAATAGAGGGATTTGTTGCACTTTAGTGATGGTGGGAACAATGTCAACTCCATGGCGCAGCTGCATGGACCCCCTCCCATCCACTCCCCGCTACGCCTCGTGCCCCCCATGTATTTGCAGCCCAACACTGTGATTTATGTAAGGCCAAAGGTCATAATGCATTAAAGGGCTTCTTTCTTGCATCATTTATTAACCCCTCTATGACAAGGCACCCTCATTGTGGCAGTGATGGTGGTGCCAGTGGTACAGGGAATGGGGTTAGGGGTGGAGGAGTCCATCGGTGTGGCACCACGCATCTCTCAGAGGATGCTGAGATGCAGGGCTAGTGCTTAAGACTGGTTATTCACTAACCTGATGTGTGGGGGGAGGAGGTGAGGCTTTGGTGTGATATGTTTTGGCCATCAAAAGCAACTAGTGCACACCAGTATGGCTCTGTTTGCACTTCATGCAGGTCACCGTCTGCTCAGCATACACTTGCTGCCAGGCTGGTGAGCTCAGGTTACAGTCCATGCTGTGGCCATGCACACACCTGGGGCTGACCTGAAGGGCTGCCCTGGAGGCCCTATAGTCCACATGGTAGAGCTGACCACACTGGATCACCAGAGTCTTGAGTCACCCCAACTATGTGTTGTCACATAGATTGCCTGTGATACAGCCAGGCAGAGAAGAGGCAGGGGTCATGGCATAGGATGGACCTCTCCAAGGTCTCCTTCTCAGGATAGTATTGAAGTGCCCAAAATCTCTTCTTGTCTCGCCAGAGCTGGTTGTCATTACAGGCAATGCTGCAGTGTTACTGTGCAGCACTTTCAAGGCTTCCTGTGTAGCCATGAAGAAATGCTGTGAAACAGTTGCATGATAAGTCCCTGGACTGATCCTTTTCTCCTGAAATTGCAGTGACCAAGTCAGTTTGGATGAGACAGTACAGCAGCAAAGGCTTCAGCAGCAAACTTCATGGTTCCCTGAGCCCCCTATCCCCAGCTGTGCTTGAGGGCTCCCTAGCCTCTCCATGGGCAAACTTGCTTGGGAGGACAAACCAAATGGTCATCACAGGCTGAGGGCAATGAGTGAGCCCTGGAAAGGGGGTACCTGCTGGAGTTCACATCCACTGTGAGGGCAGTGGGGTTGTGCTAGTGCCTGGTTGCCTGGCACGTCCCTCCAGGCTCAGTGAAGAGGAAGCTCCGGTGCTGGCTGGATGGGACATCTCACTCCTCCTGGGGGTGAAGGGATGGGTAACAAGAGACAAGCTTAGGAGCTATTGGAATCTCTTTGAATATGGGTGTCAGGGTGAGCCCCTGCACGGGACAGAAGGGATATGGAGACTGGGATGAAGGGGAAGATGGTCCCACTGCACAAATGCTGGCTAGTAACTCTGGTTACCAGCCACACTGCTTTTGCCCTGGCTCTGGTGCCTCGGCCTCAGGCCGTGCTCCCTTGTTCACTCTCCCTCACATTCCTCCGGGAGCTGATCAGGGCTTGAATGACACCCCAGATGACTCTTTGCTATTAATTCCTGTGAACAGAAAGGGCTCCTTGTTCTCCCAGTCCTACTCTCTGGAGGAATTACAGGGGCCAAGGCAGGAGGCTGAAGCCTTCACAACTTAACCCTTCCACCGGCTCCCCAGAAGCCTCCCTGCATCCAGAGGACCAGCAGAGGTGAAGATCACTCTGGAGTCACTTTGACCGCCACTGAATGAGCCCACCAGGGTCACTCAGCACTGCTACAATCACAGGTCCCGTTAGGAGGGTCTCCTTTTCTGGTTGTTTTTCCCAGTCTTGTACAATTCCCTTCCTTTCCCCTCTTGGCATCTCTCCTCTGCTGTGCAGACAGTAAACATCCAGCTCCCTCCATTACATAACACTGGATATGCCAGGCTCCACCAAAGAAAAGGCAAAATCGGTCTTTCTCCCCCAGCTCTACCCCTTCATTGTATGCTTTTTTGGTGTTAGTCTTTTGGAAGTACACCTGTCCTCTCCAGCAGGAGACGAGGGGGTTAACAGCCAGGCAGGCTCTGTGCCACTTATCAAAGCAGGTAGCAGACAGACATGCTGCCTCGTTACTCTTTGATCTTCCCAGACCCCAGCAATGCAGGAAAATTGTCCCGTTTAGCCATCACAAGTCCTTGCCATGCTCATGGAACATTGGTCTGGCCAAGCAAATCTTAGAGATTATTCTCCTCTTTACTTTCCACAAGATTTTCCCTATACCTCCTCTCTGGAGCCACTGGTGCCATAATCCACTGGTTTAGACCAAAAAATGCTGCTCAGCAAAGTCTGTTTGGCCACATCAAGGCGACACACCAGTGGTGTGGTATCCTGCACCTGTGGCAGCCCTCCACCATGCCTTGGAGAGGGAACAGGTTTTCTCCTGCTCTGCTGCCAGATGGGACTCCGCAACCATGTCCCAGACCCAGTCTCCAAAGAGTTTTCCAAGGACTCCCATCCCATCCTGGGATGATGGGAGTCCAGGGCCATGCACTGATCACCATCATCCAGACCTTGTTGTCCATGGGGAATGATAATCCTGGAGGAGGTCAGCCACTGAGACATTCCTTTTGCTGCCCTGCGCAGGACACTGGCTTGCCTGCTTTCCATTTCCCCTGATACCCCATGACAAAACCTACTGCACATCCCCTGCAGGTAATTGTCCTGTAACCACACAGACACCGTGTGCTGCTGCCCAAATCCAGGTAAGGCTGCAGGCAGCTCTTTGCACTTCCTAAGTGACCCACACTACTTTCTTTCTCCTCAGGCTGCCTTGTTAGCAACCAGTTCAACAATGCCCACGACTGGGAGCTCAGAGGCATCTGGGAAGGTCTAGGACCAATAGTAAAATCTTTAGCCAAAAACAGTGAGGAGTGATAAAGACGAGAGCCCAGCAGTGGTTTCTGTGCCCAGCTCCCTGTTGGGAGGATGCCTGTGGCACAAGGCAAATTGAAGGGCTCTTTGGAGATGGTGGAGAATCAAGGAGGGTAACACAAACATTGGTTTCCAGGATCCTCTTCTACTCCTGTTCATGGAAAGGCCTTGAAAAGAACCCACACACTGGGAACTTGAGAGGACAACCATGACATCGTATGGGAAAGGAATTTGGAGAGAAGGGCATGAGGAAGTGGTGGAGACGGGGCTGGGCTTGCGTGCTCCAGTAAAGGGTACGACCTGGTCCTGATCTCTCCCAGGCTGTCACCAGTCATGTCCCATGATGTCTCACGAGTGAGACCATCTGCAGACTCTTAGATTTTTCAAGAATTATAGCAGCTTTTCCCCTTTGCTCCTCCCAGCTTTTTCTCAGAGCATCACACTTAAGCAATCATCAAATAAAAAGCGTAACAATTCTTTTATGACTTCCCCTGGGGATAGTCTGGATGGTCACCTGGCCATCCCCTCACTAGCCTCCACTTGCCTGAAGGACTTAGCAACCAGCTTCCCAGCTATTTTACAGTCATGGTGATGAGGTGTGATAGGGCCCAGTGGCAACTCCACACAAAAAGGGACGTGCAATCCTCCCCGAGTACATTGCATGTACAATTTCTGACAGGGACAGCAGGACTTCCGACACATGGTGAAACGGTCCCTGCCATCTGCAACATTCCCATGACCACCTGGACTGTCTGGTCCTCTCCCTTTCTCCTTCTGCCTCATGGGCAGGGAAACATTCCTGCTTTCCAGGAGGGCAGCTGCCCTCATCCTCTTCCTCATCAAGCCCTTCCCTCCAGCCATGTCAGGCAGGACCAGCAAGCTTCATACCGGCGAAGATGCAAATCCCGCTTGGGAGCAAGGGCAGGTCAAGGCCTTGGCTTTGGTGCGGGAAACCTGGCTCCCCTCCCTGGCGCAATGTTGGCATGGTCATTCCCCATCCTCTCCACAGCATCATAGGGGGATACAGCCAGTGCAAATCCATAGCAGCCCGCCTGGTGCAGGCAAGAAGACAGCAGGGACAAGACCCCATCCCCCCACCAAATGCCAAACCTTGCCCCCCCCCAACCCACAGCCCACCTGCCCCTCATTGCCTCACGTGCCCACCTCCATAGAAAGGGGATTTTGCAAAGAGGAGGTGGTGCCTGCTCATCCATCTCAGTGGCTGTCCCCATCCTGGCCACTGCTGCCGCCTCAGCTCCTCTTAGCCCGAGCTTCCTCTCCCGTCTTCGGGTCTGGAGCAAGCTGGACGCTCTTAAAAAGCTTTTTATGTGCGTGTGTGTGTGTGTGTGTGAGTGTGTGTTAATCACATGATTGTCATTCACCTGTATCCCGAACAAAGACGGTGCACTGTTTAAGGCCCAAACAAGAAAGCCAGCAAGGGAAGGAGGGGGGTTGTTGGGAAAACTGAAGGGGCCGTTGAGAGAGCGGGTGCGCGAGGGAGAAAATCCTTATCAAACTCCCAATTCATGGGTCTCCCTTTCCCTCAGCACACTGTGGGTATTGTTTGACTGGGGGGTGTGTGTATGTGTATTTTTTCGAATGTCTCTGTCGTCCCCTCCTCGCTCCCCAGCTCTGACGCTCTTTTACTGTATGGAAAGATTTCACGGAGAACCCCTCCCATTTTCCCAGGCAGTCCTGGGACAATACCAGTGCTGTGCCCCTGAGTTGGGCAGGGGACAAAAGCTGGCCTGGGGGATGTGCTGAGGATCCTGCTGCTCCCCTGCTGTGGACAGGCTCTCCCCTCTTACTCCTTCCTTACCACAAATGCAGGGAATAGGTGTCATCTGGCAAAATCCCTCCCCAGAAACCTCAGTGGTTTCACTTTGCTGTTGGAGGTGTCCTACCAAAGTGGTCCCCTCACTGAAACCCTACCAAACAGGTGCTACTGCAATGATGCACCTTGCTCTCTGAGCAGCCAGCCTGGAGCACAGTGTCTTTCCTATCACCCTGGGAGTGGTGTGGGCACAGAGGCACCTAGAGTGGTGCGACATCTCCACTTCCCACCCACTTTTTTCCTTCTGACATGGCTTTATGGTGGAGAAGCAGCATCCTTCCATGTTTACATATTGAGGACTGAGGTCCAAAGAAAGCAATTCACTGACATGTCATGGAAAATTTGTGTCTAAGCAAGGTGTCTGGCTCATGAACCCCTTCTTTCACAAAGGACCGTTCCTTATATATCTGTAGCACTTCATTCACAGAAATATATGCTGAAAAGAAGAGATGAAAATCTGCTATCTGAGCATTTCCCCAGAGACCAGTTATTGGGAAGACTTGCATTTAGAAAGACCACTTCTGCAATGTCAGCTGCTGTGACCAGCAGTGGCTTTGAGAGGGTCCTTGGCTCTAAAAAGGACTCTCAGGAAGAGGAGAAAGACATGCCAACTTAGTGATTCCTGAAACAGGGATGGCCTCTTCTCCTTCCCCGCTTCCTGTCTTCTCACCTCAATTGAAGAGAAAGCATCACACCTCTCCCTGCTACAATAGTTGTATTTTCCACAGCTCTCTCTCCTGCATCTACCTCTTTGTAATACAAGAGAAGAGATGATACATGAACAGAAGAGACTTGACAAAGCACATACAAATGCTCAGTGCTGTGAGAGAAGGCTGGAAAAAGGGGGGGAAAGGGCTGCAAAGAAAGAGTTCCGAAAGTGGAGGAAGGACCAAAGGAAACAAAAACCAAGAACTGAAGAAAGGCAGAATGAAGGGAAAAAAATCCCTTCCCTGTCATTTAAATATGAGCAGACACTGAGACATCAGATTGCAGAGACACTGTGGCTGGTACATGCTCCTTTGAGGACTTTCCTGTCTGCAGCTGATGCACCAATGGCTCTTCCAACAACACATGAATGGGAATTGGCTCCAGTCCTTGACAGGGATGGTGAGCAGTGGGACAAAGAGTGGTCCAGAGCCCTTGGAGTTACTGAAATCCCCTCTGGGTCTGATTCCTTTCTTGCCCAGTTGGGAGTGGTGGGTCAGCACTGACTTGTTCTCCCTAAAGAGCTTGCCTGTTGCATTTGGGGTGCGAGATGAGCAGGCTGTAAAACTTCACTCAGCCCCTGTGGGCCTTCTTTGTCTCCTGACTGGGGATTCCCTCCATCAAAGCACCTAGAGAATCCCTGGCCTCTTGTTCCCTAGCACTTCTTGCTCTGCACCCTGCATCCCCACTCTGGAGAAAAACAAGAAATCTCTGCTCCATTGCCCGTTTCCCATGGGATTCACAGGAACCAGCCACCTGAAGGGAGGGCAAATAAATATTGTTTTCTGGCCATTTTTTGTGTCACTGTCCCTCTCTGCCCCAGGTTAGAAGTTGGCTGCAGCCAGGGGAACAAGCAGGGCAATGCTTCTCAACTGACGGGCAGGAGACCAACCCTCCCCTGCTCCAGTTCTTCCACACCTCCTGTGCAGGGTCCCCGCAGATTGAGAATGACCTTTATTGGATGGGGGAAGTTTCCATGAGCTCTGCAGTATCACTGACACTGGAACCAGTGGGCCATGGACAACCATATACAAACTGACCTTGCCCCGCTCATTTTTGCTGGCTATCTGTCCTCCAGAGAGAGGGTGAACTGGCAAATTGCTCCTGTCTATGCTGCAAGACTTCTTGTTACAACTACAACGGGGGTCTCTCTTGATGAGAAAACTCATCCCATTCTGCAAGACTTGAGGTTGACCAGTTGCTGATTTGGTTGAGGAAGCAGTCTCAATGCTGTTTTGCTAGGCTCTCAATTGGGTTTTCTTGTCATCACAAAGTTTCTAGAGTGAATATCTGCTATGAGCTGAAAATGTTCTTGAAATCCCTTCAGGCTGGTTCCCTGGGTCACATCCATTATTCTTGTTATATTTTCTGATTTAGCACTGAAGAATCTTCAGGTTGGGTCTCCAGTGAGGAGCTGGGGTAGAAGGATAATTTATCTCATTGATAGCTCAGAAGGACCTGAAAAGGTCATCAGAATTTTCATGGGTGACTTCTCATGGTTAAAGGGCTGGTGTTGGTCTATACCAGCCCTGGTAACAAAGGAAACCAAAGAAACCAACTCCCACAGGCACTTGGAAATGAAAGTGAGATAGAAAATGGAAGATGTGATGGACAACATTCTAACCCATTGAGTGCCAAGATCCTCTACATGTCCCAGTGCACTAGGAGCAAGAAGGAGGGTGAGTGAGTGTGAAAGAGTCCTTCTTCTCATCAGGAGACTTTTCTTTCTTCACGAAACACCCTACATTTGCCTTCAGGAGCAGCTCAGAGGAAGCAGAACCTGCTTGCCTTGGCAAGACCCCACAGAGACAAACATGTTGTGATGAGCCCATCCCTAGGCTGCAAAAGTCTTAAGAAGGTTCACATTGGTATCCACTATCCAGCAGCATGATATTTTCCCTGGACTTGATGTCCTCCACCCTTGGGACACACTTGATCTCCCTGTCCCCACCCTGCAGATGCACATCAAAATGATGCTGTTTTAGCAGTGCCTTAACCCAAGGGTCCTGGGCCGACTTCTTTCAGCACAGCAGGGTCCTCATGAGACTCTGTGACAAGGATTGGGGACTCATTTAGCACATGGCAGGCACTAGACCCCTCTGGAGTAACCATGCTATCAGGGGGAAGGAGTGGGACCCCAGTCCTGGGGACGGACACACATCTCCCCAAACCATCCCGACCCCTTCCAGATCCCACTACCCTCCCAGCGGTGAATCTTCCAGCACCATCTCTGGGGTGGCCATGCCACCTAGAGCAGCCCAATGCTGGCAGTTCTCCTGAAGAAGCTGGCACCACAGAAAGCAGGGAACATGGTGGTGGCTGATGTGGGGTGGGGGGCTGCTTGCATCCCCTCCCCTCCGTCCCTGACTGACCGTATTCTGACTCTGAGGAGTGCTTGGCTCCACCTTCCGCCCTTCCCTCCCCCGGTGCTAAGCAGCAAAGCCAGCTAGAGACATCCAGCCGGGGTATTAGTAAAAACCAAGCCTCCCTCCAGGAATGGCACTCGCTTGAGAGCCTCCCTGTCCTGCGTGCCCCAACGCCGCTGGGGCTGGGAGGGAGAACAGGGAGACTATTGGGATACAAATCAGAGTCCTCGCAGGATTTGCCCGGCACACCGGCCAGCAATGTAAGTTTTCCTACCTGAGCTTGCTTGTACACACGCACATGCTTGTTCACCCTTTTCCCCCCCTACTTTCTCTTACTTTTTTTCTTTCCTCCAAAAAGAGTATGTGTTGACCTCTGAAACTAGAGGGATAACAGCCCTTGCTCTGCACTGTTTTTTTTTTTTCCCAGTTAAGTCAGATGTATGCTTTTCTATCACTTCTTTTTTTTTTTTTTTCTTTTTCTTTTTT
>VWZF01000983.1:58288-168512 GCA_013396755.1 Sclerurus mexicanus | reverse complement strand
TTTTTTTTTTTTTTTTTTTTTTTTTTTTTTTTTTTTTAATTCCGGAATGGGGAGGATAGTGAGGCCTTTATTTTTAGAGTGTTTCTTTCTCCAAGGGGGGAATTGCTGCACGGCAGCAGGGACTTTTAGAGGTGACTGCAGACAGATGGAGAGAGGTGGAGTGTGTGGGGCAGGCAACCCAAAGCTTTGGCTTCTCTCAAAGTTAAACTTGGTTGTGTTTTTGTCTGCATCTGTATATATATAGATACATACATGATGTGAGTATATATATGCATACATACATATAAGACAGGAGTGTGTGAGTGTGTGGATCCAGTTTAGATGTATTTTAAGCCTTTGGTTTATCAGCTGCAAGAGGAGGGTGAGGGATGAGTTCCCACAGAGTCACTTTCCCACAGTTGGGATAAGGGTCTCTGGGTGTGGATGCGGAGCCTAGGCTGGTTCCCTGCATGGTGGTGCCACCCGCTCAGCTTCCCTGGCAGCTAGGATATAGGTCCCTTCTGCCTTATTGATATGGTGCTGGTGCTTCTCATCCTATGCCTCCCACCGGGAATTTCACTGCACATCTTTGAAAGAAAGGGGCATTTCCCCACAAAAGTTTTGTGGCTGTCCCCTACACACCGCTGTGGGGTGCTGCACCCAGGCAGGATGGTCCATGTCTCTGTCCTTTCAGGTCCTCAGTCTTCCTTATTCCTCTTGATGCAGGCCCTTCCACATATGTCAGTTCCACACAATTGCAGAGATAGGGAGCAATATCCCAATTAATCAGGGGCCCTGACCCATCCCCACCCCCATCGATCACGGGTTTTGTGGTGTGCATGGCAATTGCTTTGCTTGTGCTTTTATCGAGCAGCCCTTGTCTCGTGGTCAGCTCTTCAGAGACCTTGGAGTCCCTTTCAGATTTGGTGGTTGCTTCTCCTTTTCTCTTTCCCCCCCTCTTTCCTTTCTTTCCTTTGTTTTTGTCTTCCTTCCTCCCCTCCTCAGTGAGAAGAAGGACAGTGAGAAGGAAGAGAGAAGGCTTGAGAGCAACGATGGCTGATGACCAAGACCTTTCAGAAGTGGAGATGAGCCCAGTGGGCTCTGAAGACCACCACTGCCTCTCACCGGGACCCTCCATGGCGTCGGACAACTCCCCGCATCTCACTGGCTCTGGGAATGGGGAGATGGGGAAGGTCAAGAAGGAACAGCAAGACTCAGAGGCAGATGACGACAAGTTCCCGGTGTGCATCCGTGAGGCAGTCAGCCAGGTGTTGAGCGGCTACGACTGGACCCTGGTACCCATGCCCGTCCGGGTCAATGGAAGTAACAAGAGCAAACCCCATGTCAAGCGGCCCATGAACGCCTTCATGGTCTGGGCACAGGCTGCCCGGAGGAAGTTGGCTGACCAGTACCCACACCTCCACAACGCTGAGCTCAGTAAGACCTTGGGGAAGCTCTGGAGGTAAGAGCGAGTGGCGGAGTGGGGGGCATGAGGTCTGGAGGTGTCCTGTAGAGGACTGTGTGGTTTTGTGGAAGGATGGAGACTTAGCGGGATGGAAGGGGTTTCACTTGAGGGAACTTTCCTTCTCTACGGGGAGCCCCCTCACAGGAGGCATAGTCGTTGACCAAAATAAGAGTGGTGGCTGGATGTAGTGAAGGCTTTCTCAGGAGAACTCACCTCTGTCTTGGGCAGCAGCCCTTTCCATGTGTTTCCCAGTAAGTTTCCCTGTTGTTCCCAACCAGAACACTCTCATTCTGGTCTTCCCCTGCCTGAGTGCCTGGAGATCTTGTTTTATTGGCTCACCCTCCCTGTTGGGCCAAGTTGTGCACTATCAGGAAATGGGCTGAGCTTAACACTTAAGACCTAAGTCACTGGTGTCTGCCTCAAGCCTGTTTGAACTCAGGTCCTAGTGTTAGCAGAGTTTCTTTTCTAAGCAGTGTCACAAAGCAAGAGGGAAACCAAGTTACAGCTGAGGACAAAGGTCAGGCAAGAGAGCCAGGCAGTCAGAGTCCCACATCTGTCCTTCCTAGGATGGTCCCAGGTTTTGCAGACCATGCAGGTTCAGCGAGATGGACAAGGAGACACCTGGCTAGAAAGGGAAGGGATGAGGCTTAGCAGAAAGGAAGAGACCTACAACAGTTCTGGCCTCAGCAGGCTATCTTGGAACATGCTGACTCAAACGAGCTCCATCTCCCTTTGCAACCAGAGAAATGCCCTCCCTTCTCACCAGCTCACACATGCTTGTCTCTCTGGTCCCTCTAGTTTGTGTGCCCATTTTCATTTAGTCTTTGTGCGGATCCTGGATTCTTCACATAGCCTCCCCTCCTTCCTCCAGCAGACCGATGGGCTGCCCTGATTGATTGCAGCCAGTCCATGAGTGTGCAGAGAGCCATCGTGCCTAAGCCAAACGTGTCAGGCCAGCTGTGCCACTTCTGTCCCATCTCTGTCAATAACCCCATCAACCTGTTGCAAACACTTTCTGCCACAAGTGCCCAGCACAGTCCACTACCTCACACCAACCAGTGCAAACCAAGGCTCATTCAAATGGCCCTCTCATTCTCTCTCCCACCCTGATGGCATTTCACATAGGAAGCCCTCAGCCTTGGGTGAGCCAAGAGACTTTCTTTCAGGCAGAAGCAAAATGCACTGTATAGCAGCTGATGGTGAGGTCTACTCATTCCTAGCTTCCAACCTCCTTGCTTGAAAGAAACCAACCCCTTGGGCACGAGATTCTCCCTCTGCTATGTCGGACCATTTACCACAACTCCTCAGTGTCTAGTGCAACCCCAGAAAAGAGATCTCTTTGGGAAGTCAAAGGCAGGGTGTTGATTGCAGATGTCTAATCTGGTGCTCTTTCCTGCTATGATGCCCTCTGCCTTCCCTTTCCTTTCCCATGGCACTTGCTCTCACCTGGGATTCCGCTGCTAGCCTCCAGACTGTGAAGCTGTGCTGGAAGAAGTGTGTGTGTGGGAGGGGTGAACCCCCTCTTTCGTTCCCAAAATGTTGATTTTGAGGTATCATTCCCTTACTGCCAAATACTGCTAGATTTTAGAGCAATGGTCTCCTTCCAGACACTTCACTTTCCTTGAAAATACAGCAGAGCAGTGCCACTCCACAGGTATCGTATTCAGAGTGCAGGGAGACACAGCCCCCAGACATTCATGCACCCTATCACCTCCCTGCTCCAAGGGCATGGCTCCCGCTGCTGGCCGCATGGGACTCAGAACAGCAGAACACTGCTGCTGAACAATGGTCAAGGCCCCTGTGTGTTTCTTAGGTCTGTGTACAGCCAGGAGAATCTTGGGGGATCAGACCTGGGGGATTTGTGTGCTGCTGAGATTGCTGCCTGGGTGCTTTGCTTGAATGTCTTGTCTCCGAGTGTCCCTAGTGCAGGGTGAGGTTCTCTAAGTCATGCCAGCCCCTACAGAGACTATGGAGCAAAGTAAGCTGGGCTGTGGGTGCAGTCAGTGTCTGGCCTCGGTGGGACCACATGCATGTGTCTTTCTGTGAGGCTGGGGGGAAATATGAGCCACAAAACTCCAGGGGAGGTAGACCAGGATAGTAGTCCAGAGTCTTGCCTTCCATCCATGGTATGATTGGGTCTTCCGCCACTGAGGTTCCCACTGTCCTTATCTACGCTGTCCCCCAGATACAGCTCCTACACATCAGTGTAACTGCAAGCAGCCAGGATTTTTTCTGGATGGCTTAATCTCAAACTTTTAATGAGGGTCCATGCAAAGGGCCCTGGCCCACACCTACAAGGTGGCCACCCAAACCCTACCGCCAAGGCTTGTCACTTTGGGAAGTGTGAGCGACTTCTATTTCTATCTGGCCTGCTCTGACTTTATAAAGACAAAGGGCATGTTAGGCAGAGAGGCAAATGCTGGTGAGCACAAAGACTGCCTGCAGACCACCATTAAACCAAGCATGTTGCCAGCAATCGGCACTGGGAGGGGATGGTAGAGGCTGGGAAATCTTGAAAGGCAGCTAGCAGATGGAGTGGTAACCCCAGTGCCATCCCACATGCTGCTCTGCAAAACAGGATGCAATGGCCTGGATTTATTTTTAAACTCAGAGTTTGCTCCGGCCCAGTGCCACCACCATGTCCTCTGCAGTCTCCAGCCCTCATTGGAAAGGGCTGCAGGATATGGCCTGATGGCCCCACTACCTGCTTGACCCCAAACATGGTGCCAAGGGGATTATGGCTCCATTCATCTTTTACAAGTCTGTAACCACTTAGGGTGTGTGATGGGTGCAGACATCAAACAGGATATACTAAAACCAAAGGGGATATTTCTGTGCTTGATGGTCATGAAAACTCTCCTAAGACGCTTTCCTTCCCCAGTGTGGTACAGGGAACAACTCTCAAATGGAGGCTGGCTGCTGCAAATGTCAGCATGACTCTTAGCCAGAATGCCAGCCAGCACCACCTCTGGGGCAGAAAACAAGAGAGGCAAGGGAAGAATGAGAGGAAGGCTTGGTAGGGAGGAGCAAGGGGCCCCAATGGAGGGATCTTTGCATGAGGGTAGCAGCACTCAGGGAATTGGTTCATGCACACAAAATCTTGGGCCACAAACATTTAGGAGGGAGTCTGCCCAACTGCTTTCTGCTCCCAGCCAGCCCTTGCCTTGCATCAGCCCCAGTGCCCAACGCCGTCACCGCACTGACTCATTGGCAGCTGAGTCCCAGCACAGGGTCAGGCCTCTGGCTGAGCCAAGGCGCCTGGCACGCAGAGCAATGTAATGCCAGGTGGCAGAAAGGGAGGTTGCAAGAGGTGAGCAGAAACATTTTAGGCCTTCTTTCTCCTCCCAGAGCATGGTGCTGGACGCTTGCCCCTCTCTCCTCAGCTCAGGGGTGATCATTTGGTGTCGGGTTCGCAGAAGCCCCATGAAGGGCTTTGCTTTGTGATCCATAACTTCTCTACCCATGCGAGATTCCTTTGCATTATGGCCTGGGAGTGTGGGGGCAGGAGGGGGAGGGCAGGAAGCAAGTGAAATCCAAATCCCCCCAAATCTCCTGGCCTTTGCCTGCTTGCACCAGTTTCACTTTGCTAAAGCCGATTTGAGTTCTGATCCCAATGGGAGGGAGGAGTGAGCAGACAGCCTTGGAGATGAGAAGGCAAAGATGCAGGGAGTGGACTTGTCTCTGTCCTGCTGGTGGCACTGCCGTGGGCTGCTGCCAATGGAAGAGGAGATGAGGCACTTGAGCATAGCTCAGAGGGCAGGGATCTGACTCCTGCACAGCCTCCAGCAGATCTGGTTCGTGCCATCCACAAGACGGATCTCGGAGGCTGAGCTTTGCAGATTTTGCCTCTATTCTCCATATCCCATATTCTGCAAGGATGAGGTTTTGTCAAGGCAAGGTTGCTCCCAGACCACAATGTCTATGAGGGTTGGCCCTTGGAGGGCTGCCTGAAGCAGCGCAGGCTGAGGGATTAGAGCCCTCTGGGATGTGTGAGTGTGGTATAGCGTGGCGGGAGGGAGACAGGAAAGCTGGTGTTGGATTCATGGTGGCTCAGTTGCTTTAATCTCCAGGATTAAGGCAGTGGAGGAATGTGGTGTGTGGCCGTGACCTGCTTAGGCTTCCTGGAGTGAACCCAGGTCAACATGATGAGGGGCTCTAGCCCATGCCACACACCTGGCTGCCAGCTGAGGGGACGCACAAGGAGCAGAAGGAAAAGGGGTGCTTAGGAACCAATCCATTACTACCTGGTGACCCCTTTGATCCCCCACTAGATTTATCTGTGTTTTCCCTGAGCCATGCCTCCTCTTCCCCTTCAGTTTTTCAGGCCAATTCAGGCCTTTGTATCTTCCCCAGAGCCTATACCTTAACAGAACTGGTAACGTTTTAGTGCTATAGGTTACAGGGGTGCTAAGGTGCTGGCAGTCCCATCCCCATGCAGTTCTTTTGCTGGGGAGAAAAAGGCACGGACATAAGTGGAATATTTTCTTTGCTGTTTGTGAGCCCTGCCATTCCTAAACAGCTGTTGAGTTCCCAGTCATGGGAAGACTGGCCTCTTCTGAGAGCACTGACTTTTGGGTGGAAGCAGAATGACCTTAACTCACAATATTTGAGGAGGAAAATCACAAAATGAAATTGAAGTGTTTCCAGCTGAGATGCTGCTGAAGACTCGAGCAACAAGTTTCATCTCATCTTCAAGTGCTCTGAACCATCTTTCCTGCATATTTCACCATTTCCTTGGAGAGCCTATCTTAAGTAGAGCAGCCCATGATCTGGCAGGAATACAGAGAAGGAGCTTATATTTCTGCAGTGCTTTTCATCCAGAGACCAAAGCTCATCTATTTCCACAAGGCTAGCAACATAGCAGCTAAATTTTTCACAACTGCTTGGCCAAGTTCAAGAAAGGCTGGTCCTCTGTGCTTCAGCCTTTTGCATTCTCTATGTCTGAGATGAGGAGGAGCTCCAGGAATAGCAGAATACACTGTTTCTGCCTCATCCAAATTTTCTTTAAGTCCCTTCTAGGATATTGCAAGATTATTAAAGGCCTAGCAAGCTCCACACAACAACATGGGAACCGTGGATCCAACACCAATTCCTGCTATTTCTGCTCAGTAGAGCCTCAAATTTGGAACAGAGCCTATGGAAGAGTGGGAGGTTAACCTGGAACAAATACAGTATGGGGAAGAACAAGAGACATGGGGGAGGCAGCAGTACAGGTAGTAAGGGTGTGCCACTCTGCCTTTGTCCAAAGGATGATCCCAACTGCCCTTAATTTGCAAAAAGTTTTTGGAAGCAGTTCATCCAGCCTTATTTTACACAGCTATGAAAGGTTGCACTTTAACCTTTGGCAATGTAAGAGAGAGGGTGCTGAACTTACTGAGGTGAAAAGCATCACACAGGTGGGGAAGGGGGACCCAACACTGACACGAACCAGTGTCAGGGCTAGACAAATGAGTAGGAGGAAAACGTTACTGTCTCTACTGAAACACTCCAATAGAACTGTTGTTCTGGGAAGTACCCTCAATGGGGCAACACCCTGGCATTTGGATTTACACACTGTGTCCCATGATGCCATGTATAGGTGGGGTTTTCTCTGACATACCTGCCCCACTCCTTCCCCTCTTCTCTTCTTTACCACCTTGGTCTCTGCAGGCTATTGAACGAAAGTGACAAGCGGCCCTTCATTGAAGAGGCGGAGCGGCTGAGGATGCAGCACAAGAAGGACCACCCCGATTACAAGTACCAGCCCCGCCGGCGGAAAAATGGCAAGGCCACACAAGGCGAGGGTGAAGGCCAGGTGGAGGGGGAGGCTGGTGGGGCTGCTGCCATCCAGGCTCACTACAAGAACGCCCACCTGGATCACAGGCATCCTGGCGAAGGGTCGCCCATGTCCGACGGTCATCCAGAACACTCCTCAGGTGAGTCCCAGGTCTCTGAATCTATTGACAGGCTACAGCCAATTCAGATGCTCATGGTCATCATGGTGAAAGCCTTGGCAATGGGGCTCACACTTTGCTCATGACCCAACAAACTGCTGGTGTCAGCAGTACAGAGATGTGCCTGACTTTCTTTGGCACTTGCATTCCTCTGGTCAGGCATGGTATTATTGCACTCTCCCTTTTTCCCACAAGATGACATAAAAATGTTTAGTTTTGGCTATTTCTTTCTCCCTCCACTGAAGTCTCCAACCAGACAGCTCCTGGCATACTGGGAAGAACAGAGCTGTGTACAGAGCCAGGCATAAAGTGGTAACTCACCTCTTCTCTCTCTTTCCTCCTCAAAATGTTCTTCACATTGCAGGTCAGAGCCACGGGCCCCCTACACCGCCTACCACCCCTAAGACCGAGCTGCAGGCAGGCAAAGCCGATTCCAAACGAGAAGGGCGTTCCCTGGGGGAAGGGGGAAAGCCACACATTGACTTTGGCAATGTGGACATTGGGGAGATCAGCCATGAAGTGATGTCCAACATGGAGACCTTTGATGTCAATGAATTCGACCAATACCTGCCACCCAATGGACACGCCGGCCACCCAGGCCATGTCGGGGGCTATGCGGCAGCGGCGGCTGCTGGCTACGGCCTTGGGAGCGCCCTGGCTGCAGCCAGTGGACACTCTGCCTGGATCTCCAAGCAGCATGGAGTCTCCTTGTCCACTGCCACCTCTTCAGTGGTGGACTCCAAGGCCCAGGTGAAAACGGAGGGGTCCACCCCTGGAGGTCATTACACTGACCAGCCCTCCACCTCCCAGATAGCTTACACATCCCTGAGTCTGCCCCACTACGGTTCGGCCTTCCCCTCAATCTCCAGGCCACAGTTTGACTACCCAGACCACCAGCCCTCGGGACCCTATTACAGCCATTCCACCCAAGCTTCTGGCCTCTACTCTGCCTTCTCCTACATGGGACCTTCCCAACGTCCCCTTTACACTGCCATTTCTGACCCTGCACCCTCCGTGCCACAATCCCATAGCCCCACACATTGGGAACAGCCCGTGTACACAACTCTCTCCAGACCATAGGGAATGGGGAATGGTGACCGAAGCAGCGATGGAAAGGCTCCGAAGTATCAGCACAGGCAGAAGAGCCTCCGAACTCCAAGGTCACTCAGTGCCATTCAGTCACCAGAACCCACTGAGTATACAGAAGTGCCTTTCTTGACCCCAGCTATCACTGGCACACTCGCCTAGAGGAAGGTTTATCGTCCTTTCGCCCTTTACCAATTTCATGCAGGCCACACAACTGGCTTGCAACACCTTATTGGCCGCCTAGATGAGGAGGATTCTAGACATGGAGTGACTGGTCTGTGGTGGGTTTTGTTGTGCACACCCTGGACTGTACGATGAAAGAGACTGTCCTTTCCTTCCCCTTCCCAAACTGCTCCAGGGAGTTAGCAAGTGTTTCCAACAGGCCACAATGGCCAACACTTTGTCACCTACTGCAGGTGAAGGTGGTTGCTCAGCCTTGGTGGATGTGTAGGAGGAGCAGTATGAAGGATGGCATGGCTGTCTTCCTTGTAATCAGTATCGTGCAGATTCACACATGCACGAATCTTGAACACTTTGGAAGACCAACCTACACCTGCTTCCCTGCTGATTTCCACAGCTGCACCCTAGCTTTTCTACCCACCTCCTCTCTCCATCCTGTCTCTGTTTAATCTCGCACTCTTTCCAGCATGGAGATTTTAAGGCTTGTCTGAACTGTGCATGGGACTTGGGAACAGCATCATCAGTCTTAGTGTTACTCATATCACAGCCTGTGTGCATATCTGTGTTCACATATGGAGGTGGAGGAGAGGTGGAGTGAATCATTACCATGCTATGGGTGAATCCTCCTTTCTTAAAATTACTCTATATCATTCATTTATGTCGGGCATTTCTGGCCTCTCAGTCTCTTCTAATCTCTTCAGAATCCCAAACAACCTCTGAGCAAACTTGCTCCTTGCTCTTCCATGTCTGACTGTGCCTGCCTGAAATGAATAGGCACCAAGAAAGCTACAATGCCCTTGTCAACAACCCAAGCTGATTCTCTTTGAACCCCCGCTCCAAACCTAGGCTGATGGAATGTGCATCCACTTGTTTGTTCATCATGTCTCCCAGTCAACACCTCCCTCCCATCTATGCTGAGGATGGAAAGATACTCCTGTGGCTTTAAGCAAGGTAGATACAGACCCAATCTTGGACGGGTGTAAAGAAAAGAAGCCTATTTAGGTGCAAAGGAATCTATTTTCAGCTTTGGGTTTCAAACTGGAAGGGACCAGCTCTCCCAGTCAGACTAATCTTCTTTTTCAGCCAAACACCTGAGGACAGCCTGCTTGCTTCTCCTTTGTCACCTCCAGGACTGGGGTGGTTTCTCATGCCGGGGAGTGAACTGGCACAAAATTTGCTGCAGGAAAAGATGGCTCCTGCCAATTGATCACAGAAACATGTTGTGGGACCTTCCAGTGCATATTCCAGTCTAGAAAGAGACTTTAACCCAACGTGGACTGTGATCGGCGCTGCTGTATCCCTCTGCTGATATGACTGTCACATGTCCCTCCTGCCTCCCTTAGCTATGGATAACTTATCCTTGTGGTGTCTGAAAAGATCATGTAGAATGTTTGCTCCTTGTACGCATGTAACCTCTTCCAGCTCTGTCCCCTTATTTATGCAAGTAGCACCTTCCTCCCTCACCTTCCCTTCCTCAGTCTTTATGCTGTCCTAGCACCATTAACTCTGCATTAAACATACGGAATAATAAACTTAAAAGTTTCATTTTCACATGTCTGAGTTTTTTTGACCTCTTCCCTGCAAGTCTCTGTTTTTTCTCCCAGTAAGCATATGATGGGTCACACCACCACCACCACAAAGATCCTATGCACAGCCTTCCTCTGCCTCTCAGGTAAAGGACATGGGCAGAACTCTGACTGACTCACCAGACTCATTCATGGAGGTGAAGGGCATCTGCTCACACCCCAGCTCCAATCATTTATTCTGTAAGAAAGGCACTAACACGGATTTCTGTTCTTCAGTGAGATTCAGCACATGCAATTAAGAGCACTATTTTGCACATGCTTCAACCAAAAATTTCTTGATGTGATTGTTAGTGCTCTAGGATAGAAGTGAGGGTTTCTCATCTTGGTTCCTCATCACCAGGTAGCAGGTGACATACTTTCAAAAAAAACTTCCCCACATACACAAACTTCTGTATTTTGGAAGCAACCATTAGCTTCTCTGTAGAAACTCAACCTCTCAGGCTCTTGCCTTCCACAGGCAAGAACCTAAATACAAACACTCACACACAGTATATTCCAGATTACATGTATATACCTTCTTACTTGTTGAAGAAGGCATTCTGGGTATAGTCAGTCCTGGGGTGGGTATCTGAACCTATTTGGAAGGAAAATGTGTATCACTCTGCTTAAGAACATCCTTCGAGACCAACAGCAGGAAGGTAGGAACCCAATTAACAGAGACACCACAACAATTACAGGTTGGTTCCAAAGGGTTTCAATGCTGATGCATGTGAGCAAACACAGTGAGTTTGTGTTCACTAAATATTTTATGGGTGAGTAAACAGAATATCTAGGAACTGCAGAACACATTAAAGCTTTTTAAAAAGCACAGCACTATTTGGATGAAGTTCTATATAGGATCAAGAGCATCCACAGTAGAATGGCTTAATGGACCTAATAACAGTGATGCCAGCTAAAGAGTTCCATGCAAAACAGGACTAACCATTCATGGAGAGGAGAAATCTGAACCCTAAATTACAGGCTGTGGGAAGAGCCCAGAAGGGAACTACTGCACTGCTGAGCAGGTCACTAGTGTACGTGGGGAAGAAGGGAAGCCATGGTGGAATTAGGGGTATAGGAGCTGATCACAGGGGTGCGGGAGAGAAGTGACATGGCGTGAATGAAGAGAAGAGTGGGAAAAGAAAGTTCTTAACCACAAATAAGTGCCCTTCTCCAGCTCCTCATAAAGCAAATTAAGAAAGTGGGCTCTGCCTCAACCATTCTCCAGCATAAGGATATGCTTCCTCTCATATAAGAAAGTCCTCACAGCTAAGACAGGACTGAGAATGCCAGTGGTAACAGAGGGGTTAACCACTCCTCTTGCAGCCTAGCAGGAGCTGGCCCGGCATCCTTCCCTATCCCTTTAATCGTATCTGATACAGATGCAAGGCTGGGGAGGGGAGGCGGGTAGGGAACAAAGAAACCATTTAAAAAAAAAATCAAAAAAAAGGACAAGAAAACGACCCCGCGCTCCATGGCAGACGCCAAAATGATTGCACAAAGGCACCATTTCAGGGCTGAAATTTCACCGCACCAACGTGATTAAAGGATTCCATGGAGGGTGGGGGGAGAAGGCTGAAGGCCACAGTGCTGCAAATTAACCTTTTCTTGGTAAGAATGGCCTGGACCAGGAAGCATTTCTGTTCCTCCCAGTCAACTCCCTTCCCACACCTGCAAGCACTTCCACATCCCCTTTGACCTGTCATTTTGCCCAGGGACCGATTCAGTTCTTGCATTATTGCCTCCAAAACCAGCCCCAGCCCCTCCTATGCACATCAACAAAGGAAGGAGAGACTAGTGCTTTTACAGGGAGCAGTAAGAGAATGACATTCATGGTTGGTTATATGAGCTGAGTTCCCAGGCAGGTGGGTATAAACTTCCTTTGGGACATTGACGCTCATGTGGAGGCACTGACCACACATACAGCATGGAAAATGAACACTACATATAAGCACAAGCTTTAACACACACTAATTGGAAATACTCCTTCAGTACCAGTGTAAAGAAAAATATAAGGCAGAAACCATAGGTGAGGTGCACCTTCCCCCTTCTTCTCTTTAAAAATAAAACCTGAAAACTCTGAGAGCAGTTTTTAGTAAGATAATTGAGAAAGACTTGGTGTGTTCTGCCCAAGGGCTCAGATCTTCCTCACATAGAGCAAGAACCTTGAATCACAGAGATCAAGAAATGAAAACTAGGTAGCAGCTGGCTGGAAGCCCTTGAAGACTCTAAGGCATGCACCCAACCCTTGACTTAAGCGTGTTACCACCTTGCACATCAGAAGTGAGAGTGCAGGTACCTGAAGGGGCCAAATGACTGATCTTTCATCACAGTACAGATTAAAGGAACTCCAGGATTTAATCACTATTGTGCCACTGCATAACCACCAGCGCATGTACAAGTGAGATGGCTGGAAGGCACCCGCACCTCCAGGACCATGAGTTCCACCACGTGCCAGAGAATGGCTGCACAAGGAGCAAGTGAAACAACCTACAACTGCAGAGTTGGAGGGGCTGCAAGTGGCGACTGTGCTTCCGGCTGGGGCAGTGCCACTGAAAGGGGATCCCCACTTCTGATAAGCAGCAGGAGCAGAGAAACAATAGGTGATTTGATGAGAGCTGCTCTACGATACTCCTGAGAAGCTCCACAGTCAGCACCGGCCAAAGAGGAAATTGGGGGTTTCCACAGCAACCTGCTCAGGGCACAAAGGCCCAACTGTCTAGGGAGAAGCAATGGAGATGTCTCAGCACTCCCATTTTAAGAAGGAAGAGGGGTGGAAGGCTGGAGTCTTTCTGAAGCCAGAGTACCTACAAGATCACTTCTGTATAGCAAGAGTTTAATTGCGTATCAGTCCTATAAGCAGGGAGGAGCAGTGCTGGAGAGAGTAGTTACTGCAGACTTTAGACTAGCTAAAAGATAAGCCCTCAAAGGTGAAAAAAAGCTGCAAAAAAGTATTACACTTGGCTCTCTAATCTTACTAATAGAGCCCATGATACAGATGAAAAATACTAACCAAGGTGGCAGAGAGATGTAAGAAAGTCATCTCCTGGGCATGCAGGACTGAAATGAGAGGGGGAAAAAACCCAAACACATTTAACTTAAAATGGGGAGATTTATAATTTATTTACACAAATATTAAACAAAATTAGAAACATCTCTGGAAAGGAAAAACAAAAACAAAGGCTGGAGCCTGATCAGTCTGTGATAATTAACTCATCCACACCCCAGTCTTCATAGCTCCCATCTGGCAGGTAGCGACGGATGATTATGGGGATCTTGCGTGCTCTGAAGGGAAGATAGAGAGATGAACAGAAACATCAGAGCCTTCACTGTATCACTTTAGCAGGCAATGGGAACTGAGGTGCTTGGGGGCTTCCATAAGCTCATCGTATTTAACTGAGGTCTGTGTAGCACCAGTGATTTCATATTATATAGTGAAGTCTCAACAACTTTCTGTCTTCTGTAGCTGCAAAGCACTGAGCACCCTTAGACTATAAACACCAAAGACTGACAGGAGGTCAGCCCTCTGTTGCTACTGCAGAAATTGAGCCTTGCAATCTGAACTCATTATGAGACAACATCAAGCATCTAATACTGATACAGGGGGACAAAAATTAATCAAGGAACTTGAAGAATAAATCCACTTCTTGTTTGATGGAAGATTTTTCCCTACGTGACACTACAAAAGTGGCAGAATTCTGAGAACTTCTAGGATAAATTGGTATTTACAGAGAATTTTGCATCCTGAGAGCATCAGCGACATTTAAAGAAGGATGCTTGAAACAGGGACTATTCAGACTAAACAGACTAAAACCTGTGACAGCTGGGGTGGAGTACAGCACTTGCTAACAATACTTCTGATTAGAAAGCAAGAAAATGCTGAACACACTTAGATTTAAGTCAGCAAAATGTAATCAGTCTGGAATGTAACCAGGGCATCAGGTTTCAACTGTATCAGACTTTAAAAGTAATGCAACTTCTTTACATTCAGGGACATTGTTTTTCCAGTAGCAAAGTGGCTCCCTGATGCCAAGAGATACCTCAATTTTGGCACAGAACAGGATGCCACCACACTTTGTCACACCCTGACTTACTTTCCAGAGCTCACGTTCAGGCAGTGACCAGAAGCAACTCAATCTGAGCTTGGAGATCTGACGGAAACATAACCTAAGGAGCTTCTGGCAATGACAAAGGGAGCTGTAAGAAATATAAAACCTGCAAGAGCAACTTCAATGCACTGAGAAACTGGGGGAGCACAGGGACAATTCAGTTCAAGGACAGGGACCTAATCAGTTGCTTGAAGGATACTTGCATCACTGACTACATCACTGACGGTGCAGGCAAACTGTGGGACAGCAGGAAGCTCTGCTGTGGAAAGGTGGGCCTACAAGTGATCATCCAAAAGCTGCCTCTGCTACACTCAGAAAGGATTTATTTACCTTTCTGTAAGTAGGGACCAAGTGCAATAGGCCAAGCATGCAAAGGTGCAGGAAACAAACTTCCGAGACAGCCTGACCCTTATTTTAGTTTTTGCTAGTACTTCATTTGAACACAAGTCTGTTTAGATGGCTGCTTTTGAAACAATTCCATTGGGGGAATTCAAGTGATTCCAGAAAGATGAGGACCTTGGGTTCCCATCACAGAAATAAAGAACACTGGAACTGTGAAGTAGAAGAGGTCCAGAGCACTCCTAATCATCAGTATTTGCACAACCAACTGTAGGATGACCTATGGCAGTCACTGTTACTGAAAGAAGACAAGCTTGTCTCGGTGTAAACTCCTAAATGCTGATATGAGGAAAGGATTGCTGGTTTTATGGGAATCAATACGCTCTCCACCAAACTTGCGACTTACTTGAGTTCTTTCATGGCAATCAGCAAGGGGTCTGTCTCTCCTTCCAGCTCAACCATCACAGGGGCACACATCCTGGAAAGAACATCAACAACCACTTGAGTTAACACAGAGAAAGGAAAAAGGGACAGCTAAACATCTTCCTACCTATGTCACCTGTACAATGGCCAATAAAGTAGGAGGGTGGGACACCACCCTGGCAAAACTGATTTGCTCTATTATGCACTTCAAGAAGAAAATTCCCCGAGGTGGTTGCAGACCAAACTTTGACTTCAATGTTCTTCTTGTCTCATCCCTCAGACTCTGCTGACCAGCCTGTGATCAAGAACTGGTCAAACCCACGCTCCTCCCATCACCCTCTGCTGAGGAACAGAGCGGTTCCAAAATCAACCCAATGGGAAGGGTGGAACTGCTGTGAATCAAGCACATCTCCTGCAACTCCAGCACATCTCTTATGTTCTGACTTGCCCACAGCTTCCAGACTTTGGTCAAGGCAAGAGAGGGGCTGGATTTATAAGGCACTTTACCTCCAGGAAGTAAAAAATGAAGCATTTTCCAAAGGATGGTGACTCATCCAGCCACTGGGCAGTGGCAGCAGAGAAAGCTCATGTTATCTGCAGGTGAGGCCACAGGGGTCTTTCTGCTGGCTGGGGTTCAGCACCGCAGGCAGGAGATGCAGGTGAAGTGGAACCAGTTGCCAGAGTGTTGTGGATTAAAGGCCTGGCATGGGCCCATCTCATCTCCCCCCTTTTTTCTGGCCTGCCTATTTCAAGAAGGTGCACAAAACAGGTTCACAGAGTGGAGGCTGTACAGCAAACAGAGGCCTCATTTCAAGGGTGGATAAAACCAAGATGAAGCTCAAAACCTTGTCACTGCCTAATAATCTGATTGAAAAGGCAGTTTCTCCAAAAGCACAGAATGTTTTGATATATATTATTATAACAAGACTAAATAGACAAATTGATTAAGTTGAGAGCAGCCAGCCTTGATAGCACTTAAAATAGGTTCTAAATGTTATTATCTATTAAAAATGAGGCCTTATTCTTGCAAATGCTTCAAAAAAACTTACAGCCTGCCACAAAGCAACTGCAGTTAAAATGGATTTCAAGTTGGATTCTCCTCTCTCAACATCTACAGCTCTGTGGCATCAACTGAAAACATTTTGGAGCATCCCGCTCTCCACCTGGCTTTTATAAGCCAGTTATGAGCTTTCCAGTCCACACTGGTTCTCTTAGGAAATACAGCAACCAGAATCAGCTCATCCCATTCCCTAGGAATTTTGCCTGTGACCTAGGAAAATTCACTGGGGCTACTAAAGGTTCTTCCTCTCTAGACACAAGCAGCACAGTTGCAGCCAAGGAGAAACACAGAGACTTCAGGTGCAATTGAGAGCTCCACGGACCTGCGCATCAGTGTTGACCAGAAGGATGATGTGCAAGCTCAGTGATCACGGACAGGATCCGGGAGTTCTGAAGGGAAGGGGAGAGCACTTTCCAGGGCAAAGGGAGGCACAGCTGTGGCAGTGGCGGGGACATAGAGGGCAGTACTCACGCTATCTGCAGGGCACGAGTGCCCAGCACTCTGGCTCGCTCGTACTTGGTCATGTAGGGCGTTGTAATCCGCTTCTGGTTCGCCTGCTGCCGCTCTCCCGAGGGCAGGATTTCCACGTTCTCCTGTCCCTCCTGGCAGAAAGCACATCAGCACCGCACCTCAGCACCCAGGGCCCCTGAGGCTACCCGGGGCCGGCCAGCGCTGCAGGTCGCGGGGCTCCCACCTCCTCCGCGTTCTCCAGGTCCTCCAGGCCCTCATCCTCCTCCACATCGTCGAAGTCGTCCCCATCAAAGCTGCGGGAGAGACATGAACGTCGCACGCCGGGCCGCCTCCCCCCGACCCGACCGAAACCGTGACCCCGAGGAGCGACAGGCCACGCCACGCCACACCACGCCACGATATGATACGACACGACACGCCGCCTCCCATGCCTCGCCCCGCGCTCACTTGTCCTCGTTGTCGGACATGTTGCCGCCGGGCGGAAGTGGGAGACGCTTCCGGGCGCCGTTTCCGGGCACCGCCGGAACCAGCGGTGTGCCGTTGTCATGGCGACCGCCGCCGTGTCCCGGCCCCCCCTGCCCCCGGTGCCGCCCGTGGCGATGGAGGCGCTGCAGGCCCCGGGCCGCGGCCGAGGCTCGGCGGAGGGCAGGCCGGCGCGGTACAGCCCAGGCACCCGGGAGCTGCTGACAGGTAAGGGCGGACCGCCGCAGGAGCCGGCTGCTCGGGTCCGCCGTGCCCCGCGGCCCGCCGGGGTCCCGCCCGCCCTGCCTCGCCCCGGAGCAGAGCGTCTCGCCCGGCTGGAGCCTCCTAAACCCGCGTGTTCCCCATCGGGTTCGGGTCCTGACGGGGGACGGCCTCGGGGCGGGTTTCCCAGCCCGGCCCCGCTGCCTCTTAACCCACGCGTCCTGTTTTTCAGCGATGATGGAGGAGCTGAAGCTGACGCACTCCCACAGGCGATACCTGATGGACTGTGTGAAACGTGAGTGAGGCCCCCGGGCTCCCCCGCCCGCTGCTGTGGTGTGGTGAAGAGCTTTCGCCGCTCACCTTGAGACGCGGAGGTTCGTCCACAGCCTGCTTGGATGAGCAAGTGCTTTAAAACAGCAGCACAGCAGCTGCTGACACGCTGGGACCTAAGGGGTGAGGTGTTCCTAAGGGTTACCCAGTAAACAAGGCAAGGTGTGACTTGAACCACAGTCTCTAATGTCAGCACACACCAACGTCCAGGGTGAGGCATCTGTGGCACCTGGAGCCTTCCTTTGCTTGTGATGCTACAGTGGATCAACAGGCAGATCTTCTGCTGGCAGTGGGCCGGGATCACCCATCCACAGTCTTTCTGGCTCATTTGCTGTTACATTTGATTTATTCCCCAGGAGGAGATGCCCTGCCGCTCCACTGGCCCCCCACATCCAGCAAACAGTCTGTGCCTGCATCCTCCCCACCAGCCTGTCAGCCAAGTAGGCTTCCAGCTAGACCACATCTCCGACCTGCCAAGGTCTGCCAGGCAGCAGATGCCTACACCCGAGAGAAATTCAAGCCACAGCCTACACGTAAGTCAGCAAACATTGCTAATAAATACATCATGATGCCTGGACCTTCTTTTCCCCTTCTGTTCATCCCCTGCCTGCAGTCTCAGTATTGGCAGGGAGTACCTGAATTGCTCCACGTCCTCGTGCTGTCAGTCGTCAAAGATACTATAGAAATGGATCTCTGAGGGAATATCTAAGTGCTTGCTGACTTCTGCCCCCCCCAACTCGCAGGGTGACAGGTGATAGGGACCTGCACAGTCCTTGAGTAAGAAGGGAGCACTGTGTGACTTTCTAGCCCATAAATGTGAATCAAACCTCTGATGTCGGTTTGATTGGCTCTGTCCACCTGTGTGGTGCTTGCACAGTTCAGTCATGGGATAGGATGACATTAATGTAACACTTCCTCTGGCACCATTAGCAGGGAAGTGGTGTGACCAGGCTCCTCCCTGAGGGGACAGGCTGATAATGAATTTCTTTCCTTTGGCATGCGCAGGAGATTTGGAAAAGGAGAAGCAAAGACTTCAAAACATCTTAGCAACAGGGAAGGATGAGGAGGACAAGGTGAAACAGGTGCTGGTTCGGAGAAAGGAAGAGGAGATGCCTGAGCCTGACCGATTTGAAGAATGTATGTCTTTACATTCCCTGGAGGGAGGCAGGCAGGAAGCCTGGGAAGCCAGCTCCCTCTGAGGGCTGGGATGGCAGGCTGTGTTGCCAGTAATGTGAAGCCCATTGCAGGAGGCACAAAGCCCAGTTTCCAAGGGAAAGGACTTGCTGATGTACTACTGTGATCCAGCCATCCTTGCAGAGCTTATACTGCTGAGGTTTTCTGGCAGATTCGAGCTCCCTGGACCGCCTGTGCAAAATGAACTCTGATGGCAGGGGAATACCCTAGGGATATGCAGGGTGACCTGGGCAGCAAGCCCAGGTACTGTTGGTCCTTTCCCCAGCAAGCACAACTCAACATAGACTAGGCTACTTGCCAGCGTGACCATGGTTTGGGCTGTTTCACTCCAGGATCACAGCAGTTACACTAGCAAAGCTTAAATGTGGAGGAAAATTTTAAGCAGTGAAAGACTTTAGCCTGCACAGTATTCTGGTATAGCAGGACCCTGCCTAATACCTCTCTGTGCTTTAATCTTCAATGTGTGTGTACACCCCAGCCAGCCCCTCGCTAGCCAGGGCAGCACAAAGATGGGCAATGCCAGAATAACATGTACAGAAGGAGTGCTTTGGTCCCTGCTGCAGGGAGGCAGCACAGCTGGTGTCACACGTTTGGTATCCTCCAAGACTTGTCACAAGTTGAGTGTTGTCCTTGGCACATTTGTGGCAGGATTTGGACCAGCTGGCTGCAGGTCTGTGCTGCAAAGTGGCAGCTAATGTCTGTGCCTGGTCCTGGGAGAAGAGATGGTTGAGGTAAACTGGGTGATGTGTGCCAACTAATGAACCTCAACAGCATTTTCTGTCTGCATCCACAGACTGATTAAATTGCCCACAAGCAACAGAGAATTGTCTGTACAAAGAAAACCAGAAACCTACCTCTCCTGGAAGTTGGGGAGCAGTAAGAAGTTGGGCAGAGGGGACATTTCCCATTGTGGAAGGGACTGCTGGGGTACTGTGATGACGTGCAAAATGAGTGTTACAGCAGACATCACCCTGCCTCTGGTGGGACTGCTGTTCAAGCAGAGCTAGGAAACTGGGGGTTCAGAACTAGACAGAAATACATTTTTTTGCTTTTTGGCTGTATGCTGTTTGCACAGTTCTTTCTCTTCTCCATCAGTGGTGAATGAAATTCAGGAGAGGAAGGAATTCCTGGCACAGATGGAAGCTCTAGGACAGGACAAGGAGTATCGAGGAATTGTCCTCACTGAAATCTCACAGGTACACAAGGGCCTTGGCTGTACAGTACATGGAGGGAATGCCTCGTGTCAGGGACCATAAAGCAGAGTCTCCTCCGGTATCTGAGCAGGGAAGGAGGGAGAGAACTGTTTCCCTTCATGGCATAGCTCAGGCATGAATTTGGGGAATGGTGAGGAGAATTTTTTCAGCCTTTCTTTCCATCTCTGCATGTAACTCAATCAGGGAAATAGAACTTTTGTTCTTGAGACTGCTAAAAGGAAAAAAAAGCTGCTGGCTTTCTCCCTGCTGAGCCCTTCCTCTTTGTACTTTGCAGAAAATGCATGAGATGGAGATAATTGACAAGAAGAGAAGTGAGGAAATTAGAAAGATCATGACAAAAGACTTCCCTGGTGGGAACAAATCCAATCTCCACGACTAGGCAAAGGACAGAACACAAGTGCAATTTGTTCCCACCTCTTCTTCGCAGACATCGGAGTCTCAAGGACTGGTCTGTTCCCAAAGAGGGGGCAGCACCATCTGTTGCCTAACAGGCAGGACCAATTTGTACATAAACAGTGACAGAAGTTGTTGTAAAATCCTACCCACACACCAGATCCCTTCTTGCTCGATAATATTAAAGATATGAAAACACATGGCAACCAAAACATGACAACGCAGAGCCTCCTTTGCTTGTGCAATGCCTCATAGTACAGCAGTCAACCCGTAGGAATATCACTCCTTCTCATCTACCCAGAGGTGGAGGTTTCTCGTGACAGAATGATGCTAACACGCACACTGCCACCCACACCTACAGCCCACTTGCTCCTGTCCCTCCCAGCTCAGGGAATGGCTTAGGGAACAACTCTGCTGGGAGAATGCAAGGAGGAAGATGCAGCTGTGTGGCCTTGCGCAAGCACGAGCTCCCCCCTGCCCCGCCTGGTGTTGCTGCAGGTCAGTGTGACTGTGCATCAGCAAACCTCTGGCAGCAGCAGAACTGGGCAGGCGCTCAGGAGCACAGCTGTGCTGAGCAGGGAGAGGGTTTGCTGTGATTTTTTTGGTTCCTGAAAGCACGGTATGCAGAATAGCCATCGGCTTCCCACAGAGCTTGGAAATGGCTGTTTGCTCACCTCATACATACCTGCACCTCTGTTCTCCAGCAGGCTGAAGCATGATGCCCTGCTTTTCCTGCAAATCCCAGCAAAATGTCCAGTTTCTGATTTCCTTAAGATCCCTTCCTCAGCAATTCTCACAAAAGCCAGGCAACATTCCCTGTCCTCAGGACAGCATGACTGCACAAAGGAATCAGAAACCTAAGCCATGATCATTTTTTAAATCCAATGTTTCTTTTATTTCTGTTCAGGTGAATGGAAGTCATGGAGTTAGTACAGTATAATTTACAAATCAATCTTCTGACTGGGCTTGGGGCCAAGGGGTGTCAGGCTGCAGTGATTCCAATGGGCTTTGGCAACAGTGACACGACAGCAGGCTCAAAATAGGTTTGTTTCTCATTGGAGAAGAGTTGTGTTTTGGGATCTCCCCTCCTCTACCACTGCTCCTCATCAGCCTGCTGGGGCACAGCAAGGGTGAGATGGCATCGCTAGCGCAGGGCTGAGCTGGCCAGCTCCCAGCCACAGGGCCTGTGCTGGGATTGAGGAGGGGCTTGGGCCCCTCTGGTTTTGGGAAACAAGGATCCCTTTCCAGAATGCTGTGCCAGCCACCTTGCAAGGCACTGCTCCAAGAGCTTTTTTGGCCAAAGCCTGTTGGGTTTTTAGAAGGGACTGCAGCAGATGGCTCAGGGCTGGTTATGTCTAATTTGCTAATGAGAAGGCATGATGAACAGCTGACCAACCAAACACCTATGAAACTGATTCTGGCTGATCCAACAATTTAATAAATAATTCTTGCCTCGGAAGAGAAGGCAGGAAACAAAACTGGAAGGAAGAAGGCATGGTTGGAAGAACACTGCCCCCCATTTCATCCTCCAATGTATACACACACGCACACACACGACAAATAAAATAAGGGGTTTAAAGTTTTAGGATGGGTTTGAATTCAGCTAGTAAAGGAGGTGTAAAAAATAACCAGCCAACACCCGCATACTTTTAACGTATACATAGATGAAGCTGGGTAAAGGTCAGTTGTGACCACGCCTTTCTCCCCAGCCACTCAAGGGTGGCACTGGTGAGCAGGGACACAAGCGTAGTGGCCAGCGCTGAGTCAGTTTTGAGCTTTTCTTGCCCGGAGAAGGGATGTTCCTCCCTCCCCAGGAAGGCAGCAGAGTCAGTGGTGTTTAGCAGCAGTGGGGGTCCTGAGTAGGGCGCGTACGCTACGTCCCAGCAGCTGTACACCGTCCCCTTGGGTCCTCTCAGCCTTGTGATGGAGCCCACTCAGCCCTGGCGCTCGAGGGAGGGGACAGCTCAAAATAAATAGGGCACCAGTTAATTTTTTTGGCTGTGGCTCTAGAGCCTTGTGATGCAGGAGTGTTTTCTTAACCTTTTAGTTTAGGCCTGTAAAACCCAAAGAATCTTGATTCTAATGTCAGAGTTTTCTCCTGCAGTTAAAAATGGGACAGAAAGGGCACAAGAGCGGGCA
The DNA here is from genome assembly GCA_013396755.1 of Sclerurus mexicanus. Taxonomy (NCBI): domain Eukaryota; kingdom Metazoa; phylum Chordata; class Aves; order Passeriformes; family Furnariidae; genus Sclerurus; species Sclerurus mexicanus. The sequence continues at coordinate 145,948 of VWZF01000983.1, read as the reverse complement.
GGCAGGGAGGGACAGGGAGGCCCAGTCCCCTCCTGGCAGAAGTAAGAGGCACGTGGAACTGTCACAGTTAGAGCGGGAGAAAGGACGGGGTGCAGTTAGTGCAAGTTTTCCCACAAACACGAAACTCCTTGGCTTACTTCTCAGTTAATGACAAGAATGCACAATGGGGTAACGTATCTGAGACGCAAATCTGTCTTCTCCCCACCTCACTAGCAAGGCTTCACAGAGGGGACAGCCATGCTCCTCTGCAGCCTCAGGAGCAGAGCGCTTTGGTCAGACTCCCCCACTCTGGGCTGAGAGCTGGTGCCTCCCTGGGGCGGCATCTCCAGTGCCTGGGGAGGAAGCAGAGGGAGAGGCAAGCCAGCTGCAGGGAGGCTAGGGCCATCTGGCAAGCACTTGCCTCCCACTGCTGGTGTTCCCCTGCTCTAGCTTTTTTCCTTGGGTGACTTGCTCTTGGAGTCATGCTTGTTGCCCAGCAGCTTAAGCACCTTCATGGGCTTGAATTTTCCTTTCTTCTTGCTCTCAGTCTCCGTCTCCCTGTGAAATTCTGGGATTGCAAAGGGAGGTTGTTACTGTGGGATGTCAATGGTGGTGCAGACACATGCATGACAACAGAGGCAAGGGTGAAAGCCATGAATCAAAGCCATCCACTGTATGCACACTTCTTTCTCTGATAACGAGGGCACAGCACAACTGTGCTCCAAACTTTAACAGCCCTACAGGAAATTCTCCTGATTCTACTCAGAAGATTAAATCTCTCCGGCACACAATTTCAGAAATGGCTTGTGCTGCCCCTTGCTGGGGTCAGCAGTGAAAACATCACTCCAAAAATCTTCCCGACTGTTTCTTACCTTTCCTTTTAATCATGGCTTCCAACATTTTATCCTCCTCCTCTTCTCTGAAAGAAAGAATGGGAAAGAGGTCAGCAATTCAGCCCTGACAACAACTGCTGTATTGTTTAAGGCTAGAGAGCCTCCTACTTAGAAGCCACAGAGAGGCAGATCCATCACTTCCTTGTGAGCATTTGCTAACAGCAGGATAAATCCCACATGCTGCACGTACTGTCCTGTCTTTCCCACACAAAGCATTCAAAGAGACAAGGACTGGGAAGCCTGGGAAAGACATCAGCAACATGGACACCTTGGGACACCCCCACAAATCGCTCATGTGGCACTGAATCAAACAGAGTTTGCTTTTGCCTTCTTCCCCAGCCCACCCCACTCCTCACTCACCTCTGCCGGTCTTCATCCAGGCAATTCACAATGGCATTCCTCTGCTCAATGATGGTCACCAGCTCCTGCATCAGCACCTTCTCTCTCCCTCGGTCCTCGTCAGTCCAATCCTTCTCTACCCACCCAAATGCCAAAGAAGGACAGGCAATTATAATGCTGAAGGAGCATTGAAATTCAGAGCTTCAGTGCAGAGATCCCCAGCATGATCCCCTCTATCCTGCCATGTTGCAGGGCCAGTTGGGCTGGCACTGCTGTGGGGACAGAACCCTGCATGTGGCATCCCATGGTGACAAAAGGAGCATGTCCCTGCACAAGGCTGGGGCACACAATGAGATGGGACAGTGGCTCGAGCCAGCTGATTGCCCTGGCATCCCTACAGATCTGCCTCTCTCCACCTAAGGCCCACATGAACAGACAGGAGATGATGCCCAGGGGAAAAATGATCCTTGTATGTCCCTTATGACTTTGAAAAACAGATAAACACACCCAGAGTAGTGCTTCACCTGGCTTGTTGAGGAGGCATCGCAGTTCATACTCCACATCTGACTGCCGCTGCTCCAGGTTCTGCTGTTTGAAGCTGCAATGGAAGAGGGAAATGTCAGGAACCATTGCAAGGCTCCAGAGAGGAAGAACATCATCCCAAAGTACAGGGTGAGCTTAAAAAGAACCATCAAGATGCTGATCTTGTCCTGTATAGCCAGGGAGCCAAGCACCAGCAAGGACCAGCCCTGGCTGCTCAAGGCCTTCCTGGAGGAGATACTGCAGAGGCTCTGGTGACTTGCTGTGGATCAGTTGAATGTATTTGGACAGATTTGTCTGCCTGCCTTTCTCCCTCCCTTCTCTAGGCAAGGAGACCCTGTCAGGCTCTCCCCTGGAAGCACCATTTCAGGAGGGCTGAGAAAGGGCTCCCTGAAAGAGCATCAGTGCCTCTCCACACACTTGCACACACCTGCACACACTTACATGTAGATGAGCTCTGACTCATGGCGCACTAGCATGTGCTTCTCATGGATGAGTTTGAACCAGTCCACAAGCAGGCTGTCCTCAGGGTTGTCTGTGAAGCAAAGGGACAATTCAGAGCCGTTCCCAGCTCGGATGGATCCCATCACCCTATAGCGGGCTGGGCTCTGCCAGGCCAGGAGAGGGACACTGGGCTAGAGCCAACCTGACTTCAGCCTGTTCCTGAGTCCCAGAGAGACCTTTTCTTTTATCCCACCTGTTTTCACTCTAGGGGCATCTCCATGTTCAGGGTATGGCTGTAACCAGTCTTGGAGCCCAGCACATCCTTTGTTGCTCTTCCAACCCCAACATCAGCAGGAAGGAAGTCACTGCTGCTATCTCCGTGGCTGGAGAGAGGGCAGCCCTAAGGTCCATCCTGCCCCACACCCACAGACAACCCAACCTGCATACCATTCTCAGCACTGCGAAGCTTTTCCTCCAAGGCCACCCCACGGTGCTCCAGCTGGTCCAGCTGGTGCTCGATGGCATCCATCTCCCCATAAATGTCTTCCTCAGGGATGTACTGATCTGTCTGCACCTGCCAAACCATAAATCAGAGACTTCCATTACCACCAGCCTCCAGTTTCCAGGGATAAACCAAAGCTTGGTCAACACTAACAGGGCCAGGGGAACAACAAAATATTCCATCTAAGTGTGGATCTGAAATCCCCACCCCACTCTGGAGCAAAGGGAGACCATGGTGCTATCATGAACAGGGTCAAGCCTATACACCATCCTACCCAGCCACAGCCACCTGCTGCAATCCCTGCCCACACATGCATCAGCAGAGGGCACGTAATGCTGCTATGGCCCTGGGGGATAGCACAGGGCTGGCTTTTCCCCTCCCCGCTTCCAAAGGCCCTTTTACCTTGCGTTTGATCAGTGGGAAGCCATGACCTGGTGCAGGAGGACGCACTGGCTTGGAGCCCTTGGGAGGTTTCTTTGCCGAGGGAGAGGCAGCAGGTGATGGCTTCCGGTTGAAGGGGTTCTCTTTGCAGGAAGACTGGAGAGGGGGCAAAAAAAGGAGATACATCCAGGAAACAGAGTGGATATAGCATCCCAACAGCTGTAAATGAGCAGACAGGGCAGCCCTAGGGTTTATCATGCCCCACGCCCCCTGTGACTGAGTGATAGACAGGGAAGAAAAGCCCCATGATCTGGACGGGAGGAAGGTCACCATCTCACCTTCAGCTGTGGTTTGGGTGAGGAGGGTGTCCTGGGGCTTCCAGCACCCCCATCTGAAGCCAAGAGGATGGGTGTAGGGCTAGCCCCAGCTGGAGGCTTGGGGGGCAGCCGGCTGGGGCTGGTCTTTAAGCTGCCAGTGGAGACGCTCCTGCTAGCATGTGGGGTGCTGGGCTGCATCTCCCCACTGAAGCTGGCCAGCTCGCTGGAGGAGGAGAAGGAGGAGTTGGTGGAGAGGCTGGCTGGGGCAGCAGGGCTTTCGCTGGAAGAGACGCTGGCCAGTGGTGTATCAGCGCTAGAGGTCTTGGCAGCTGTTGGTGTGTGGACAGTGGGCTCAGAGGAGCTCTTGGGCACTGAGGCCTCATCAGTGTCTCCCAGCACCTTGGCTGAATTCTCAGAGTTGATGCTCTCGAGGCTGAGTGCTGGAGATGGGGTGGAGGATGATGGCTCGGAGTGTGACAGTCTGGAAATGGGGTGGTGGGCTGCAAAGCAAAGGGAGAGCTCAGGGACAAATGAAGGGACAGCCAGGAGAGAAGGGGAGGGTGGTATACACTGGAGACAGGAGGCAGCACAGAGGTCTTGCCTGCAAATACTATACTCCAGTGGGTAGAGAGGACATGGCTAGTGCAAGTTTTAGCACAACCATCACTTCATAAAGGCCAGGCCTCCCAGTGATGCTGAGGTGTCTGGACAGGCACAGCCTTCAAGGTGGTGCCTCCAAGGGGACACACAGGGGCTGTGAAGGAGGAATAAGGAAGTGGGGGGAAGCTCACCTAGTGGGGAAGCATTGGGGGCTCGTGGAGCTGGACGCTTCTTTGCCTTTGGGCTGCTGGTGGGAGTGATGCCATACCAGGGGTGGAGAGGCTTAGCAGCAGCCTCGCTCTGCTCCTGTTCAGGTGTGCTCTTTTGGGCATCAGCACTCTCCTCTTCCTCCTCATCCTCCTCCTCAAAAGGGTTGTAAGGCTTGGGCTCTGTGGCATCAGACTTGCTCTCCTCACTCCTGGCTTTCCCCACCTCCTCCCCACCCTCTTCCTCTGAAGTCCTACTCAGAGTCTCATGGCTGTTGCCTGAGGGAGGAGGTGGAGCTGGCTTCTTCTTGGGCTCTGCTTGCACTAAGGCCATCCATGGTGGGTCCTTGGCTCTTGCAGCAGCTCCACCACTGGTAGAAGAGAAAGAGAAATTGAGGTGTCAGGGAGGCAGAGAGAAGCTGGGATGATGAGGCACTGGAGAGGGACTTGGTTCTTGGGTGAAAGGACAGATGGAACAAGATGTATCCCATGCAGAAGCAGCTTTCTCATCCAAGGAGTCTTCCCTGGACAGAGTGTCTTGCTCTCCATGGGCAAACCTATGGGCCTGAGGGAAGCACAACCTGTCTGACTTGCCTGCTGAGCTCAGTGTTTTGGTTTCTGAATATTACTGCCTCCATCTGCTAAGCACATTGGTGCTTAACACATCTGCTAACACACTGGTAAAGGCTGAGCTTTATGGGCACAGCTGGTCTCCCTTCCCTGACACCATTCCTACACTCAGCTCTGCTCCTCAAGCTGTGGCCAGAGGGAGAGTTGAGATCAGACACCCTGCCCTCTGTGGCATGTTCCCCACCAACATGCAGAGGGCTGTTAATCCGAGAGTTCCAGGGATGCACTCCTCTTTCCTAACTCCTGTGGCTCGGTCCTCACTGCTAGTTCTCTGGGGGCACAGCCCCCACCACAGCTCAGTGAATCCACTGGTCAGGAAAGTGGCCACCACTTGCCGCACACACCCAGCTGCTTGACCACTGCGAATGCAGGGTGCTTGTGCAACCTCTGTCCCAACAGCAGGCAGGAATAAATCAAAACCAGTGGGCTTCTGGGTAAGAGCCCAGGCATAAAGGTTGCAGCCAGGCACTCACAATGACCCTGCACTGAACCTTTCCCAGGACAAACCCTCTACAAGGCAGACAAGTATCCCCCTCTCAGCACCCACAAGTAGGGCCATTTCAGAAGGCACTCGGCCATCTGCATGTGCCACAGAAATCCCTGTTCGAAGCCCTCAGACACTTTACAAACCTTAAGAGACAAAGGGCCTGGGAGGTATGGACAAACACTGTTAGCCTGACCATGCTGGGGTGGCACCTATTAGGAAAGGGACCTGGTCAAAGCCTACATCTTCCTAAGAGAAGGGGCTGATGGAGGTGGTAAAGAAAACCACAGCTATGTTGTCCCCATAGCCCCACCTTGTTATGGAGTTTTCAGGTGATCTCCAAACAAAAGAACATACCGATCAGAGGAGCATGGTCTTCCTCGAGGTTTTGGGACAGGGGGACTGGGTTCAGGTACCTGACCTAGAAAGACACAGGGTCAGACTGTCACAACACCAAAAGGACATGAAGAAAGAGGTTAAATCAGTACAAGGCCCCTCTGACACCTTCCCACGGGAGGGTGGCTATACCCACTCTCTGAAGACCCCATGGCATTTCTCCTGCAGTTGGTGCAGCCAGCTACCCCAAACATTCCCTTTGCCTTTTTCTCTACACCTCACCCTGAGAGCTGCACTTGGAGATAACTGACTTGCCTCTCTGTCCCCACACTTGCAAAATGTTTTATCAGTGTCACCTTCCCTCCACACTGGCAACAAACTCTGTAGAGCTCTGGAGAAATATAAGGGAACAGGCAGACATGAAAGCTAGCACTGCTCTCCCCACTATGGGGATGGCTGGCACTCAAAGGCTCAGTGTCTGAGCCTGAGATTTACTGAGAGGCAGAAGAGTGTTGGGCTGCAGAGAAGGAATGAAACTCATCCAACCTGCAGCTGACCACCTCAGCCACTGGGGACGTGGAGGGTAACCCCTGCCACCTCTATGCCCTCTTACCATTTACTATGCCAGGTCCACACTCTCTGCCCTCGCTCTGCAGAGTGGACCTGGGCCGGGGGACAGGGTGAGAGGTTGGAGGGGAGAGGGCTGAGGCATCGGTGGCTTTTCTTGGGGCAGGGGTAGGACGTGAGTCTCTGAGCCGTCCATCCTGTGAGCTGGCTTTGTCCTGGGTGAGCACTGTGGGCTTGCTGGGGAGGGGAGGTCTGGGAGGAGTTTGGGAGACAGGCATCTCACTGCCTGCAGGAGCAGAGGGCATCGCTGTCTCTGCTTTGCTGGGTGCGCTGTCCTTTTCTGCTGGGCCAGCCAGGCCCCCCGCAGGCGTACGGGTCTCTGCCATGCTCTCCAGGGAGTCGCTGTGGTCCTTCCCCACCTCTGCTCCTGCAGGGAGGGCATCCTCTCTCATGCTGTCAGCCTCACTCTCAGTTCTTAGCTCTGGTGACTGTTGGTCTGGGCTGGGCCTCCTCTCTGCCTTCCCACTCATGGCCAATTTACCACGATGCTGTGTGCAGACAAATGTTCCCGCTTCTGATCCAGGCTTGTATGACCCTGGGAGCAGAGTGCTGGAGCACTCCTTACACCTGCCAATGAGAAGAGAGCCCCATGAGATGGGGGATACCATCCTGCCTCTCACAGGGGGCAATGCACCTGGGAGATCCTTGCAGGGACATTGAATTAGTTCCCATCCCTGCTACTAGATCCTAGCGTGGTCTTGAGAAAGTCATTTGGGAAAGAAGAGGAACAGAGAAACGTCACCATGCCATTGTATGAACCCATGTGGAGTCCACAACTCAAATGCTGCATGCATTTGGATTCCTCCTTCAACTCAGAAGGGATTTAATAGGTGTGGAAGGGCAACAGTTGGTATTGACATATGGTGTAGTTTCCAGACTTGGAAGAGGGAGAGGGATCAACCACTCACAGACATGAAACAGGGAGTATCAACTGGAATTAGGGAGCAGCTGGTTCAGAACTGGCACAGGGAGGCTACAGGCTCCCGTGCAGGGGCTAAGGGTCCAACTGGGTTAAAGAAACATCAGACACAACTGCTTGCAAAACAAAACTTCCCAAACCCTGATTATTAAATAAAATTACACCACTTCCAATTCGGGAAATTCCTAAACTGGAGACTTCAAGAGTAGTCAGGCCTGGCTTGGTCTCATGCTCACCCTTACCAGTGCTGACCATGGCACCCAACAGGGCCACAGCATTTGGCTGTAAGAACAGGGGAATTAAGCAGTAGAACCGTTTGTACACTCTGCCTTGCCTGTTGAAATTGGGCTAATAGCTTCCCTGTCCATTGCTGTCTGCCACATCTCCTTGGTTCATCCAATCTTTCTCCACTGAGCCTCTGAATGCTTCCTAATGAAGTCCTCCAGGCACAAATGTAATACACAGCACTGACAACCAAGTCAGCCCTTTTCCATCTGGGAAGGAAGGTGGATAGCATACATGAAAGACAGCCAAGGGCAAGGGACTGATCAAGCACTCCCATGAAAACCAAGCTTGTTTCTTCTTGTCTGAATACCTGGTGCCTGCAGCAGCTGGCTGCCCTACACTGCAAGCAGATAGTTTTGGTGAGGAATTCTGCTCTGGGCAGTTGATTGGGATTTCCTTTGAAATGGAAAGCAGAACTGTGATGACACAGAGGCTCTAGAGAGAAGGGGTATGATGAAATTAAGAGGTGGCAAGTTCGGACAAGGGGAGAAAGTAGTTTGCTTGGATTTGTCTCTATCAGCCCACAGGAAACACTGCCAAATGACATTCATGACCAAACAGCATCCATGAATCAACAGAAGAAAAAAAAAAAACAAAACAGAAAAAAAGATAAGAAAAGCATAAGGAGGCAAAACATTTGGGATAAAATTTCAGGGATCTCATTGCTCAGTCTGAAGGGCCATGAACTATGCCATGGCAGATACGGCACCTCTCCTTTTCCTGGCCCACGAGGGCAGTGGCAATGTTGCACATACACCCTAAAACTCTTGCTTTTGCCCCAGCTGCAGATGTGAAGCTTGATGGGTCCCAACTTAGCTTCCCTCCTGCAATGCTATTTCTACTGCACATCCCCAACTGGCTTAGACAGGTGAATGAGGCCTCACATATCTTCCCAGTGGCTCAGTATTTCTGCCCTGAGAAGCCAGTCTTTGTCCTGTGGCCCATGGGAGAGATCTCATGCCTTCATTATCAGAGCAGGGAAAGCAAAGAGAAATGATTTCACAGGTGCGGCAGGTAAGGACCTGCACTCAGGGAGTAACCACCGAGCTGCTGACGTCTAAACTCTCATTCCTGACTTTGTTAACAGTCTGCAGCTCAGCACCACCCAGGCAGCATGGAAGCCTGTATATCCAGTTGAGGATGTGGAGTGTAGGTGGAAGGAGGTCTGTAGGATTATGTCATGACTTAGACCTGATTGGAAGGTGAAGAGGGGTGGTCCTGGGTAGGCAGGTGGTAAAGAGACAGAGCATCCTTGTTTATGTGAGAAGGGAGAAGCTCAAAAGGCTGGGGTTCCAGTAAGAAAGCACAAGTCAGCAAGGCAGGAAGTAGGGGAGGAATGGAGCACAGGGCTGGACACAAGGGGCTAATCAGACCTCTGGGACAGGAGTCTGGCAGGCAAATGGAACATCTTCACTATCATTTCAAGCACTGTTGTTGATGCTCCACATTGCCCAAGGGTGCAGACACACAAAGATGGGGTGCAGCTGGCCACAGACCTGCAGTTTGCTGAGGAAAGGGACCACCCCACCAGGTCTGGCCACGACATACCTAAAGCACTGGCGGTGGTAGAGCTTGCCCTCAGCCAAGTAGCGCTGGACCAGGTGGACGTGCTGCTGGCAGGCTGTGCAGGTACTGCTGGGCGTGGTCCGCTGGGACTGCTCTGGTGGGTCCAAGGGGGCATCATCCTGAGGCACAATGCACAGGGAGCTCAGGATGGGGGCCACGAGCTGCTCCCCAGACCACAGATCCTCCAGAGCAGCTGCTCCCTGTGCAAGGGCCATCGCTGAGGGCTTGTGGCACAGTTCAGGGGCTGACCTCAGGGGCTGACAATGCACAGAACAGCTGCCCCCGAGTCCAGGCACAGGCAGGCTGCCTCTTCCCAAATTAGAAGAAGCCACTCCAAAAGGTGCCTTGCCCCCATCTATGGCTGTGGAAGGGACTAATCTATACTCCAGGTAGCAGGGCCCTGCAAAACACTGAAAAATGTCCCATCCTGCACATCTGCTAAAACCTGAAATAAAAGGTATTTATTCTGCTCTTCTAGTCCCACATTCCTGCTCTTTCCTCATCTATGGGATTATCCTTACATAGGAAGGAGAGTCTTTGTGCCCTGGGTGCCTCAAGGAACCAATTCAGCACCAATCTGCTCAACCTTTTGCCTGCCAAGGACAAATTACAGTCCACAGACTTCTAGAGAGAAACTGCTCTCTCAGCTGGATCCCCCGAGGAACCAAAATCTCACACCCCAAAACACACAGGCAGCCCCCTGCAAAGATCCATCGCACTGTGATAAGCTCTCTCCCATCTCCTCACTCGCAGTGCAGGGAGCACCACTGTCTCAGGCTGGCTTTGAATCAAGAAATTTGGTACCTGTGGTGCTGGAGGACTGTTGACCGCAGCCACGGACTTCTTGTGGGACGGCAGAGAAGCTGAGGAGGCAGCAGTTGGGCGCTTCATAGGCGGAGGGATGCTGGCTGGAGGCAGAAGGGAAGGAGGATCAGGCACTGGGAGCAGCGGTGACTCACACCACCCAAGTGGGGGAAGGGGAGTGGAAAAAAAATTAAAATCATCCAGCCTTGTGACATAGGACAGAACTTGCCGCTCCCAATACTTCAACGCTTATTTTAAGTGGAAGAGACGAACACAATCTAATAATGGGTTGGCTGCGAGACTGCCAGAGAGCCTGGCCCTGCTGTGGATCCCCTTCTGCAGCCCAGGGATATCAGCCTCCCACTGTGATTTTATTTAGACATCACATGCTACTTGGCCTCCTTGTAATTGACTCCCTAAGCAATGCTTAAAGCCCAGAGCACCTGGGGTAGCTGCTGATGTATTGTTGTGACCCACTGGGCCCCAGGGCTTTCAGGCTATCAGCAGCTCTGTGAAGCATCTCTTGCTGTCAGGGCTGGAACTTATACCAGTCCCCAGTGGGATTCCCTGGCTGAGAGACCAGCATCCCTGGAGAAGTATATGCAAGTGGAAGAGATTTATCTGATGTTACAGCTAGAGAGCAGAACAGAGGAGACCTGGAGCCCTCATCTGTGAGCTCAGATTGCAGTTGTAGGGACAGATGAACTGATCTGAAACACTCCACCCTGGCTCCCTTTACACATACCAAGGTGATAAAAATTAGCTGTGGTAGGCAGGCTCCCATCTGGCTTTCTCCTGTTTTAGTGGGTTAGAGCAGATCATAAAGGGGTCTGGTGAGCACCAGGGGTGGTGGCCAAACCCAAGTGGCAGGAATGCAGCACAGAGGGAGGAGAAAGGCGTTCCTCTTCCCACAGCCAGAGCTGTTACATCACTCCCCACCTCTTGTGAAACCTCGCCCTAATGCACTCCCTCTTCCAGGCCCTCCTCAGGGGCACCAGCAAGATGCAGGAGAGGTAGGTACTACCTTCTTTTCTCCCCTTCCCCACAAACAGACACAGCTCCCAGCTGCAATAGGAAGGAGGAAACACAAAGTAACACTGTGTTTCCTGTACTCAAATGGGGGGAAACTGAAAGCCAGAAGGGTGGGAGGACACTCACCTTGGCTGGGGTTGTTGAAATAGTTGTAATACTGAGACACATAAGTCATGATGCTGAGGCAGTCAGGGACTTTCATGGAGACCATATCATTGGGATCTAGCAGGGCTGGGATGCCCAGCTCCCGCTCTGCCAATTCAAAGGCCTAGAGGAACAGTAGAGAGGCATTAAGGAGAGAAAATTAATGCTTTATGGAAAGTAACAAAGAAATCAAGTTAGAAGGACCCTGGGGAAAGTTAAGTAGAAAGCCTATGGCATTCCTGACAGACAGCCTTTCAGACATGCCATCTGACTGAAAGGTAGCATCAGAAGTAAGGTTCCTTTCAAGTTTTCATTGAAAAAAAACGCCAGTGTTTCTTCAACCCATGAAAAGGGCACACCACCAGTGCCCTGATGCAAGAGCCCAGCAGAGCCTTGGCTGGCACTGTGAAGGGTCGAGGGCTGGCAGATACTTCCAGCAACACAGCCAAACACCAGCTCTAGTGAGCAGTGCCTCCAGCCACCTCAAATGCTCACCCCATAGAGACACTGACTCTGCCCATCCTTTCATGCTCTGGGGTGCCATATCTTCCCCTCCCACTAATACAGCCATCCTGACTCAACATCCAGCAGCCTGCCATGCACAAGCCACTTCAGTACTTTTCTGCATCTCAGCAAGAAAAAACAAGGACATTGTGATAAGAAGCACAGAACTCCTCCAATTGCATACATGGCTACCTGAAAGGAAGGAATGAAGGAGGAGTAAAAGCTGTTTAAGAGCTTCCCACTTAGCAGTGTATGTGGATTACTGTCTATACACTGGCCATCTCTCCACCGTGCCAAGGGCAGCATATGCACATTCATCTCCAAGGGAGCTGGGTGCAAGGCTACTGTAGGGACTGAAGAGAAGGTAAGCCAGGAGAAGATGAGAGTTGTCTGGGCACTGAATGGTGAGATACCAAGTGCACAGTAAAGACTGAATGTGTCTTGTCTCTGGGGCATGAGATACTGTGCAGAGTGTGGAATCTAAAGAAAATGGAGAAATAAAAGAAAGTGGCTATTTGCAGTAACTAGGGGTGTAAAAATGCCCCCTGTTGACACCCTGCTCTGCTCAGCCTACCTTTAAGATGGTTCTCTGGACTGAGTCTTGCTGAACAAATGGCTGTAAGCAGCCAGGAGCAAGGAGAGACCCCACCTAATAGGACAAGATACCCGTTGTGTGGGTTTTGAATGGAAAAAGATAGCTGCTAATGGCTGAAAGGGGCCTACTGGTCTATGAAACGATGTGCCAGGACACAACTGGAGAGCCCTAACCCTGTAAATTCAAATCACAGAATCAAAGAATGGCTGGGGTTGGAAGAGACCTTGGAGATCACCTAGTCCAACCCTCTGCTAAAGCAAGTTCACCTAGAGCAGGTTGCACAGGCAGGTTTGAATATCTCCAGAGCAAGAGACTCCACTTCCTCTCTGGGCAGCCTGGTCCAACTCTGTCACCCTTACAGAAAATTTTTTTTCCTTGTATTCAGATGGAACTTCCTGATGGAAATTTCAGTTCATGCATGTTGCCCTGTCACTGGGCACCTCCGAAAAGAGTCTGGCCTTATCCTCTTGACACCTGCACTTAAGATATTTGCATGTAGCTCAACTCATCTTGGGGAAGTGATGGGCCATGTCTCTTCACAGACTATCAGATGGAGCCTGCAGTAATTAGGTCTTTCATTAAAAAAAACCCGGGCTATTGGTGCTCTGTCCTAACACTAGCCCCTGGGGTTGGGCACCTCCTCAGTCCACACTGCCTGCTTCTGCTAATGGCTCCAGCTGTCCCAAACAGCAGGGGAACACCGCAGGCCAGGGTCCAGCATGACTCTCCTCTCTGCTTATGCCTGGAATAAAACTAGCTTCCTGCTTCCATTGCCTGCAAGTCTGGAACAATTGAGGTCAAGATGATGCTGCACCATTTAAATCTTCACCTGAGATGTTGCCTTGGCAACTGTTAGGATAACCAGTACAGGCTGGATGCTGATGTTTGATTCCCTTGTTTCCAGAAAAGCTCCTGCCTGTTACTTAAAAACACAGATTTTTCTTACACCCTCATCACCATCACAAAGTCCTTCCACACTACATGACCTCCATCAAGTCATTCTCACATCCCTTCTTCCTTCTGTTGCAGAACAGGGACTTACCAAGCGGTTATTCTCATACACATCATCCTTGGAGAGAGAATCAAAGTCTCTGAAATGAGAAAGTACAAAAAAGCCACATGAGGTACAGAGTAAAAGTTCCCCTATGCTATCATATGCAGGTTCCCAGGACAGCCAACCTTACAACAACTCAACACATAAGACCCTAAATAAACAAAACCTTGGCAAAGCAGATTTCATGTTGCAAAGGGACATAGAAATCAAAGGGAAATTGCAATTAAAAAAAGAAAGGCAGTCCAAATGGGTGGTGACCAGGAAATTAAAATTTCTCTCGTTACCCGCTTCTTCTGCCCTTGAGATCAAAGGCTGCAGAAATACCAGGGCCATGTTTCAATTAGCACCACACATTGCTGCGCCAAAGGGTGCACGACATCACCGCAAACTTGCCCTTCCGAGGCCACTGGCACATAACAGCAGGAGGAAGATGGGATGCCAATCCCTTATCTCTAGACAAAGAGCTACCTGCAATATATCTGTCCCTCCTACAAGGGTCCTCAGGCAAACCTCCCTGCACCACCTCAAGGGATTTGAGGTCACTCCAGAATTTGTGTGACACAGAAGATCTTAAACTGCACTTCTGTCCTTGCTTTCCCCCCAACATTTGCACTGCACAGCAAACCATCCTCAGCTGCAGTCTTTGGAGCCAAACGCAAGGTGCTCAGGGCACACAGGGGAACCCCAGCAGTTCCCAACCCAGGCACATTGCGGCATTTCATTTGTACCCCTGGATCGCTTTGGGGGATCAAGTTAGCTGGGCCAAAGGGACTGATTAGCTGCCTTCACCAGAGGAGCAGAGGGCAGAGAATTAAAGCAGGGTTTCAACAGAGGGTGAGCAACAGAGGAAGGAGTTAATTATGCCTTTTGAATGTGCTTGTGGGTATAATGTCTGAAAACAACATCACGCTGAACTGCTTACAGCCCCTTCCTGCCAAGGATATCAGCTTTGTTACCAAAAAGAAAAAACCCTCATGCAGCAGCTTGGTGTGCCTGCAAGCTGGATTCACAGAGAAGAACACAGTCTAGAGAGGTTTAGGGTCAAGTGAAGCCACCCCAATGGCTCACAGAGAGGTGCCAAAGCTTGGGAGACCAATCCAGAAAGGCAATTCAGATTAGAGGTGGGGAGCATGTCCCCCACACCAAAGGTGGTGTGCAGTAATTGGGCAAGATGGGCAATCCTCAGCCATGTACGAGTGGAGAGGGGCTACAGGAACCTCCCTTCCTCCATCCCTCCCTGGATTTTATTGCCTTTTCCTGTAACACTGATGCAACCCATCTTGGCGTCACATGGCAGAGCAACCAGCCCCTTCTCAAAGGCCCTCATGCAGCTTTCCCAATGCTGCAGAGGAAGTTTGTCATGAGCTCAGGAAGATTTTCCCAGCTGCCAGCACCACCATAATATTACACTTCCTCCCTTCAAAAGCAAGAGGCTGCTGGTGCTGTTTCCTTGCAGATAAATGAAGCTGCAGCCGCTCACTGCTGTGGGAGCAAACACAGCAGACATGCAGAAGATGGGCTGGATGTTCAGTTCTGCCACCTTTCTGAAAGCTGATGTGAATACATGTACAGAGCTCAGCCTGCTCAAAATACCACTTTTCCTTCTCTACATGTTGGTGAACAAAGGCTTCAGCCGCAGCCTTTGCTTTGATGTGAAAACTACTGCCTTTTTTGTACTTAAAACTAGTGTCCACTGGGAGACGTTTTTTCCCTAAGTTTTTGTTTTGTTTTTGCCTAGAGAATGCCTTTAACCTTGCTGCATTTTTTTTGTTCCTTTTAAAAAAAAATGCCAGCTTGGAACACAGGAGAAGCAATGACAGACAAGTTATACATCAACTGCCCTCTAAACATTCATGACCTTCATTTTGAATGCCCTCATTTTCAGGATATGGGAGTGGTGTAGCTGGAAGTTTGAAGACTCTTTGGTAGACTGGGCTGGGAGAGCATTTTTCTGACAGAAAAAACATCACGTCCACTCTACTCTGCCCAAACAAACCAAAGCTGTTTAAGTAAACCAAGACATATCCATGGATCCGTGGATGCCAGCAGAGAGAACATGAAGCTCAAGAGGTAGAGAGGGGCTACCAAGCAGCAAGGCATTAGATTTTTTCCACTAATGTAGGATTGCAGACACTCAGCGTTACCCGAGATACTGAAGTCCATCAACACAAGGCCCCAGGGATCAGTTTATTCAGTTCCTCTCCACTGCATTTTCCAGCTCCCTCTCCGAACATGCCAAGCAGGACCATGCTGACCTGCATCACTCCTGACATGAGCACTCCCATATGCCACTTGGCCACTGTGGCACCAGGCACGTTCCCTGTACCATGGTGCAAAGAGCTTGGCCTCAGAAGCGTAGCCTCTCAAGCACAGGCGAAAGTCACCCCAGACACATCCTTTTCGTCTCTATAAACAGCCTCCTCTGCAGAGAGTTCAGAACGTGCTGTCTCGCAGTTCTATGACATGGCTGCATTATTTCCTTGTCCTGATCTCTGCAGTCTTTCATCCAGCCCTGCTCAAACTCCCGTCCTGACAACACACTGGTCCAAGGGGTCAGATGTAAGAACAGGCAAGACTCTGGCTATCCCAGCTGAACAACTGTCTTGACTCAGCAAACCTCAGCGTCATACCATATCCTGGAGTAATATTTCCATGCAAATAACATCCCAAGCACTTACCTAATTAGATACATGCAGAGCCACTAAGCACTTTGGGGAGTGCTGCCAGGGAGCACAGCATACCCAGGGAAGGGGGAAGGGTGTGCCGTACAGCTAAAACCAGAGCAAATTCCTGGATTCCTCAAATATAAATCATGAGGACTTTGAAAGCAGTGCCACATAATAAGCCATTCAGCTTTCCAGGTCTTGTCAGGGAAATGCAGGCAGTACATGGAAAGGAACAAATAAGATTTGTGATCCCGTCTGTAACCAAAGCTCTTGGCTCCAGGGACACAAAACAGCGTTTCTAAAACAGCTCTCATCTCCTGTTTTCCTCAAGCTTCCATTTCTCCCAGCTCTCAAAAGGCATGTGCCATGCTCTTTCATTCTTCTCACCCCCGAATGCCAAGATCCTCCCCTGAGCTCCGGGGAGGCTGTACAGCTTGGGACACTGAAAGATGCTCTTTGCTTTACTAAGCTGCAGCAAATGCCTTGTAAACGCTAATTTCATGCTTCAGATTTCTAGAGCATTGAGCAAACAAACTCATTAATCCCCAGAGTCCACTGTCAAGTTGGTCTGGATGTTTCCAGCTTAACTGACAAGGCAAAGGGAGAGATTTAATGTCTCATCTCGAGATCATAAAGTCAGCAGTGCAGACAGAGGCTAAATCCAGGTTTCCCATTTCCCTGACGGGGACAGCGAGGCACTGAAGTCCAGCGAAGTGCAAGCAACAGTGGAGTAGAGTCAGGGATTTTCATCTTAATGGTTCAACACACAGGTCCTGCAGGCATGCACCTCAGCCTTGCTGGTCACTTCAAGACTCCTTTAACTGGATTCAGTAGACACTGAGCACTTCCAGTCTACCTTTTTAAAAAAACCCAAACCTATATTGTTTCCAAAAGCTCTGTGGGAGCTACTCCAAAGCTCTCCAGGGCAGCATCCCTCTGATGCCATCTGCCTTATCCCAAAGTGACTGCGTTTAAGTCAGGGATCATGTGGAAAACTGTCCTCAGACCCACTTACCCCTATGGCCTTTCATGGCAGGCTCTTCATCAGCCTGTCCCCTGCCAGCACAGCAGCACAATGGGAGCTCACCCAGGCAGGGTCAGACAATCAGGACAGGCCAAGGGCCACCACAGACGCATAAGCCCAGGCGGATCAGGGTGGCACAGGAGTGGTGGCACACAGGTAGAGAAAAGAGTTTCAGCTCAGCTCTTATATGGATGAGCCCATTCCTCCCCTCTCCCACCTCAGGGGAAGCCAGGAGGGAAGCAGCTGCGCACAGATGAACTCCAGCCTTTGGGGAGCGGCACAGCTGTCTCATGCAGGCCAGGAGGGCCCCGCACAAAGGAAGACCACACAGGGTCAGAAACACACTCACAAATCCCTGCCAAGTCCCATTACTGGGCTGACTGAAAAGCCCTTTAGAAGAAAAGAAGGGAAACCACCTTTCCTCTGCCGTTAGGAGATTTACTGCCTCTGATCCAATCTTCCCACTTCCAAATCGGGACAGACTGAAGAAGCTGGAATCAGATGAAATGATGCTGCTCTCCTGGCAGTCTGAAAATCCTTCTACAAAATGCCATGTCCTTGTAAGGCCTTGTAAGGCCTTCTACAACTCAGCTCGTGCAAAGGACCGGTGAAGCATGTAGTTAGGACATCTGCCAGGAGCAGATTTAAGCCCACTGACAACTAGAGCAGCAGTGCTGCTTAATGGGATAGTAAATACGGTTAATGGGAAACCATCAGGTGGTTTTAGTGGTGTTTATCCTAAGCTTTTGCTGAACCTCTGCTACTCAGTTCCCAGTTACTGTGCCACTTACAAGAAACATTAATAATTGCAAGTGTTCCTGTTGTTAATTTGTGTCTTCCCCTCCAGCATCCTTGCAACTGGGAGCATTTTCAGAGTCTCTATTCTAGCTGGTCAGAGTGAGCCATACCACCTGGGAGCTGTGGGGACACAAGACCACACAGCAATCTCAAGACCCAGAGGGATGCAAAGACATCATGTGGCTTGGCTCTCAGTGGTTCCAGAACATCATACTGAAGGTTTTATGGCAGCCACCTGAAACACAGCAGGCAGGAGTTTGTTTTCTAGCCTACCTCTTCAGCTTCTGTGTGTATGGACACAGGTCTGTTTTACCCTCTCACAGACACTGCAGCTCCACAGCGAAGTCACAGTCAACCCTCTACCTGACAGAGACTGCTGTCATGGCAAAAGGTTGTCCCAGGGCCCGCTCAGAAAAAAAAAATCTGGTCAGTTTGGGCAAACTAAGAGGACAAACTGCCAGTTCCAGAGTAGAATGTGACAGGGGACGCATCACCTGCGTTGGCTTTGCCAGCAGGCAAAGGAGTTTGAACACGCCGGAGGCACAGCGAGGTGGGGCGATGCCTACCTGTACTGCAAGGGCTACTAAGGATTAGAGCAGATGGGAGCCGGATTCCCAGCACTGCTGGGGCACACAGGGTTACAGCGGCAGGTCGGGGCAGATTCCTTCCAGCAGCTCAGCCAGTTTCTCCAGCCTGACATCGCTGCCCCCAAGCAATCCCAAACTCATCTGTCTCCTGAAACTCACATTCCCCCTCTGAGACACCCAGGCTGGGAGAGGCTAGTGAGGCTCGATACCCCTACTGGCATTTGCTACCTCCTGCTTTCACTGCAACATCCACAGAAAACAAGCTGGAAGCAAATGCAAGCAGCAACCTGGTCCAGGTCTCTACACCTTTCAGAGTGGCTGCCTCTCCAGCTGGGAATGTCGCTGTGCCAGGCAGGCCTCTGGTTCTCCAGAAGCATGAATGCCCACACCCCCGCTCCCAGATGCCAACAACATGCTGCCTCCCTGGCAGGCACAGCTCTCAGCTGGGTGTACAGATCTATCCCACCTCCATGCTCTCCCTGCCCTTAAATCACATGACTTCTGCTAACCCTGACCTTGATAGGTCTGCAGGATCAGGTCAGAAAGTCGCTTGCTGAAACACAGAATGACAGAAGGGTTTGGATTGGAAGGGGCACGCAAGATCACCCAGTTCCAACCTCCCTGCACGGGCAGGGACACTTCCCACTAGGCTGTGCTGCTCAGAGCCCCATCCAGCCTGGCATCCTTCCTTCCCAGCACCCAATTATTCCAGAAGGCGACGGAGCCACGGCTGCGCTCTCTGCCGCTGGGCGCCTCACGTCGTGCCCGGGGAGACCGTCCCCCGCTGCCAGCCAGCCTGGAGCCCTTTCCCACGGCGCCTCCATCCTNGCCTGTTTCACGCTCAGTCCCAGGAGGAGGGGCAGGGCTGCAGGCAGGAACTGGAAAAGCCACTAGGCAGCCTTGTGTCTGGGTGCTCCGCAGGCTGAGACAGCGGCTGCGCTCCCTCTCAGCAGTCCTAGGCGCATGTGAGATGTAGGTGGCTCTCAGGGTAGGCTCGGGGCCAGGGAGAGCTTTGAAGATAAGGACACTTGGAGCCACGGGCAGCGCTTCACAGGAAGCCCTGGAAGAAGCGGGGGAAGAGTGCGATACAATCTCAGGAACCCGCGACATCGAGGCGAGGGATTGTCACGAGAGCTGGCATGCACACTCCGTGCAGTGGTTTGACAAACGGGAGGGAAGCACACTATTAAAGGCTACTTTATTGCGCTAAACATTATTTTTTCACTTCCAATTTGGCAAAGGGGGGCAAACCATCACACTGATGTTGGGCTTATTGCTGCCGGTTCCAAATCTTACTGTAAGAGTTCCTCCTCTCCATTTATTTTGTATGGGCTCTACCATCCTTTTTCCACTCAGATCTCCTGATTAGCACCCTCTTTCCCCTATTTCACTGTTCCATTCTATCAGTCCATGGCCCCAGAACTGTAACAAGTGAAAAACAAATTCTCTGAATGGCTTGCACAAACGGCCACTCCAGTGCCCGAGATAAGCCGTGGTGTGAATCACAAGAAAAACTACTCTGTAGCAAAAAAGGAAATGAAGCATTGTCTCAGTTTTGTAACCACGGAGCTGGCTGCTCAGCATCCTCCGGGCCTGCCTGACAGCTTTTTCCTGATGTATCCTAAGGGACAGAAGGATCAGGGATGTTTTTCTGGTTGTCTTTTCCAGGTTCCATAATTGCACTCACCCCCTTCACAACTGCAGGTCAGAGAAAGAGATAGAAATACACGACCCTGTACTGTGGTTCCCTCTGATAAAACCATTTTGTCCAGAACCACTTCCATTAACAAAACCCTGTTGCAGCAGGCAAAGCTTGAGCTCTGACCACCCCCCCATCTCCCTGCTGAGTGCCTTCCCAGCAGCAGTGGGGCTCTGTTGATGCTGCTGAACGCCCTGCATTCCTCCAGCTTCAAGCAGTGCCAGGCACCGCAGCTCACTGAGCCCATCTTTCTGCCCTGTGAGAGCTGCAAGCTCCTCCTGGCTTCGTTCCACCAAGTGCCAGTCCCGCTCAGTTAACCTCCAGCAGTCCCTCTGAGAAGGCATGGGGCCAGGGAGATCAGTGCATGGTCTCTGTGCATCCTCTGGAAGCTGCTCTGGCAGATGGAAACACAAGCAGCAGCATATTTATCTGAGATCAGCCTGTAACCACTGGAGTGTTTCAGATGATACATATATGCATTAAACGTCTGTAATTCTAACAGGCTGATCACAGATTAAAACCAGACCAAATCCCAGTAACACACTGGACTCCTTTGCTATGCTATGAACTATAATTTATTACGGAGATACCTGCCAGAGGTTCTCCTGTTGTGTATGTACCACAACCACCTGAACACAAGTTTTGGGAAAGATTTAGGCTTTGGGTAATAAGAAAGTAGGGCAGTTGCTGTTGACAGCTATGCTTACCGTGCTGTTGTTGATACATACACAGAAGCTATATATAAATACACAGAAGCACCAGCCCTAAAAACAAAAGGGAGCAGATTCTCCTTGGTATGAACACATCTCCCATGGGACGCTGCAATGCAGTGGCATCTCAGTCCTTTAATTTCTTAATGACATGGCTGCCTCAAACCCTCCAGAACTAGAGTAGTAAGTTCTTAGCATCCATAACAATAATGGTAGCAGCTAGAAGGCCAACAGGAATTGCCCATTTAATCTCACTCTGTGCTGCCCGTACCCTGCCTGTCCAGGATACTTCACTTTGTGGTAGGAAACAGTTTACTTTTGAGCAGTATCTAGGACACTAGAAACTTGACCCTCATTCAAACACAGCATATAATCCAACAAAGGCTAATTATTTCCTACTTTCTAAACAGAATCACACACAGAGCCAAACTGGACTGCCAGGACCCCTCTCTCAGTGGAAAGGAATGAGGGAGAGGTACAGAGAAGCAGGTGGTGTATCTGAAATGCGCTTTGTGTAGCTTTCCTGTTACACATGCAGGTTTTCCTCTTGCACCTGTTTCCACCACTCAAACACCAAACTATTTAAAGACAGCAAGAGGAGAGGGGAGAGAGGGTGTGGAGGCATGTGATTCATTCTTTGCATTCTCTTCCCCAATATTTACAAGTCCTTGATTTCCCTTTGTGGGGCTACTTTTCAACCTTTTTTTTCCTCTTTCAAGGTACTGTAAGTTTGTGGCTGGAGAGCTGGGAAAATTTGCATTTAAAGGGTTTTAATAAATTAAAGGCCCTCAGGGAGTTTTCCAGAGAAACTGAATTCCACTGAATTAAGGGCCAGATCTCAGTCATCACTTGTGCTGAAATAAAACACAACCTCCAGCAAGGACATCTCATCAGATGACCAGTTAATACTGGTTAAATGTTCACAAAAATCCTTTCCCCTCCTTTAAAAACATATCAATCCCCCTTGGAGCATTTCTACATCATAGCAACTAAAACTAAAAAGGGGTAGAAAGGCAAAAATGCAAACTTCTAGGAAAGCAGCTACAACTCAGGCCCATTCAATATGCAGGGGAAGAGCTAAAAGGAATATTAGCTTGTAACTCTTTCCATATCCTGTGAAGACACCATGGAACAGCTCATTTTCTCCCTGTTAATCAGTTCTGCAGCATTCCCTGTTTGCACTGCACAGTGACTGTACAGAGCACTGAAAGAGATCTGCTCCCTTCTGTTACCTGCAACAACACGGACGAAAGAAAGCATAAACCAACTGCAGCTGGCCGTGTCTCCAGGTGCAGTTATATTCTTCCACAGGGGAAAAATAAATGAGTAAATCAGATACCAAATGCTTACCAGAAAAATTCCACCAATTTATTAGATGTCTTGTCTTTGGTAGGAGAGTTTGAGCCAAGCAAGTCTGCATATTTAAATACAAAAAACCTTCACAGTCCCAGGAGATTCCAGAAATGCCAGAACCCTGAGCTCCCCTCCCTCAACACAAAGAGAATAATCTCCCCCACCCACTTCTCTGCCCAGACCTGCACTGCATCCACAGAAGTTTTAGGGTCTCTGGCCCATCTTCTTCAGGGTTCGGTTCAGCTGGAATTAGAGAAAGCAAAGGTCAGAAAAATACATAGTGATTCACATACACTGTTTCCCTGAGCAGACTTTATCCAATGCTTCTCCTCCTTCCTCTCCAACTCCTTGGTAAAGAGAGCTCTTGTGCAAGTGCAGTGTATGAAGTAGGAGGGGAACAAGTAATACTCTCTCCTCCTCTCCAAGACAGCAGAGGAAGATGTGGCGAGAAGAGAGGACACAAACTCCTAGCACTGGTATTGCAACCCTCTACGGCTCAAGTCCCCAAATCTCAGGATTTTGTTGTCTAAGCTTCCAGTGCACAATAGCCTGTGTTGGGAGAGTGGAGCAGTGACTGAATGTCACCTCCCGGCCCAGCACAAGTCATCTGTGCTCCAGAAATATTTGAGGCTACTTTCTAGAGCCATAGTTAGAGGTTAGAGAGATGACTTTGGTTGCATTACTGATAGGAAAACCACAATAGTCTAGGGACAATGGAGTCAGAGTCCTTGGACAGTAAAACCCTCCTCCTTTTCCACTGTGGCTCAAATGAGCACTTCTCACAGAAAAACATACCATTCTTCAAAGGCCAGCAGCTGCTGCTTAGAACAGTCTTTGTCCAGTGCCTTACAGAGCCAGGGCTCACTCCAGCAAGTAATCACACAGCTGTCTCACACAAGCATGGCTCCTCCAGCTCCTGCACAGCCCAATGCCTGCCCTACATTTCCTAGAGAGCTACAAAGCTCTCCTGCCCAGGCCTCACCTCCTCAAACTTATGGATCTGGCGGATGAAGAAGTCCCCATAGCGTCGAGCAACCTTTGTGTCTGCAATATGGATCATGTCCTGGGAAGAAAACAGTGTGAGGTCAGGAAAAGGACTGTGTTAGCAGGGAGACAGCAAGAACTGTTAAACATGAGGAGCAACCTAAGGGGCTCAATGTGGTTCAGCATCACACATATCTAAACTGTGCTAGTCCCCACCACAACCATTCAGTTCTCTGTGGGCTGCCTTCCTATACCTTTGCCTGAGATGGGTCCCCAAATCACGCGGTATTTACTTCCCACATTCTTGCACACTCTGCCTGTTTTTGCAGCAGTTTGACAGTTCCAAGCCCAATTTGTACTTTCCTCTTCGAGCAGCTATGGATCACACTATATAACAGAAGAGCTACACTGAGACATAGCAGGACAGCCCGCAGGAAGAGGTCTGCTCAAAGGACCAAGAACAAGAGCCAACCTTCCTAGCAAGAAACCTAGCGGTTACTGCTATCTTTGCTGAAAAGGAAGTTCTCTGAGACTCTTTGCTATGCTTCCTGCTGCTGGAGCTACAAGGGCAGGATGGTGACATGCCCATACCTTATGTTTAGATTCCTCCTAGAACAGCCAGAACTAAATGTTGCTTCAATGAAAAGTGGACCTGTAACATGACCAAACAACATCCCTGCTTCATCAGGCAAAGGAGAGATGTGGGGGACACCTACAAAACTGACAATTCCACCTGACCCACTGACAGCACTGTCACTCAATTGTCACCTCCCAGAAAACACTGCCAAACATTTCCCTCTGTCCTGGGTAAAATATTTAGGGCTTTTGTTTTCTAGGTACACTGACTGCCAAAGCTGCCTGTGACATCCCATTACTCTTCACCCATCAACACTCCTTACTAAGCAGGGCTACAACTTCATTGTGGGCAGTCAAGCCCTTCACATAGCAAAGGAAGGAGGGATGTTTCACACAGAATGGAGCAAAACTAGGTGCTGTCACTTCCAGAATTTCCTGGTTGAAAGAATTTACTAGCCATCAAGGGCAGATACCAACCTTGTCAATATAGAAGTCAACCTCAGAGGCAGACTGGAACTCTCCATCAAGGGCAGATATGCCACTGGTCCATACCAGGTTCTTCATCTTGTGCTTGAAGACGAGCAGCTGGATGCGGAACTCCTGCTCCGTCAGGTCTAAGAAGCCAGCCAGCTTTGCCACTGGCATAGTGGTGTAGAGCTTGAGGAAGCTACGGATGGTGGAGAGCTGGGCCTGCTGCTGGACCTCATCAGCAAAGACCTTAAGCTGCTGCAGGAAGGGCTCCTTGTGGTAGTTGGGGTGCACATTGTCGTAATTGGGCACCACAGGGGAAAGGAACTTGGGGCAAGCGTAACTGAAGAGCTCCTCATAGACCTGCGCGTCGCCCTTCTGCATGCGCAGCATCTTGTCCCCGTACTTCTCCCGCAACTGCAGGTGGATGCTCTCATCTATGCGCATGGGGTACATGGTGAGGGCGATGGCCAGCAGCGCGTGCATCTGCTCATTCTGCTTGTTGATCTGCAACAGAGAGGAGAACCTGTCAGCCTGACAGTGTTCTTAGGCTTTGGGACACTTAAGGGAGCTCCATTTGTCAGAGACAGACCTCTACCCAGAGAACTGATGGCCCCAGCGCTCAAGGGGGGTAAGCACAAAGAAGCAGTGCCTCTGGGCAAAGCTGAGAGATGCATGATGGATCAAGGCTCTCACCACTGAAACAGAGGGTGGGATAAGAGGAAGGTACAGAGTGAATGCATGGCCAAAAGCAGGTTTGACTGCTTTGGTGCAAAGAACTGCAGAGCAGGGAAGGGAGATAGTTTAACAGCCATCTCCTGGCAAGGGACAATTATCAGGGAGGTCAGTGAAGCAAAAACTGTGAAGGAAGATATATCTGAGTGTGCAATGAAACAGACAGCTGTGTGGCTGAAAGAGACATGCCAAGTTTTTGAACTATCAAGGAATTAAGACTGGCAGGATTTGGCTACACAAAGTTAGAAATTAAACATACGGATGACAAGAATACAGCAGCAGCAGGTGGTAAAACAGTCACTAGAGATATCTTACGTGGAAAGAGGAAGGAACTTTTGTTACAGCCATGTTTGTGACTGATATCAGATAATGGAAATATATCTGACAACAGTAGCAACCTGAAGTGCAGGAATGGACTAGGTACTTGACCCAGTCTGAAGAAGCATCAACAAGAAAATCATTAGCAGCTGATACTCAGTAACCTTGCCTAGAGGGAGAGCGCAGATGGAGCTGGGACAACAGTCAGGGAAACAACCAAAGTAATAACATAGCTAAGAGGAAATATTGCCACACATGGCAAAGAAGTTCAAAGGATCCCCAGTCACCACCACCAGCATAGTCCAGGGAAATAAGGCTGGACTATTTGATGTAAACTATCAGGTGCTGGAGGAGGGCCAGGAAAGAAGACAGCAGCCTTTTCTTTAGGGAAGTCCAGTCTGTTCTATCTCTTACCATCTCGTACTTGTAGGTTGTCCTCTGAAACATGCTCTTGGTCCTCTGGATGTAAAGGAGGATGTTGGCAAAGACACGGATGGCATCCTGGTAACGCCGCATCATAAGGTATGCGAAGCCCACGTAGTAATAGGTGGTCACCTGGCACTCAGGCACCCGGGAGTACATGCTCTGAGAAGGAAGGATCAACATGCTATGTTAGAGGGGAGACAACAATCCAAGCAGCTTGTTACCCAGAACCCAGCCACCACTGCTTTCACTCCCTTCCCAAATATAGAAAGCTGAGTGTTAATTCAGGATACCTCACCTCCCACCCATCCCTGCAGCAGCTTCCTCACTGTTAATTAGATCACCACATTTCCTATGTTTTTCAGCTTCCTGCAAGCAGAGGACTCATGCACTGTGCCTAATATTGGTCTGCTCAGTTCCCTTTCCCCCTATTTCACTTCACATCCTGTGCCAAACAGCACATCTGTGCCAAGCTCGTGTTGCTGGACTTTTGTTATTCACAAGCAACATCCAATTCGAGGGCAAAAACATGCAAGATGGGAGTGGGTATGATGAGAACAAGTCAAAATACAAGAATGACCACTGATCAAGACAGGAACAGTGTGTTCAGCTAGCTGCCACTGTGCTACCGCTTACAGTTCCAATAATATTCCCTGTAACAGCAGTGCCTTCCCAACACAGCAAATCTCCTAAAAAACTAGGCAGTTGTGCTGCAATAGCACCAGTTATTATCATATGGCTTGATTTAATGCCAAAACTCCAGCTGTGCCAAACTACAAGCTCCTGACAGCTACACCAGATACAAAGTTCCTCGGCTGGAAAATTCATTATGGCAATCTTGCCCCCGTGTGTTTGAACAGAGGCATTTGGAAGACTAAAAGAGAGGGGCAAAACATGTTGTACTACCTTCTTGTTGAGCTCGATGTTCTCCAGCACCTTGATGGCTTGGTAGTAATCCCCCAGCAGAGAGTGCAGGCGCAGTAGCCCAACCAGGCTGAAATAGCCCAACATCTTGTAGAGGGAGTGGCGACCATATTCACCAGCCACGCTTTCAGGGTCACCTAGGGAAAAAAAGAACCATGATGACATCCTCCAAGGAAAAAAACTTGCCTTTCAGGACCAGTATGTTCACAGGCGAAGGGAGCAAGGCCTGAAATGTATCATCAGCACTTTCCACCTCAGGCCAACAGAACCTGGTCTCGGCCAAGCCAATCGCTGATAATGGGTTTGATCCAGCTCCCAACAAAATTAACTGAGTTTGGTCAAATCAAAGCAAGGCAGCACAGACACCAGTGTTGCCCGGCACCACCCAGCTAGCTCACCTCCACTTGTATAGACCTCCAGCTGTCGGTTGATGTTGGATTTGTCCACCAGAGAGTGCAGCACATTAAGGACACTGTGGACATTCCAGATCTTGGGGTTGGAACGAAGGAAATCAATTTCCTCTTCAGACTTCTTGGCTGTCTTGCAGCGGTACTGGCTAAAAGACTGAAACTACAAGAAAAAGCACAGAAGCAGAGATTAAATGATGAGCAGCTTGTTTGGAGATGCTCAGCTAAGTGCACTAAGCTTACAAGCTGCTCACATAAATGCAACACACTAAAGTAAAAGCTGCATGAAAAAAAAAAAGGAGAGTTTCACCAGAGATAATGAGGAAATCAAAATGGTAAATCAGAACACCTTTAAAGCATCTAGGGAAAAAATTATATAGTACAGAGGGAAAAGGCCAGAAGACAGATAGAAGCAGAGAACGATCTCTTAGTCAATTAGGACAGACAACTAAAAACAAATTTGCTGTCTGAACAGGTAGCAAAGAGAATGACCAAATCATAAGATGAGTCTGCATACACACATCTTTTTTCTATATATGCATATATCCTTTTTCGTCCTCAAGCTTGACAAAATAGCATTTGAGGAATTCCAGGCAGCTCTACTGTAAAAAGTTACAGAGAAAAGAAGCTATAGAGAAAAAACAATAGCATTTGAGATCTGTACTGCTGCACTCAGAACAATAAATGTGAAAGTATTTCCTAACATCAAGATCTTGGACCAGAGCTTATTCCAAATCAGGTCATAAACCTCTCAGTGCAAGTATAAGGGCCCTACTGACTAAGAAACACAAAGCTTATGTTCTCAAATAGAAATATTTGCAAAAGTTCAGGACTCCCCAAAGAACTCACCGAAGTTTTCTTGACCTATAATGGTAACCTCACTATGAAAATCACAGTGAGGGGAGAGAAAATTTATATAGCTAATAAAGGCAGAGCCACCAGAAAATGGCCTAGTCTTACAGCCACATACCTGGTATATGAACTCATCAATGATATCCCAGAGCCATTGGTTGGGTAGTTCTAGGGGAGCAGGGCCATCAGCATCTGCAGAAGAAGAGATGAGAGGTTCAATACCTAGAGCAAGGACAGTGGCAGAACTGGAGGAGTAGAAAAATTACAGAACACAAGAATTCCCCTGAAATGGGAGATGCAGCAGCAGATGAATGAAGCTTTCAGTAGGGCTGTAACATCAACTTCCTCAACCGCCTTCACTTTCAAAGACTATCAACATGCACACAGTTAATCTCTAGAGTGTGACTGCTCTGCAGCAGCAAGTCTCAGAACCTGCACACAGCCTGTAGGGTTTATCCTAACAGATCTAATCTCCACTAAAAGCCTGGCAGGGAGTTACAAACACTAAAATTTTTTCCAAAGAGAGTCAACAACAGTAAACGGTTGTGAAACACCGCAAGTTTCTTTAGCTTACAGCTTCATTTTACTTTTTAATAAAAGTATACGATGCAGTTCTCAGCAAGACAGAAAGCTAAATAAGTTTTATTCTTTACAGTGTTTCAGAAAGCACTGGGAACTATTTCCACTTTTTTATGGTTTTAAATTCACAGATGTAAATTGCTTTTCATTCAGGAAACTCACACATACAGAAAGCTCGTAGATTACTTCTCCCTATGTGATCTATACACAAACGTGCTGCAGCTCTTCTGACCCTTTCTCCACCTCTGCTGCCTCCATTCACTCTCCCTCTTCAAAATTCACAAACCATAAATGAATTGCAGCAACTCACTGAGGATGTAGTTGAAGAGATTGCAGTAGTTGTAGTAGGATTCAAATCTCTGCTCCAATGTGGGTCCTCCCTGCAATGAGAAGTCAGCACAGTCTGCATTGTTTCAAGCACGACAGGAAGGAGTTCATGGGCAACAGCTAATGAAGGACAGTCAATAGTCACAGCAGTAGAGGGTTCCTTTCAGAAGTGCTAGAGCCAGTATTAAACCTCAACACCCACCAGCATCACCCAGAAAGCCTGAAACTGTATCACTATTGTCCCATAGAACTGGGCTGACTTTTCCTGTACGGGTAGCTTCTCCCAAGACAACCAAGCAGTCAAACCTTCTGTGAATATTGTGCATTAACCTTCCATATTCGTCTTTCTGGTGTTCAGATTTAAGACCTCCATATATCTTCATCAGGTTTCCTTCCTTCTCCCCTCATGAGAGGCCTTAATAAATCAACAATTCTGTTTCTGGACAGCATTTCTAAACACTTTGACCTACTGGTAAGGAATCATTCTCTTCCTAGGGTCACCTCCCTTGTTCAACCTGGAGACACAGTCTGAGAATCACTAATAGCACAGCTTGAGAAACCAGTTTCTCCTGTTAAAGCCTGGCTTGGGCTAACACAGCAGCCTTTTTAAAGCGTGAGTTTCCCCACCCTCTGGTCCATAGTAAAACTGCAGTTATTACTTATAAACCCCGTAAATCAAGCATCTGTTCAGCTTTTTTCCTTAAAGAACGAAGTACTGTGATTTTCACACCAATTCCAAAGCAGATTAAGGTTAAAAAAAAAGCAAGGGGTTTGTTTTGTTTCACAGAGCATTATTCCTTCCATGTCCTTCTCCTGCATCATTTATGGTATCCATACTGCTCTCACTGCAAGGCACTTTGACCCCATACGGGGTTTTTAATCCAAAATAATGCACTTTCCTCTTGTGACATCCCCTTTCACCCACCTGCCCATCTGAAGAACACAGAGCCACAAAAGCAATTAAAAGGAAAATTCAATTACCTCCCAAAACCTCCTTCTTCCCTAACTCACTAACCAATATATTCAATGTCAGTAACAAACTGCCTCCTGAAAATTCAGATCCGGTCTTCTGATTCATTTGAGTGACCAGGGAATCCTGCACACTCATTATGACCAAGCTTGAAGAGACAGCTAATGAGCCTCAGACAGTCAAGTCTTTCACGCTTTTTAGCCATCAGTGAATCCCTACTAAACTAACAAAAGGCATGAATTTTAAGCTTCCCTAAAGGCAATGTGACTTACAGCTCATAAACCCACAAATCTTATCTTGCAAAAATGTTGTGACCACTGATACTGCGGTGGCAGCAAGATTTGGCAAGTTTGCTGACACAGGGAAGCCAGCATACAACCCACAGGAAGACAAAGGGCCAACACTCACACTGACTTTGGCGTAGATGTGCCTGTAGTACAGCTCCTTGTACAGGATGAGGAAAACAGCATCTGGAAAAAAAGACAGAAGGGAACATTAGCAAGCCACAAGGCCTATTAGCCTCCTGCCACAATAATAAAGGGAAGCACAAAAGGATACTTTGCAGTTTGACTCCTTGTCAGGCATCTACTGAAGGAGTTGCCAGAGTGAACAAAGATGACTGATTCAGGCTGGAGCAATGCTGTGCACTTTCTCACTCACATATCAGAGGGACTTAGTTCCTTCTCACTCTGACAACCAAAGAGAAAGTGAGAGACTTACCATTCCCAACCTGAGGTGCAATGGCCTCAGCCTCTGGCCATGGGGTGTTCTTAAAAAACCTTTCTGTCAGTTTTGTCCAGCTGAAAGACAGACACACATGGTATGAAAAAACACTTCTCAGTATGACAGTGCTGGAGTTAGAGCAGAACAGAAAGACCCTGGATTTGATGAAAGCTGAGCACCACCACCATCACCCAGTGAGTCCAGTGCTGAAGTAAAGAATGAGAATTGCATGCTACTTCCACATTCCCTTTATGGCAAGATGACACGGCTACAAGCAGGAGTGGAAGAATAGCTGTAGGGAAGAGACACAAAAATTACACTTCACAGCATTCTGCCAACTGCTTGACTAGCACAATTGTGGTCCCTTTTTGTAGCCTCCCTACCTGTTAGGCCAGGGCTGATATTTTTCTTCAGGGGGGTCACAACACATCTATACTTAGATTAGCCTAAAGGGCTGGAAGTATCTTGGGGTTTTATTTCCAAGTAACCAAACCAAACCTGTTTTAGAGAATGCCCAAGTTTGGAACAACAGAGGTACTACTCCGTGTTTCCTTTTAAGGGCAGGGTCCACTTCCATCACAGTTTAAACAGTGATTTTCACTTGCAGGAAGGATGATGTTATACCTGTTCTCATAAATGTCCTGGATCTCGTACACCTTCTGGTCGATAACATCACTGGAAACACGGCTGGCCTGGAGCTCGTACACCTTCTGGTCAATGAGATCTGACACCGTCTTGTGAAAATACTGGATGAAGTTTTTGATCACTTCGGGGATCACCTGGTAGGTCTGCTGCTCGTACTGGCGCTCGTAGGCCAGATCTTGCTTCGGGTCTCCTGCGAGGAAGGCGGAGCGGTGAAGCAGCCGCGGCGCGGCCCGGTCCCACAGCCCCGGCGCGGCGCTCCCCGCGGCCCAGCCCAGCACTCACCCGTGTGCATGTCATAGTCGTTGGAGTACGCGTAGGGGTCGTAGGCGGCCTGTGGGGAGAGGGCGGCAGTGAGTGCCCGCGAGCAGCCCGGAGAGCCCCCCGCGCCCCGCGGGCCCCGCACGCACCTCGGTATCGTAGTCCTCCCCCGGGTAGGCCATGGCGGCGGCGGCGGCGCGGCGCGGGCACGGCTCCGGGCGGAAGCGCGGGCAAGGGGCGGGGCCTTCCGGCATACAGATCCTTCCCGTCCATTGGTTCAAGCAGCTGTCCATCTTCGGCTTGCTGCGCTGCCATGGGCTGTCTGTGGCCCGTCCCTCCCTCTGATTGGACAACGAGCCTGTCCGTCAGGCTTTTCCGTCACCGCCTTTCTCCTCGCCTTCCTACTGCCGGCTCTCTCCCAATTGGCTGCGCGCACGGGATGCGGCGCCTCNGCCTGCGCAGGGCCGCCCGCCTCCACCGCCGCCTGGGGCCCACGGGCAAGGAGGCCCACGGTGAGCGGGGGGCGGCGGAGAGCCGCTGTCCCGCCCTGCGATGGGTCCTGCTCCCGCCAGCTCCGCACGGGGCGCTGGGAAAGGGGTCGGATCTGTTCGGTGGGCGGCTTGGGAAGGCATCCCTGCTCCTGCCGGGGGAGGGTGCTCGTCCAAGTGGGAGGAGACAAGGAGAGCGGTTCTTACCTGGTGTCTTGGTCTCCTGCTTACCGTTCTCTGGGCTGGGCCAGCAGCAGCGCGATTTGGCCCCGCACCTGGGCTCGGGCACCAGGATGGGATGTTTCAGTAGGAAAATGTTCCTTTTCGCTCTGTGTTCTTTAGTAATTGCTTTCTTTTCACCATAGCTCTGAAAAGGCTGCGGGAAGCTGCCAATAGCAATGACTTAGACACAGGTAAGGCTTCTGTCAGTTCCACTTGGGATCTCTTCCTGGAAGGGCACTATGTCATGGCTCTTACTTTAGGAGAGGAGGAAGCAGGTGTGGACAGTTCGTGGACATGGTGCTTTAGATGCTTCAGATCTAGAAAATGTTATTTTGGAGCCCAATTTTGTTCTCAGATTAGAGTGGGGCTGGTTACAGTGTTCAGTTTTCACTGCAGCTGGTTCATAGTGTTAATTTTCCAACTGTCTTGAGCTAAATCAGCACTGCACTGTTCCAGCTGCTTTGGTATGTACTTTTTGCCCAGTTGCAAGCAGCAAGAGAATAGCATTTTGGTTAAGGTGAAGAAGTTGTGGTTGTCTTAGCCACGGCCTGCAAGATGAGGCAGTGTAACCCAGTAGATTAGAACTAGGACCAGAGATGGACTCTGCCTCTCACAGTGACTTTAGGGAAGGCTCATGGCCTGTTACTCCCTTTCCCTTTCTAGACTGTGGATTAGGTGGGGTTTCATATGAAGCATCCAGCAACAACATCTGCCCCTTGTCCCTCCTTAGTCTGTGCTGTCCCCTCAGCTGTGCTGGCCATTCATCGAGCCAGTCAGTGAACAGAATTGGAAACTTGTGCCACTTGTAGAAACTCCCAGTCCATCAGATCGGGTGGGTTTCTGGTCTGCCTCACCCTTCAGCTCCACAACACACCTTGTTTCATGAGCTGATGGGTAAAGTTCACTGTGAGTTCTGTCAGTAGAGAAGGCTGGGCTTCAGTCACTGCAGCAAGAGGGAGAACGAAAGAACATGGCTTATGGAAGTCTTGGTTTCAATCCATCTTGGATTGGATAGACAGGTTCCCCTGTTTACAGTGCTGATGTGTTTTGTGTACTCTGCAACTTGAGGAAGTGTCTGATGTTTAATTTATTGTTCATCAACAAGTAAACATCTATGCTGTTTCTTGGGAGAGGTTATGTCGTTCCTACTGGCTTCAGGGGAGGACTAGCTAAAGTGTTCCCCATTAATGGTTCTCATTGGGGGCACTCCAGTCTCCTTGTCTTTCTTCTGGAGTATCAAACATCCCCTGTTAATGCCACTTCCATCTTTTCAGGTGTTGCTTTCAGTTCTGTACCACAGTTAAAGCAGGAGGTGTACAGGAAAAAGTTCAAACGTGGCTATAATTCGATCTCTGGAAGCTGAGATGAATGGTGACTTTCAGTGGTCTGAGCTATTTAGCTTCTGTCTCCAGTACCTGGCAGTCTTGGCTGTTGCAGGATATGCTGTTAAAGATCTCAAAATACTGTGTCACCTGTCAGCATTTTTAACAGCTACATAATGAGCTTTATTTTACATACATATCAGGGTTACTATATCAGGATGATCTCAAAACAACAGGAGGAATAACACAGTTGTTCTTACACGTGTTGCTAGAAATACTATTTTTATTTCCCTAATCTTTGCAGCCTTTACTTGTCTCTTTGCAGTGCTCTTGGCAGGTTGGTGCACTCCCCTGCCTGCTTCCCATTGGTGTGGCAAAAAACTAGGAGTTTCAGATTAATCTAGGAAGGGACATAGTCAACAGGTGTGAGGAAATGGCTTTTCTCACTACACATGGTTACACTGTGAAACTTCTGACCACAGGTCAATGTTGATATGAAAAGTTTACACAGGTGCAGAAAAGGACCATGCAAATGCACAGGAAAAGCCCATGGAGGGGTAGTAAGCACAGGATGCTAATTCTAGCTTGGGAAATACCTGAGATGCAGATGACTAAAACTGAGAGTTAGCTTCACATCCTTCCTGTATTTTTATACTCCTGTAGGCATTTGCTGCTGATTGTCCTTGGAGCTTGAAAATTTGGTTAATGGATCCTTAGCCATTACAGCTGTTGGCTTATCTTTTGTGGCAACATGTGGAAGGTCATGAAGGCTGAAACAGAGTGTTGAGGTTGTGCTGCTTGGGCTGGTTCTGCTGAGCCAGGTTCCTGGTGGGAACTGATTCAAGTCCAGTAGACTTAGCAGTTGATAGCACGTATATCTACCCCCATAAGAGCAGATAGCATTACCCTTCTCTGATCAAGTGCCTCTTCAGCTTACCTACTTTCTTCTCCTCCTTGGTGCTGTCAGTGCAGCAACTCTTGGAGGATGGAACTGATCCCTGTGCTGCAGATGACAAAGGCCGGACAGCCCTGCACTTTGCCTCCTGCAATGGCAATGACCACATCGGTGAGTGGGGAGGGGGAGTTCTGTCTTCCAGCCTCTCTGTGGCACAGATTTTGAAGGATGCTCTTTATTTTGATTCAGCATGTGACAGAGATTGCTCTTTTCTGTGCCTCTTGTGTCAAAGTTGCCAGCTGAACTCTGGCCCCAGGGCTTGCTGTGTCCACCTGCTGGAGGGGGAGCAGAACCTCCGAGTTCTAGGGTATGCAGACTAAAGGGTGTCCTTCCACCTAGTTATTCCCCTCAGGGAGCCCAGGGGCAGTGGCACTGCCTGGCGTTGTGCTGGGTCTTTCTGCATTGCTGTGCAAACCCCCGT
Organism: Sclerurus mexicanus; assembly: GCA_013396755.1. NCBI lineage: Eukaryota > Metazoa > Chordata > Aves > Passeriformes > Furnariidae > Sclerurus > Sclerurus mexicanus. The sequence goes on along the minus strand of VWZF01000983.1, from coordinate 111,333 downwards.
TCCCTGTCTCAGTAAGGAAGCTGATGACCTGAACAGAAGCACCCTTAAGGCAGCCTGGTGGCTGCTGTCACAGGTGGGAGTGGAAGGCTTAGACAAAATTTATTAAAGAACCCCTGTCACTGAATCATCAGATGCAGAAAGGACTCCCTTGCTTTCTAAACTCCTTCTCAGAGAGGAGTCTAGGTATGGCTGAATCCAGTTTTAGCCTCAGATTACATCAGTGGTTTAAGTTTAAGGAATTACAGAGCTGTGATTGAACCACATTTGTCCCGCAGATTTTGATGACTGCAAAATTTGAATATTTATATAAAATTATTATTTATCTTTACAAACGATCAGACAAAAATCTTAATCAGGATTATTTACTGTTCAATATAAAAATCTAAAAATCTACTAGTAGAGTATAATACAGAATTGATTTTAGGTCTTAACAGCATGGGCTATCCTGCCACAGCTGCAGCATAGACCTGTGGCCCATGTGGGCCTGACCTGTGCAAAGGGAAGGGACTGATGTGGCTGTTCCCTTGTTTCCAGTGCAACTCCTTCTGGACCACGGGGCTGACCCAAACCAGAGAGATGGGCTGGGCAACACTCCCCTGCATTTGGGTAAGTGCCACACAGGTGAACTTTGCCTGCAGAGAGGTGAGGTGGACACCACCTTACTGTTCCTTTCCTCTCCACCTTCCTCTTCCCCGTGCTTCACAGTATGCATCCCCAGATTTAAGAACCTAGAAGGGACTCTTTGAATTTCACTAGCTTCACTCCTCACAAAGGTCTAGGGTCAGAGAAAAGGTTTGAGAAAAACAATTTTCCTCCCTCTGCCAGCCCTAAGGAGCACGAGATCTGTTCTGGAGAGAGTACTCAGGCCTGAATGTGAGGTTACTTTAGCATTTGGGCTGTTCCTCTTTCCCATGGCAGAGAAGCCCTTTGGGAAGCAGCAAGCTCCACACTTGAGCAGAAACTCATTTTTGCTAGTTTCTCTGAGTTGTGTGTCCTATATTTTCCCTCCCCAGCTGCCTGCACGAACCACGTTCCTGTCATCACCACGCTGCTGCGCGGAGGTAACATTTCCTCTATAACAATTACAGCCTGCCCCTTTCCTGCCTTGCCCTATTGATACTCCCCAGGGACACCAAATCTTGACAACAAATCTCCCTTTCTGTCCTTGCTCATGCATCTTTCAGGGGCCAGAGTTGATGCCTTGGATCGAGCTGGCAGAACCCCGCTGCACCTCGCTAAATCAAAGCTGAACATCCTGCAGGAAGGACTCTCCCACAGCCTGGAGGCTGTACGCCTCGAAGTGAAACAGGTAAAAGAAACAGTGACATATTCTGGTAAGGTGGTGCAGCCCCTGGAAGCATCCTGCATACTTTACTTAAATACCTGTCTATAGGCTCTTAACTGCTGTGAGGAAGGTTTGACTTTTCCTTCCATTTTTAGAAACCTTCTTTTTTCCCAACCTCTACTCTATATTTTTGCAGGACCTCCCTTGACTCTGGTAGGCCAAGAATGCGTTGAATATCTTAATTCTTGGGCTGTATGAAGCACTCCTTTTCTTCAACCACCATGTAAGATAGATGCCTTGTGACAGGAGAGGGACCACAGCATGAGGCTGTAGCTATGGTGTACACATGCAGGGACTCTGTATTCCTAGCACAGTCTACCCTGCACTAGTATGTGGTGGTGTGGAATAGGAAAGCAGTCATGGGGCTACAAATGCACAGGGCATGGGCCTCACATCAGGAGCCACAAGGATTTTCATCCCCTGTACACAAGCAGATTCTGCTGGAGTGGGAAGTCCCTGCTCCTCACAGTGAGGAAAGCTAGTTAGCCATAAAGAAAAGGTTGGTGCTTTCAGGGCTAGGCCTTGTGCTGCTTCAGCTGAGCCTACCTCTTCCCTGTTCTTAAACCAGACACAAGGATCACAGCCAGTCTGTCTGGGGATGATGAATGCTTCCGGTGACTCACTGGATTCTGATGCTGCCATTAGTGCTGCGCAGTTGCTTTGCATATGTTCTTTAAGGGTCCTGTACTCTGCAGCATCAAGGCTGTGTGCTTGGCAACTTAACTGCAGTTTGATTTTTCCTGTAAAAGCACACCAGCCTGATGCAACTCTCTGATGTTTGCCTCTTATGCCTATTGGTTTCAGATCATCCAGATGTTGCGGGAATACCTGGACCGTCTGGGGAGGCATGAGCAAAAGGAACAGCTGGATGACCTCTGCTCCAGGTTACAGATGACGAGCACAAAGGAGCAGGTAGGCAGCTTTGAGCTACCGTGACTCGCCTTGTGTTGTGACTCCTGTGTTTAGGAGAATGCAACTGCATGAGCAATGGGGGACATGGAAGACGTGGTTATGAAAATGTTCTTGTTCAGGTTGTGTCAGTCAGAAAGTTATGTGACAATTCATGGCACTCCTTTAGTCTGGAATTCAAAATGCAGAACACATTGCTGTGTCTAGCAGCTCAGGAGAGAAGCTGAACATCAGATGGGCTGAGAGCACAGTCATTTTAAGGCCAGGATAAGTATGACACAAGGTTGTAGGGCCTGTTTGGTTTTTTCCCTACAGAAGATTGGCCCTTAGAAACAGGCTTAGAAGAAACAGGCTGAGAGGAGACAGGCTTAGAGGAAGCAGCCCTGATACCACTGAGTTTTGGGTAATGCAGCAACATGCATTTATTTTAAGGACTGGCTAAATTGCACAGGGTGGAGGTCAAGCATTGACCTCCTAAGGAATGGGGAGAACTCCCATTGCCTCAGATTAGGGCTTGTTTGATCATGGGGATAGGAGCCCTTCTACATGATTGTTGGGACCAAAGGGATCCTGTCCTGGTATAAGCTCAGAATGGAAATTACTGGCAATCCTAGTGCAAGGGTGGTCGCTGCCATGCCGGGTTTTCTTCTGTGGTGGTGGGTGGCTGCACAGCTGCATTCCTCTGCCTGACAGCCAGTTGTATTCTTCTGTCAGGTGGATGAGGTTACAGACCTCTTGGCCAGCTTCACGTCACTCAGCCTGCAGATGCAGAAGATGGAGAACAGGTAATGGGCTTCCAAATCATCTTCCTGATGCAGCAGAAGAAGCCTTAGAGTGAAAAAAAGGAAGCTGAAGCTTGCTTCCCAGATCCCTGAATAAACATTGCTGCCAGCAGCCATTCCTGCCAGACCAACTCTCCAGTGGTGCTCAGACTGTTCCTGTTGGTGCTGCCACAGCTGCCTCATGGAAAGGCAGCAGGCTTTGGAGAACAGATGCAACAGACAACGGAGTGCCGCAGCTGTGACTTTGGGGTAAAAGAGCTGCTCTACTTTTTATCAGATGGGCTGGCCATGAATAGGACACCCTTTCCAGAGATATTTTGCCTTCTCCTAAGTACTTCAGCTCAATGTAGCTGGTGGCTACGTTGTCAGTCACCAACCCTGACTAATGCTGGCTAGCATCACAGAAATGCATGGAACAGGCACTTTTTGCCACCTCTGTAGTGCTCAATTGCATGAGGGAGAAAGTGAATACCTTGGACAACAGAAGGCTTAGTGCTGTGAGAAGTACACGCACTTAATTCTGCATGCTGCCAGCTGAGCAAACATACTGCCTTGAGAAACATACACTGAGGCTTAATCTCACCTTCCCCAGAACCTGCGGTCAGAGAATCTGTCTAGTTACAAATGGGATACAAAGGTTTTCATCGCTAGAGTAACAGCTTTCATTGGCCTCATTTTTAAAATTGTTGCTGCAAGTTAGTGCGTACATACTCCAGTGTAACACTTGCAAAAAATATCCAGGTACACATCTAGTAGATCAGAGCTGCCCCCATGCAAGAATAAGGCTTGGTGGATGACAATCTTAACAGAGTTTTAGGCGGACCCCAAACAACACCATAACTGACTTTTGTGTTTCCTGTTACTGGCAGTCTCAGGCAAGAGGTCCAGTTGTGAGAGGAGGTCTTGCACATGCAGCCATATTATTGGGCTGGCGTGGAGGTGGGTTTATGTCTGCCTCAGCAGCACCAAACCCACTGCTCAGCCATCCTGTGCTTCTTGCTTGTCATGGAGAGCCTTAAGTGCAATGTGAGAAACAAATTATGACTTCTGCTGGGAGCCTGAAGTGACGCAGCTATGCAGGATGCTGGCAATTGATCTTGCTGCTCTCTCACTTCTGCCCCTCTGTGGTTAGTAATGAAGATTTAGATTGCTTTGTTTTGGAGCAGGGATCATGAAATCTCATTGATAGGCTGCCAACAGCAGTAGAGTGACAGGAACATGCCCAATAGTAATCTGAGTTCCCACCTGTTTACCACACCATGGTAGTGTTGGTAGCCATACCCATCCCACAGCTTGGGAGTCACTGGTTTGGAAGAGTACCTTGTTAGGATTCAGCTTAAACATACAGCAGTCACAGTTTGGAGCATTCTTCAGGGACCTTTAGGTCAGCATGCTCTCTGATATCTGCCTCCTGTCCAGGAAGAGATTAAGTGGACCTCTGTGTTCAAAGCTGAGGTACCAGAAATAGACATGGCTTTTAGATAGGTTCATCTATGGCGTGTTGGAGGACACAATGGGGACTAGCGTTCTTGTGGTTGGGCTGGAGCTGTCACTGTGAATAGCGATACTTCATTATGATGTGCTGGATGGGAAGGATGCCGAGGAGGTGGGAGACAATCTGACCTTTTTGTATTTTAAACTTCAATAAAATCCTATCAGCCTTTTAAGACTCCTAAGCCAAGTTCTCTTTTTCAGGGCAGCCCATTCCTCTTTCTTTACATATGTTCCAGGTCCCATGCTCAGCACAGGTCTTGGTAACTGCTACTCTCATACCTGGCACTGAAATCAGAAGTGACAACACAAAATTGTTTGAATTCAAATACCACTCTGTTTGCAGATCGAAGTACATGGTTGCTGCCTGACTTCTGATCCTGACTCTCACAGCCAAGAAATACAAACTTTAGGCAGTTGCTGTTAAACTGTACATATAGAAGAGAGGGAATCTCAGCAGGAGTGCTTCAAGCTGGAAGATGGGATGTTTTGCTAAGAGGAAAAGCAGCCTTGCCCAGTCTGCACTCCTGCAAAAGTATGGAGGTGGTAGGGAGATGGTGGCTGAATTTGTGCCTTGTCCATGCTGGATAAAATGGCTGTGCTGTGAAGAGACAGCAAGCGGATGAGAGGCTGAGAAGGGATATGTGGGCAGTGCGGAGAATTTCCATTGTGGTCCCTATGTGAGAAGCAGGTGACTTTTCATGCCTAGTCTTTACTTACCTTGTTTCTTCCTGTCTTCACAGCCTAGTCTTGGTGTCCATATATACCCAGCTATCAGTACTTCTGCCCTCAACAGCCTTGTTGCTGAGGAGACCATTAAGGTGCTCAAAGAACAGGTGGCTGAAACGCTCTTTATCCCTGCAGTTACTTTAGTTGCTGATGTCTGCTAACTAGAGACCTCTTGGAAGTTTACCTCAAAACTGGGAATACATCTAGCTGGGACTCAGAGTGAAGCCTTTAGCCTCAGCACACGTGATGTCCACAGCTCTTCAAACCTTTGTCTTGCCTGGCATTGGTTTTTTTCATAACAGCTCCTGACACAGGGGAAAGGTGGGGGTGCTGCAGACAGCCAGTAGCAATTATCTTACTTCTTTTGCAGCACTGCTCCCTCCATGGGAGAAGAGGCAGCACAATCAATAGTAAAAAGAGCAGGGTTATAGGAAGTTTTGCCACTGCTTTAACGGTAACACCAGGTAAGAAAGAAAAGGGCATCTGGTTTTCAGTGGGAAAAAACCTGCATCATGAATCATATTGTGTGAATCACTGCAGTTAGTTTTGCTTTCCTGCCTCAGGACTGAAGCACTGAGCTGCTGAGAGCCATATCACGTGTTTGGCACTGGATGGAGAAAAGTTTTATGTTTCTTTGCGTCAGCTGGTCATGCCAAAGCCTTAACTACCCTGTCATGCTTAGCAGCTGTATCTAGAACAAGTTTGGTGCCGGGAAGGGAAAGAAGGACAGAAGAGGTTCCAAGGGAAGAGGAGAACGTGATTTTACACTGTGCTGAGAGCTGTTCACTGGCACTGTCTGGTTATTTTGCTGCTCCTGTCCTAGAGACTTCAGCTTCTCCCATCAGATTTTCCCTATGCCACGGATTTCCCTGCACAACCCGTGAGGCTGGTGGCAGCTTTCTGCATTTCCCAGCTGCATCTGCTGCAGTAATGGAGAATAGAAACAACAACACAAGTTTCCCTCTGTTAGTTATTTTGCCCTTATAATCCATTCAGCCTCCTCATTTGCCTTGTGCTGCACTGTCAAATGCACCTCCCAGACTTCTTCCTGAGCAATGATACATCCCTGTCCTCATGGCCATGATGTCAACTGGGATTTAACTCTAGGCCTTGCTTCCCCCTTACCACTATCTGACTGCTGAATACACTCCATTCCCCCTCCTCATTCATCATGGCTCTGCGGGGATGTGCTGAATCCCCAGCCACTGTACCCATCAGCAACTTCCTTGGCTCTGCAGCTGCTGCTGTGCTCTAAGATGCAACCAAAACCAGCCAGGTTGAGGATCTGGCTCATCCAAAAGAGTGAAAACTGGAAGCCTGCTTATGTCTCACTGAGAACCCACAGCAGAAGCAACAACCCTGAACTAATGTCCCAGCAAAGCTGCATGGATGTTACTAATCAAAAGGCCTTTCTCTGAAGCAGTCACATACATGGAAGCGAATGCGAACCTCACACTGCAATATGTACGAACATCAAGAATTTGTTCAGCTCTTTAGCAGCTGAAATAATTAATCTCCAACATCTGAATTCCTTTACTTCCTCCACTTTTGCCTTTCTAGCAGACTCCAAATCCAGAACTGCAATTATCTGCACTGCTAAGGAAGCCCCACGAAGCATCTCTGGCAGACTTCCCACCCTTTCATCTGCTTCCTCTGCTCACTCTGTGAGCAAGATAGGCCCCTTCTCCTTCATCATAGAAAACTACTTGCAGAAAGATGCCTTCTTCATGCAGTGTGCCTGGCCACTGTGGGAGAGGAGCCCTGGACAGGTCAGGGCTCAGGGGGTGAGTAGTTGAAAGTCAGTAAGTTTTGATTAGGAAGCTGGCAAAAGGTACTGCAAACAGTGGTCTTCTGGTTTTGTTTTTTGAGAGAGGAAGAGTGCCTGTGGTTGTTGGAAGAATTAATCAGTTGTCAACCTGCTAATGCTGATTGTGGATTAGGAACCAGCAGCTAAACCCAGAAGCAAATTTCCACCCCAGGATTGTCAGATTTGCACACAGGGATGTAAGCAGAATGAGTTTCTTGGCACCTGGGTCTGACACCTCCCAGCAGTGCTGGGCTCATGTCACACATGCCAGGGAGATGCTGAACACCAGAACCAGTGCACAGCTGGCAGGACTAAGTTGCTCCACAGAGGAGGGACCGCCGACCACTAGGTGCAAAGCTCCAACCTGCTCACACTTCTCACATTTCATCTACCCTGTTTCAGCCCTTGGAATGGCAGTACTCAGCTGATGTGGGGTACCAGCTTCTGCAGGGTTAAAGATGAGCTCATCAGCCCCAGTGATGACAAGTAGGAAAGAAAATACAAGCAAGGAGTCATTAATTAAGGCAAGAAGCTGGGAGCAGAGACTACAGAATGCTAATCAGTCTGTAGGGAAGGCTACGTGGAAAGCGCCAATCAAGCTCCTTCCACTTTAATTAAATCTGACTCTACATCAAGGATGTGACATCTTTGCTTCACCTCTGCTTTTGAGCTGAGAAACCAGTTGGAGCATGCACACGATTACTGGGCAGACAGGAATTCCCTCCTGGCTCCAGAGCCTTCCCAACCCAGACTCTGTGCCTACCCTTCCTGCTCACGTGCTCTCCAAAATGAGGGCTTAGCGCCAGGGAGAGCTTAGGGAAGGGGCCCGGAGCTTGCAGCCACTCATGTTAGATGCACCTTTTCCTCAAGGTCTTTCTTGTCCTCTCTGTCCTGTTTTATTTAGGCTTTGCAGCAATGTGCAGCAGTCAGTTCTGACCTGATCTGTTTCCTTTGCAAACTGGGACCAGGAGGAGCAGGATCAGTGGTTAGCAACAGCCCAGCTGCATCTGGGCAAGAACAAGCAGCATCCAGCTGTGCTGCATCACTGTTCCTGACTGCTGTTCTCTTCTTCCTCCAATGTTTAAGGCTGTGTAGTGAGTCTTCACCCATAGAAAAGGTGTATGCGTTTGTATTGCCCAGAGGTTGCTTGAGGCCATGTGAGCTGGCCACCAGCCATGGCATCATGTGCAAAGGGTGCCTATAGAACTTGCTGTCCCTGGGAAGGTGGGGAAGGCAGTCTGAACATGTTTCTGAAAGGCATCCACTCTAGAGGAGTGACAGCCACCATGAAGGGAGGGAGGGAGGAAAATCAGAAGCAGGGACAGAAGGTGAGAGAGGCTCAAAGTGCAGAAAGCAACATTAAGCACTTGAATGGCAAAAGGAAACTCATTCTCGAATAGCTCTTCAGCTGGCCCCCACACAGAAAAAGGGTTGTCCTTGGAGCTGAGCTCTAGCAAGGCATACAACAGCTTCAGCAAGTGTTAGTAATACCACGTCACCTGGGACTTTAAGAGTCGGCAGAACAAAGCAATAAGGAAAGATTTACGCAAAAAGAAGTAGGGAACAGAAAGAGGAGAGAAATAACGGAGAGAACGTGTCTCTGCTTATGCACATCACGGCTCTGCAAGCTGCCTGATGTTACCCAGCCCAGCTGCAAAATGCCTACAGCACTGACACCGTTGGAGGGCACTGCTGGGACCAAAGCACCTTTACTTTTAACAACCGCCGGCACCACCCACGGTGGTGATAAGTGATGATACCAGCAAATTCTGCAGATGCTGCAGGGCTTAGGACACCACGGAGGGTGCTTCATAGCCTCCCACAACTTTACATTTGATGCCGCCTCATGCTGGCAATTGGCTACCAGTGATGATGTTTCTCCCCTCTGCCAGCTGGGACTCCCCATTGTGAGTTTCCTCTCTGTTTTAATTAGCTAGAAAGAGGAGTGCAGTCGCTCCAGATTTCCAGGCTACAGAGTCCACTGTAGCACCCAGTACTTGCGTCTCCACCCGCTCAGCCCATAGGGCTTTGCTGGGAGGGATATCTCCATGCTCATGTGGGCTGTGGGCAGTGGGGTGTAGGGAAGTGAACTGCTGTGATAGGAGAATGATCTGTCTTATTCAGAGCAAAGGCATTCACTCTGAAACCTACAGCATCGCAATCTATAATTGTTTCCCAGCTTCAGCGTGGAAATATGCGCATCCCACAATTTCACTGCTTTCCCTAAATACTTTTTGCCAAGCTTTCCCTCTTTCACCTGCTCTTAAGAAATTATGAGTGCAGATCTACCTCACTTAAGGGTTACATACTCAGGATCAATACAGCACCAATTAAATGCCATACATAAGGAAAAGGAGGGCTGTTGCAATCACTTAAAATTTACTGTGAATATTGAGCTGGAGTGACAGCAGTTCTCAGACATGGCTACAGGATTGTGGAGGAGGTGGCTGAGAAGCTCTGGGGGATTTGAACTCAGTTTAGTGAGTCTGAATGTGTGAGCTCACCTCTCACTGCCAACATGAAACCATCTCAAATGGAATATGGCCTGATGATCCTGGAGAAAAAAACCCCTGCAATGTGGTCAGAAACTGCTGCTAATGGAGATTTCTTTCTAGCCTCTCTAGCCCCTCTGTAGGGTGTCTTCCTGATCTTGTCCTACAGCATCACCAAAAGTTCCCCGGCCATAGGGCTGGGACTCAGGGGCTCTGTTGGTGCTGGCAAACAAATAGGGTCTGTCTTGCTCACATTTGCAAGTCAGATAAGATCACACACCTTGTGTTCCCAGAGCAAAGCTGTCTCATCCAACAGAGGGTGGCCTCAGGTGGCTGCAGTCACCTGCAGCACATGGACTTGGCACACTGGGAAAGCTGACTATCCTGCTTGTTCCCCCTTCCCTCTCTACTCAAGTCATGACCACATGATAAAATGGGAGCTGTGTGAGATCAACCACGTGCTCAGACCTGGCGCTGCCAGGCACCACAGGCAAACCAAAGCGTTGCAGAAACGCAAATCCCACCAGCTCCCTCCCTTTCACATGTGCTAGACTGATCAAAGCCTCGCTTGGACATTGTTTTCCTGAGCTTCTCTGGCAGCCTGATGATGCAGAAAAACGCTGGAGGAAGCTGCTGTGGGGCTGGAGTCCTAGCATAGCCAAGTGATGTTCACCCCAGCTCCAGAGCAGTGGGACACTGCTGGGGTGGGGAAAAGATCCCTGCCAAAACAGCACATTGCTTCCCACCTCCCTCATGCACTTTTGTACACCCTTTTGCCCTCTGCTTGTAGCCCCTTGCTTTGCACTGCCTTCTCACCATCACTTTCTGTCCCTGGGGACAGCTTCCACCCAGCCCCACACATTTCGCATTTGTATTGCCCCCCCACACCACCATGTACTCTCACCATCCCTCCCTTTCCCTCACTCTGCTTTTGTCTCCTTTCTCTTAAACACCAGCAGTGCTGGATTCATGTTAAATCCCTCAGCTTTGCCGCTTCTCTACACTTCTGCAGTGTCTGCAAAGTCAAATGAAGCAATTGCAGCCCTGCTAATGAGTCTGTGGTCAGATGGCTCATGCATCCTACACCACCTCCAACCCAAACTGCAGAGCCCCATATACGGCAGAGATTGTATCCAACATGCTGCAAACACGGCAGGGAAAGGGAATTACTGGGTTTATTAAGGTCAAACAGGGAAGAAATTCCAGCAACTTCTGATAAATGTGATTTCTTGCCCCGCCCTGCCATCTCTGCAGCACTTCCCACTGTCGGGCTGGGAGGATTCTTGGCTCTGCTGCAGGGTGTCATTGAGCTGCTGCCACAGTCAAAGGCTCCTCCCCAGCTGCCTGGGGCAGTGGCAACAGAGCAGGGAAAAGATTTTCTTCCAAATTGACATGGGTCCCCCAGCAATCCCACAACATTAGCCATCTTGGAAGATGTCCCAATCCCCTCAGCAATGCTGGCCACATGCTCTCCTGGAAGCCCTCTCCACCAGGTACAAAGAAGCACTAAGGAGACAGGATTGAGCTAAGTGTACATGGGTGTAATGGGCCCGTTTCTTTCTCCTTTGCCTCACCATTATTGTCACCTGTCTCCACAGCTCTTTTTGCAGCTTGGCTACTTTCTTCTGCTTTGGTGACAGCCATCAATTCACTCACCATCATCACCATAACATCTGGCCAAGTGAGTAAGCAATGCATGTTGGGGCTAATATCGCTGAATAATGCCACTGCTCAGCACCAAGCCTTCAGCCCGAGAAGGAAGGGATGAAACTCCAAGTAGTAAGCAAAGATCAAAGAGAAGGCAGCAATCCCTCAGGAATTTGCAAAAGTCAAACAGAAAGTAAGAGGGGTGAATCAGTTGGAACAATGTGGTGAAAGGAGTTACTGGGTTTGTTTAGGAGGAACTGAGGATGGCTAGCAGAAAAGGTTTCAGAACTTCAGGCAGCTCTAGGAATTAAGCCAACATCCTACAAGATCTGCTTTCAAGAGCTAAAACCAGGTGGGGCAGAGCTCTAGGAATCATCCTCCAGTGAGTACTTCTGGTGAGGCAGGGTAGGGAGAAGAGCCTGGCTAGATGGTGCTTTTCTCCTTGAACTTCAGAGAAGCCACAGGTTCAGAGGGAAGGCACAGAGAGGTGCCTGCACACAAGCCTTTCCATCATTCCTACAGTGGCATAAATCATTTGAGTGCAACCAGTGACTGCTATGCAGATTGTGTTATCGAGCTGTTGGCACAGACAGCTGACTTCTTGTACACCAGCCAGTGTACCAAAGGTCCTTTGATCTGGATGCAGGGGCTAGGGAAGGGGACAGAGGTGGACAAAGGCTGCCCCTGGCACATGGGAAAAGAAGAACACATGGGCAGGGGATAGTGGGGCTCTTGGGAAGAGAGGCTGCCAGCTACCCTATTAAGACTGTGAACTCCACCCTCCCCACCCATAATCTGATGTGACCTTAACAGCCTGGATTTCCTACCAGGTTATTTTCATTTTGGTTGTCTCCCTCACAGAGTTTCAAGTCATTGCACAAAATTAGCAAGTTAGGAAGTTGGAGAATGGAGTTCTTAAATCCTGTTGCCACCCAGGTCACTCAACATCACATTAATATGTCCCTCAATTCTGCATCTGTTCAGATGGATTGTGACATTTCTAGATGAATGCTGTGGGTCAGTGAGAGAAGGTGAGTGGGAGCAATGGGTTTACCATTGCTACAGGATCTTTTGGTGGCTCTGCTGCACCTGTTCCCCTCTGCCTCACATTAGTTGGCCTGTTTGGGAATGGAGTAGCTACTCACTGGCTGGAAAATGTGTTTCTTCACTTTGTTAATCTGTAGTGAACAGTCAGAAACTCCTGAGTTTCTCTTAGAGGGGTCATGTCTAGGGAATGGCAAGCTGTTGCCAAACTTTCCTCCTTCAGTGTCTCCTTCTGAACAGAGACCACAGGATCTTGTAACTGCTGACTCCATGCTCTGCCATGACTGGCACCTTCACGGTCCCTCTTCCTGGTGTTCTCTGGGACCTGGATCGCCTCAGTGTTGCCTCCATAGAAACTTCTGTCCACATTGACCATATGGACTTTCTTTTCAACTCTCTTATTCTTCTTCCTAGTCTTGTTCTGGAAGAAAAGGCAGGTGAAGACCTGCTTGAAATGCTTGCGGAAATGCTTGGAGATGAGGGCATAGACAATGGGGTTGAGGCAGGAGTTGGTGTATGAAAGGCAGTGGGAAGCCAGGCGGCAAGCATAAGTGGCTCGGTTGAAGGGAAAGTGGCCAAACCAGAAGCAGAGAATGACCAGGTGGTAGGGCAGCCAGCAGAGGCAGAACAGGATGGCCACAGCCACAATCATCTTGGTGACCTTACGCTTGGCCTTCCGGGACTCTGAGATTCTTTCTATGGGGTCTACAGAGGTCCACAGGAACTTGACAGTCCTAGTGTATGCCAGGCTCACCACAATCACGGGCAGGAGGTATCCAAAGACAAATGTGAGGATGTCCAGAACCTTTCGGCGCTGGTCCTCCCAGATGGGGACACAGATGGGCACACCATTGTAATGGATTACCTGGTAGTAACTGAGGTAAGGCCCTGCGAAGAGTAGCGACAGTGACCAGATTGCTACAATAGCCACTCCTGCATTTCGGGAGGTGCGGAGATCACGGGACTTCAGTGGATAGCGAATGGCCAAGTACCTGGCAAGGAGGAGAAGCAGGAGAGACCAAACACAGCATGTCTGAAACAAGGTATTTCTTTTGCCCTGTGGGTCTGCCATCTGTGCACCCCTTCCCATGCAGCCACCCATCCCTCCCCTCTGACACTTCTTGGGAGTGAGGGTTACAGTGAATTCACAATGATATTGGATCATTCCAACAGTGGGACTGGGATCTCCATCAGCCACTCTGTTGTGCTAGCTCAGGAAGAGAAAGCAGTCTGCCTCTTGAACCAGGGCAGAGAAGGATAGGAGCAGGACGCTACTGTTTCCTCTGAGGTATGCTGCTGTCCTAGGGCTTTTGCTGCTCTTTGTTATGCATGGTGGACGCTCCTCCTTCCCAGCTGAGGGCCAGTTAATCAGGCTGAGAGCTTGGCTTGGTGGAGAGAAAGGGCATGGGGAGCTGGCTCTGCCTCTGGGAAGACCCAACCCACTTCTTACAGGACACTTGACAGGGTAAGGAATGGCCTTTCTCCCACGCCTTAGCTCAAGGGCAGCAAACACATTGTCTCAGAGCTGACAGACTCCAAGGGAAGGGGAGACTTACCTGTCAATGGAGACGGCAGCCAGGGTAAAGCTGCTGGCATACATGGTGAGGTAGATCAGGAAGTGCACAGCCTTGCAGGCAAAGGCCCCAAAGAGCCACCCATCCAGGGTGTAAATAGTGGCCTGGAAAGGGACACAGCAGATGATGAAGCACAGATCGGCCACAGCCAGGTTAAGAATGAAGAGGTTGGTGGTGGTGTACTTGACTTGGCCATTCTGCAGCAGCACAGCCAGCACTAGCCCATTCCCCACAGTACCCACGAGGAAGATGAGGGAGAAGATGATGGGGACAATAATCCCTGCTGCTCGAAGCTCCAGGCTGTCAGAAGAGATATTCCATCCCTCTGACATCTCCTCACCCGACTATGGGGACCTGCATGGGGAGAAAGGGGGAAAGCCTTAAGGTACCTGATCCCATCCTTTGACACCCATATTTTTCTTGGAAATGCCAGTCCCAACTAGCTGGTTAAATGATGACACCAAGATTTTCATTACATCACCGGCAAGAATGCTGTTGGGATCAGTTAGCCCACATCTGCCTGGCATGAGCGCAGCTGAAGCCCCCTTTTCCTGCTCAGATTAACATCCCCATCACGGCATCTCCTGTGCTCCCAACTCCCCAAAGCATCCCCACTGCCCTGCTACCTGGCCTCTCCTGTGTTCCTCCTACAATCCCAAAGCTGCTAAATCTCTTTGGATTGCTTGCTTTGGCAAGTCTAAACCCTGGCTAGTGCTCAAAAGGGCTAGGCCACAAGGCCATGGGTAAGGGGGGCCAAGGGGCTACCCCAGTTAAGCACATGGGCTGTAAGTGGTCCTGTTACACTCAACCCAGGGCTGTGCCACCTCCATCAGCAAGGAGCTGATGCCTGGATCACATCCCACAGCAGCAGCATCCTGACACCCTTTCACCACAAGGAAACTCCTTAAGCTGGGACCACCTTCATTCTGGAGCTGGCTTGTTCTTTCTCCCTGTGCAGTAGCTATGCTCCACAGAGGAGAAGCAAGTAGGAGCACCTTTTCATGATACTGAGAGGTGGTCATGGGCTGGATGGTGGCAGCTAGGTGAGGGGCTGCCTGAAATACAACATGATTATGAAAGAGCGTGTTACTACCACAGCTCAAGGTATTGTGATTTGCTGCAAAACTTCCTCCAGCCCTGAGTAACACTGTGCTCAGACAGGGAGTACCAACAGCCTGTCTCCGAATGAGCCTTCCCCATATTGTGCTATCACTAGAACAAATTGTCCTTCTCTGAGCAATAACTCAGAGGGAAAGACACTGTTATCTAGCTACTGTTGACATGCAATTAACTTGATTTTGACTCATGCAAGCTCCTTCACCCCATGCTCCCCCACCCCTCAGCTCACGCCACTTCTCTTTCACAGCTCCTCTGTGTATCACACCAAAAGACTTTCCCTGCCTCTCTGGCTCTTGGGTCCCCTTTGTCCTACTGATAACTATCCATCTGGGCCCATGGGATCTCCTCACTGGAGCAGAGGAGCCCGGACTGGAAATGCATGGGCACCAGGGAGCCCGAAGCCTGGGAAGCTGGCACTCACCTTTTCAAGAAAGGGCCTGGAGCTTTGCCACTTGCTGGAGGGATACCTCTGATTCAGCCCAGGCAGTGGTGGAAAGGAGGATGCAGGCTACCAAAGAGTTTATCCAGGCAGCTTGATCACGCCAGTCACTCCTATCCGGTGCTCTGCTGCTTCTCTCTGCCTGTGACCAGCTCTGCTCTCTTTCCTTCTGAAACTCCTCTCCTCTCTCTCCCCCTTTTTCCCTCCCTCTTCTCTTGCTGCTGATCCATAGATCTCTGTTGGGTTTTTTTCCCCCCTTCCTCTGAGGTTGGGTTTGAAGTTAACTCCTCTCTGCCCAGCTTTCCTGCAGGCTCGGCTGATCCCTGATCCAGTGAGGAGGGGGTGGCAGAGAAAAACCCACTAGTCTCTGGTGAGAGAGGGAGGATGGAGGGGGAAAGGGTTGCATGGGCCCCAGCAGGCACCCCTCGATGCTGGATGTTCAGTTATCCAACACCTCCAGGAAACATGAATATTTTACCACAGCAAGCCTGGTCCCTGCCCTGTCCCTGGGTTAGGGCCCTAAACCCTCTGGAGCATGAGCAACCAATTGCTATTATTAGCTGTTATTGTTAGTAGAATGGCACTGAGCAGATTGAGCCTCTCCCACAGTGTTTGACCTGGGGAAGGAGGAGAAAGCAGGTTTTGGTTTCCATCCAGCCCAGATCTGCACACCACCAGTGCTGCCAGGGCACTGCAGTGTGGGGAGGGAGGACAAGCCATCCAAAGAGGCCATCTCCGGAGGTTCAGCTCCATCACACCTGCCTGGGACAGCATGGGTGCTGGCTGATGTGCCAAGAGATGACAGTGACCCACATAGCCCTCCTGCCCCACCACCCTGCTGCCATGTCCACCCTGGTGACAGGACCTGTAACCTGAGGACTTCCAGGTATGCTACGACCCTTTCCCAGCAAGACTCGAAGGTCACCAGCTTCCCTTTGCAAGGAAGGTCCTGCGTGCCTCTTCCAATAATGGAGCAGGATGCAGAGAAAGAAGTGCTGGCCCCTTCCCTCTGCAGCAGCCTCAATATCCCTGTTGGCTCTGTGGCACCCCTTGGCCTGGCAGGAGGGAGGGATCATGCGGCCTCTCCATCCCACACACCCCTGTGGCAGAAGGGAGCGCAGTGTCCCTGCCAGCTCGCTATCAGCCACTGTAACCAGGGAAAAGGGGAAGGCCATGCCTTGGGACTTGGTGATAACCCAGGGGATGCAGCGGAGCACAAGCCTGCAGTCTGCCACAGCCTGCCACAGTGCCACTCACCATGAAGGGACCTCACTGCAGCTGCCTCCTCCTCCTCCTCCTCTGCTTGCTCCCACCGCTGGGCATCCCAGGCCCTCTGCCCCCTCTGGAGGAACCCCGGGAGCTGCCGCTGACACCATCCAGCACCGCTGACCCCACCGCCCGCCTGCGTGGCCGCCCCTCAGCCCCAGTGCGGCCCTACAGCCTCTCGCTGTCCCCTGAGGATTACCACTACTCCCCCAAGCCCCGGCACCTACGCCCGGGGCGGCTGCGCCGGCTCCTGGGCTCAGCCTTCGACCCCTTCTGGATGGCAACCGAGGAGCCCCGGCGCCGCAACAGCAGCATCCTCGAGGAGAACCTGGAGTCCATGAGCAGGGACCTGGCAGAGGGTGCTGGGCGCTACCGCCGCAAGCTGTGGCGAGAGGTGGAAGGGCTGGAGCTGCCCACCCTGCTTCCCCCTGCGCCAGGGCTGCCCCCCGAGCTGCTGGGGGCCCTGGCCCACCGCCTGCGGCAGTGGCTGGTGGAACAGGCCGCCTGCCGCCTCACCTCTGCCTGGGTTGACCTGGGACCTGTCTTCTGGCCTCGCTGGGTGCGCCACACCGCTTGTGAGACTGGGCCGCCTGGCTGCTCCTGGCCCCCCGGCATGGCCTGCCGCCCCACACAGCTCACTCACATCAAGCTGCTGGCCTGGCACTGCTGGGTCCCCCAGCACTCCGGCCCCCCAAACTGCACCTGGCGGCAGATCCCCTACCCTGTCGTGGCTGCCTGCAAGTGTTCCTGCCGCTGAGGGGGCTGCAGGGGGCTACAGAGGGACCCCCGGTACCTGTTTTTGCAGCCAAAAGGCCTGAAAAGGCAGGAGTCTGCCTGGACTCACCCTCGGAGCTGGGGGGGATAATCCCCAAATAGAGCAATAAACCTCCAGAAAAGACATGGGAATACTGCTGTCATTGCTCTTTCTCGCCAAAACCCCTGGGTGGAATGCAGCTACTTTGCCCCTCGCCCACCACAGGGAGGCATTATCACCAGTGCAGCACTTGGCACCAGCAAAGGATGTGGGATGGGAAAATCATGACACTAAACAGGTTCAGTCCCTGTTTGCATCAGCCCCAGCAGGCTCAGTCCAAGCTGGGGCATCCCAGCGTCGTGGGCAGGGGAATGCCAACAGGGAAGGGGTACAGGGAGATGGGTCATAGATCAGGGTGGAATCAGTGGGCAGAGGGGCAGTTTTGGGACTGCAACAAGCCAGCCCAGCAAGGATAGAAGGATAGAAGAAGGGGGGGATGGGCAGGGAAGCATCTGTGGGGCTGGGTGCATAAGGAAATGGGATAGGACAATCCCCTACTCTGAGGTAAAAATGGGTGAGATACATGAATCCCCCACTTACCCCATGGTGCAGAGGGTGATAGCTCCAGCCTCAGGACTGCCAGAGCAGCATACAGGGTCTGGAGTGGGTCAGGGAGCCCAGGTTGGGAACTACACCCTTGAGAAGTGGTGTCTGACTCTACATTCTACCCAGCAAAAAGTCCTCTGCTTTCTGGGCTAAAAGCTGCATAAAACTGTAGATCAGACCTAGGCTGGGAGGCCTAGAGAGAAGAAATAAAGAGCTGGAGTCTTTGCCTGGGAATGCAATATTAACATGGTGCCTGCAGTTGATGGGTGCTGCATTATTCATTTCCAGTGTGCCATCATCTGACCCTCCTGCTTTCCCAGGGGCTCCAGCACTCCTCAGACAGCTCCGCAGTGTGCTGCAGAGCTTGGCCTTGACGCAGGCAGAGGCAGAACAGAGGGCAGGGAGTCGGCTGTCGAGGGGCCTGAGAGATAGAGAGTGGAGAGGGAGGTCAGTGCGCCTAGTGAGAAGAGGAGGAGGAGCGGGGGCGGGGGGAGCCCACGTGTGCACACAAAAACAATTGTGTGCACCACAGGAGGGGAGCTGCTGCTGCTCTGGCTTGCAGCTGAGCAGTGAGGCATCTGTATGGCTGTTCTCCCACTGAGGAGGACTTCAAAGCTGGAGCAGAGTTAAACTGCTTGGGTTGGCTGCCCTGAGCAGAGACAGCAGCAGGACTGCATGCAGAAGCCCAGGGGAGAGGGGGAGACCAGGGCTGGGGACCAGCCAGGAGACAGGTGCAAGGGAACATGGTACAGGTGTGCAATGGAGGTGTGCAGATAGGGGGGGAGCACATGCATTGGTCTCAGAACAGCAGTGATTCAATTTAGGGTCTCAGCCCACCGTGTACCAGAGTGCATCCAACTGAAGCTTCAACTCTTCCAGGTTGCAAGAAGGACCTGAACACATCCCCCCACCCTCTTCCCATTATATTCCCCCTGCCAAAATACTGCCTGCTGAAAATGATGTGCAGCACTGCAAGTGCCTCATGCCACAGAAAGGGAACTCCATATCATAGTTTATCAGCAGGAAAATTAAACAAAATCAGCACTCAGTTATGCTATCAGCTGTTCTAACAAGGTCTAGTTTCAGCCCAAACACACATTTCTTCCCTGCCCTCTGCAAACCCAGATTAACTTCTGGATTTTTCTGCAGTTGCTCTGGTTCAGGTCAGACATGCTATCGCCCTGTAGCTTGCTCCCTGACTTCCCAACAGCATGTAGTGATTTCATAGCAGGTCTTTGCTGATGTGACCCAGTGCTCCAGCACCCAGGCACAGCACACTCCATTTCAGATGGAATCCGTCATCAGTTCAGGTACTCATTCAGCACTTGGGCAGGTGGCAGGACACACATGACTTCTGATCTGGAGCAAAAGTGATGCAAACAAAGCAATCCTGAGAAATGCCCAGGACCCACTTGCTCCTGCTGAAATGCTATGCCAGTACAGCTTGAAGGAACAAATTCAAAGATTCCAGCCTGACGGAGGAAAATTGCAGGTTTCTCTCACCTGCTCTGCCATTGGCCTCAGCCCCAGGCAGATGCAGACCCTCTTGCCATGCTGTTGTCCTCTGCCACCTCAGCTGGCCTGCTGCCTGATGGTCTCTCTGGGCCAAGATGCCACTCCCAGAGCAGGTTTGGGAGCACCACAGAAACTGGCAAAGCTTTATAACTGGTCCTGGGGACAAAACAAGCCCCACATCTAACACCTGAGAGCGAGAAGGAGAGAAAGGAATGCCAGAGTTTTGACTGGCCCATGTTCTCTTTCCCTAACCAGCTGCTGATGGCATGGGTTGCAAAGGGCTTAGGAAACACCCTTGCCTCTGTGGGGAATTGCAGCAGGTAAATGTGCCCATGATGCTGCTAGACCCACAAGAGAGCACAGAGGAAGTAGGCAACCTTGGGCACACCAGCAACACTGTATTTCCATCAGCAGGAGAGAGCAGGAGCTGCAAGGCTTCAGCATCTGTACTGAGGCTTCAGGGAAGACACAGCAGAGCATGTGGTCACAGCACAAGAGGATGGGGATGGGGTGCAGCTCCTGGATGAGAAAACAAGAGCCAGGAAAGTATCCACTGCACTGCAGGACACCTTTAATGACACAAGAGTTGGTTCTCAGTGCTATTGCTAGCACGCTGCAACAGCCACAGCTGCCTCCCACAGGCTGTGATGCCTGGAGGATCAATCCTGCTTTTGGCAGCATGCTGCTCCAGCCTTTTCCCCTGGCAGAGGCACTTGGTTGTGAGCAGGGATGGTGCCAGAGGAGCTGTTTGCTGGCCCTCAAGGCAGTGCTCCATGTTTCCGTCCCACCTCGGTGAAGGCTTCCACGCAGCGGTCGATATCCTCGTCACTGTGCACGGCTGAGATCTGGACCCGAATGCGGGCCTTTCCCTTGGGCACCACTGGGTAGCTGAAGCCAATGACATAAATACCTGGGAAGGAAAAACAGGGAAAGTCTGTCACACACAGAAAGAACTGTCTGGGAGGCAGGCTGATGGGTATGGGGTGATAAGGACTTTTGGATCCTCCCTCTCCTCTCAGTAACCACTTCCAGGCTTCAGAGTTTTCAAGGCCATCTGCTCCCAAGCACAGAAATGAGGATTAGGGTCAGTGATGGCGATGGAGTTGAGCATGGCAGGACAAGAGCATCAATTTAAACCCCCTCCCCAACAGAGAAAGAAGGTGAAGCCAGCTATGTCTGAGGGAGACCAGGAGGACATTTGCAGCTGGAGAGTAGAGGAGTTCCTTATGATGACTTAAATTTGAGATTTCATGCTGGAACATCCTCTTCAGGAGAGCTGGTGCTGGCACCATCACCAACTGTCCCTTTTCTCAGGGAATGTGTCTGCATATAGAGCTCTCTCCCTGGTTCACCTCTGTTCAGCATGTCCTCAGCCATCACTGAAGCCAGCCGAGCATCCCCCAGCATGACCGGACAGATGGGGTGGTCTTTTCCTGAGATGGTGAAGCCAGCTGCCGTCATCTTGCTTCTGAACCTGGTGAAGAGAACAAGAGGATGAGTAAAAATGTCATCATCCCTGTCCTTGGGGACTGCTGCCTTTCTTTCCCCTGGGAGCCCTGGCCACTGGGTCTGGGTGAGGTTTGCTTCACTGTGCATCTTCCGCACGGGGAAGAAATCTCCCTTCCTAGAGTGATCTCCTGCTACATCCTGCACAGCAAATTAGGACCACAGATCCTTGAGGGGCAGACGTGTCCCAGCACACAGGGCATCTGGGATGTGACATATTTGCCTGACACACAGAGGCACATTCTGCAGCTTAGCCTGAGCACCCCAGAGCTCTGATTTGCAAGCTATCTTCATGGCTATCACTGAGGGAAGGAGGAGGTGAATAAATACACAAGGACAACTCATTCCTAAGGAAGCTGTCCCTGCTCCCAACCCAATACGGCCCCCTCACCGTTGGGTTTTGGCAGCCATGGACTGTGCAATGGCATTGCTCTCCATGAGCAGGTCCAGAGCCTTGGATGCACAGCCCACCACAGCAGGGGGCAGGCTGTTGGAGAAGAGGTACGGGCGGGAACGCTGGCGGAGCAAATCGATGAGGAGTTTAGGACCAGTTGTGTACCCGCCTGCAGATGGAGGAGAGAGAATTGGACAAGGCACCCCAGGATGACCTGTTCAGAGTGGGACTTCTCAATAAAGCCAGCCTGGTCCCTACAGCAGGAATCTCAGTACAAACCAGGCCTAAAAATCACAGCTGATGCTTGTGACCAAATATTTCCACCACCTTGACACCACAGGCAAATTCATGTGGAAGATGACAGTGGAAGAAGCAGGATCTCCCTTAACCCTGCAGCAGTGTAACAAACCAAGCCTCAGGCCACCAGCAGAAGAGGACAACATGCATTTGTTGCTGTATCATCACGTAGAGGAAGGAAACATAAATGCAATGCTGTGGAGCTCTTAAGGCCATGCAGAATCTTGAACAGGAAAATGCCTTCACCTGCAGCTCCTCCCAGAGCTTTTCCCAGGGTGGAATTGACAATGGTGACTTTGTCCATCACTCCCAGGAGTTCATCGGTACCCCTGTAGAAAAAGGAATGTCCCATTATCAGCTGTGACAGTACACACCAGGAAAGTTGCCTGATACCTCAAGGGAAACAGAGCACCACAAGCCGGGTCTCTGGTGTCCCCACCTTCAGGAAAAGGAAGAACAGCCCCCCTGTGATAGTACAACCCAAGTGTTGACCTTCCTTTCCTGCAAAAAGGCTAAGATTGCATCTTGCAAGGTGAGAGCATAGGTTCTTCCTCCCTTACAGATGGGAGAGTACTCAAACTTCCCACACAGAAGCTTAATAGTCCAAACAAAGCACCAGCTGTTGATGTAGGTTTCACTAGTGGAACCAACCGGATGTAGCAAATGTGCTCTGCAACTTCATATCCTTCAGTCCAAAAAGGCAAGATGAGGCATGGCCATCCAGCTGTGAACTGTCCTGAAACACAGTGCTGTAGACAACACCACCAGGCTCACACCCAGACTAGCACAACTCATGAAGCATTCAGTAATCATCCCCTCTTCCTCAAGCCATTGTCCATTTACACACCTCAGTGCAGTCAAACAGATGTTTTTGCCGATGGTGGAACCACAGAAACCACTGGGACAGAGTGACAAGTTCTACCTCAATTCATGTGATGGCTACCATGCCCCAAGGAAGGAAGATTACAAGACAGACCTATGCAAAAGCTGCCCTGAGGAAACTAATCAATCTGTGCAAGGTAGTTCCACAAACACAAGAATTTGAAATTAGTATCCGAGAGAAGAAGGATTTGGAAATCAGGACATCCAACTGCTTGGCAGGAGAGGCAGATGAGATAGTCACACCATCCCTTACACACTGAGAAGCAGCTGTCACTTTGGGATGGGTCATTGCTAAAGTATCTCCCTTCAATGCCCTCAGGTGCCCCAAAAGGGAGGTGCAAAGCCCTCAAGAAATGGTGATCCAAGAAGTCCCCACACAAAAGTATGTTGGCTATCAGCACCTTTGGCCTTGCTTCAGAATTAGTCAGGGTAGGGGGGAGAAACAGTATTGAAACAGTCACTTACCGACCATTGGGTCCCAGGAAGCCCGTGGCATGGCATTCGTCAATGAAGACCAGGGCATCATACTTCTGGGCCAGCTGGCAGATCTCCCTCAGGGGTGCGATGTCACCATCCATGGAGAAGGCACCATCAGTAGCCACCAGCCGCAGACGATGCTTCTGTTAGAGGGAAAGAGGCATCCCAAGGGGTGATGTTCTCACACAGGAGAGGGGCTGGTGGAGGAGGCTAGGACATACTCTAACTCCTGCAGGGAGTGGATATATCTAACTGACATGAGGGGGATTCACATTGCATCCAGCTGCTTTGCCACCTGGCCCACCTGTGCCTACCTGTGCCTGTTGGCAAAAACAACACCTATTGCGAGGGAAAAGTCAGAGCTCACCCTTCAGGGGCTGGTTACTGTACAGGTAGCACAGCTAAGTGTTGGGGTGGGAGCAGACCTCCGTACCTGTGCTTCCTGCAGCTTGGCCTCCAGGTCCTGCATGTCCATGTGCTTGTAGCGGTACTTGTTGGCCTTGCACAGGCGGATCCCATCGATGATAGAGGCATGGTTCAGCTCATCTGATAGCACTGCATCCTCTGGGGTCAGCAGGGCCTGTCCGTGCCAAACAGAAAGGATCATCCTTTGCTCCGGTGTGCCAACTCACCGCGATCTTCCGGCCCCTCAGTACAGAGGACAAGCCTGCAACTGATTGCAGCTGCCACATCTCTCCTGGCACTGCTAAACTTTACACTTTCCTTCCTAGCCACCTTATCCCCAATTTCTTTAGGCCAGGTTCTTGCATGTAGCTTCTGAGATCAAAACCTCTCCCCTTCCTCAGCAAGCCTGGTGGATCACCCCTTCCCTCACCTACACTTTAAAGGGCAATACCAATGAAGGAAACAAGAGCCCTCCCAAAAAGCTGGAGCTGGCTGGGGGAACAGGGGAGGTGTGGGCTGATTAAATGCCTCTGCATGGCTTCCCAGTCCAAGGGCCCCAAGTCAGGGCTTNGCTGCTCTGGCTTGCAGCTGAGCAGTGAGGCATCTGTATGGCTGTTCTCCCACTGAGGAGGACTTCAAAGCTGGAGCAGAGTTAAACTGCTTGGGTTGGCTGCCCTGAGCAGAGACAGCAGCAGGACTGCATGCAGAAGCCCAGGGGAGAGGGGGAGACCAGGGCTGGGGACCAGCCAGGAGACAGGTGCAAGGGAACATGGTACAGGTGTGCAATGGAGGTGTGCAGATAGGGGGGGAGCACATGCATTGGTCTCAGAACAGCAGTGATTCAATTTAGGGTCTCAGCCCACCGTGTACCAGAGTGCATCCAACTGAAGCTTCAACTCTTCCAGGTTGCAAGAAGGACCTGAACACATCCCCCCACCCTCTTCCCATTATATTCCCCCTGCCAAAATACTGCCTGCTGAAAATGATGTGCAGCACTGCAAGTGCCTCATGCCACAGAAAGGGAACTCCATATCATAGTTTATCAGCAGGAAAATTAAACAAAATCAGCACTCAGTTATGCTATCAGCTGTTCTAACAAGGTCTAGTTTCAGCCCAAACACACATTTCTTCCCTGCCCTCTGCAAACCCAGATTAACTTCTGGATTTTTCTGCAGTTGCTCTGGTTCAGGTCAGACATGCTATCGCCCTGTAGCTTGCTCCCTGACTTCCCAACAGCATGTAGTGATTTCATAGCAGGTCTTTGCTGATGTGACCCAGTGCTCCAGCACCCAGGCACAGCACACTCCATTTCAGATGGAATCCGTCATCAGTTCAGGTACTCATTCAGCACTTGGGCAGGTGGCAGGACACACATGACTTCTGATCTGGAGCAAAAGTGATGCAAACAAAGCAATCCTGAGAAATGCCCAGGACCCACTTGCTCCTGCTGAAATGCTATGCCAGTACAGCTTGAAGGAACAAATTCAAAGATTCCAGCCTGACGGAGGAAAATTGCAGGTTTCTCTCACCTGCTCTGCCATTGGCCTCAGCCCCAGGCAGATGCAGACCCTCTTGCCATGCTGTTGTCCTCTGCCACCTCAGCTGGCCTGCTGCCTGATGGTCTCTCTGGGCCAAGATGCCACTCCCAGAGCAGGTTTGGGAGCACCACAGAAACTGGCAAAGCTTTATAACTGGTCCTGGGGACAAAACAAGCCCCACATCTAACACCTGAGAGCGAGAAGGAGAGAAAGGAATGCCAGAGTTTTGACTGGCCCATGTTCTCTTTCCCTAACCAGCTGCTGATGGCATGGGTTGCAAAGGGCTTAGGAAACACCCTTGCCTCTGTGGGGAATTGCAGCAGGTAAATGTGCCCATGATGCTGCTAGACCCACAAGAGAGCACAGAGGAAGTAGGCAACCTTGGGCACACCAGCAACACTGTATTTCCATCAGCAGGAGAGAGCAGGAGCTGCAAGGCTTCAGCATCTGTACTGAGGCTTCAGGGAAGACACAGCAGAGCATGTGGTCACAGCACAAGAGGATGGGGATGGGGTGCAGCTCCTGGATGAGAAAACAAGAGCCAGGAAAGTATCCACTGCACTGCAGGACACCTTTAATGACACAAGAGTTGGTTCTCAGTGCTATTGCTAGCACGCTGCAACAGCCACAGCTGCCTCCCACAGGCTGTGATGCCTGGAGGATCAATCCTGCTTTTGGCAGCATGCTGCTCCAGCCTTTTCCCCTGGCAGAGGCACTTGGTTGTGGGCAGGGATGGTGCCAGAGGAGCTGTTTGCTGGCCCTCAAGGCAGTGCTCCATGTTTCCGTCCCACCTCGGTGAAGGCTTCCACGCAGCGGTCGATATCCTCGTCACTGTGCACGGCTGAGATCTGGACCCGAATGCGGGCCTTTCCCTTGGGCACCACTGGGTAGCTGAAGCCAATGACATAAATACCTGGGAAGGAAAAACAGGGAAAGTCTGTCACACACAGAAAGAACTGTCTGGGAGGCAGGCTGATGGGTATGGGGTGATAAGGACTTTTGGATCCTCCCTCTCCTCTCAGTAACCACTTCCAGGCTTCAGAGTTTTCAAGGCCATCTGCTCCCAAGCACAGAAATGAGGATTAGGGTCAGTGATGGCGATGGAGTTGAGCATGGCAGGACAAGAGCATCAATTTAAACCCCCTCCCCAACAGAGAAAGAAGGTGAAGCCAGCTATGTCTGAGGGAGACCAGGAGGACATTTGCAGCTGGAGAGTAGAGGAGTTCCTTATGATGACTTAAATTTGAGATTTCATGCTGGAACATCCTCTTCAGGAGAGCTGGTGCTGGCACCATCACCAACTGTCCCTTTTCTCAGGGAATGTGTCTGCATATAGAGCTCTCTCCCTGGTTCACCTCTGTTCAGCATGTCCTCAGCCATCACTGAAGCCAGCCGAGCATCCCCCAGCATGACCGGACAGATGGGGTGGTCTTTTCCTGAGATGGTGAAGCCAGCTGCCGTCATCTTGCTTCTGAACCTGGTGAAGAGAACAAGAGGATGAGTAAAAATGTCATCATCCCTGTCCTTGGGGACTGCTGCCTTTCTTTCCCCTGGGAGCCCTGGCCACTGGGTCTGGGTGAGGTTTGCTTCACTGTGCATCTTCCGCACGGGGAAGAAATCTCCCTTCCTAGAGTGATCTCCTGCTACATCCTGCACAGCAAATTAGGACCACAGATCCTTGAGGGGCAGACGTGTCCCAGCACACAGGGCATCTGGGATGTGACATATTTGCCTGACACACAGAGGCACATTCTGCAGCTTAGCCTGAGCACCCCAGAGCTCTGATTTGCAAGCTATCTTCATGGCTATCACTGAGGGAAGGAGGAGGTGAATAAATACACAAGGACAACTCATTCCTAAGGAAGCTGTCCCTGCTCCCAACCCAATACGGCCCCCTCACCGTTGGGTTTTGGCAGCCATGGACTGTGCAATGGCATTGCTCTCCATGAGCAGGTCCAGAGCCTTGGATGCACAGCCCACCACAGCAGGGGGCAGGCTGTTGGAGAAGAGGTACGGGCGGGAACGCTGGCGGAGCAAATCGATGAGGAGTTTAGGACCAGTTGTGTACCCGCCTGCAGATGGAGGAGAGAGAATTGGACAAGGCACCCCAGGATGACCTGTTCAGAGTGGGACTTCTCAATAAAGCCAGCCTGGTCCCTACAGCAGGAATCTCAGTACAAACCAGGCCTAAAAATCACAGCTGATGCTTGTGACCAAATATTTCCACCACCTTGACACCACAGGCAAATTCATGTGGAAGATGACAGTGGAAGAAGCAGGATCTCCCTTAACCCTGCAGCAGTGTAACAAACCAAGCCTCAGGCCACCAGCAGAAGAGGACAACATGCATTTGTTGCTGTATCATCACGTAGAGGAAGGAAACATAAATGCAATGCTGTGGAGCTCTTAAGGCCATGCAGAATCTTGAACAGGAAAATGCCTTCACCTGCAGCTCCTCCCAGAGCTTTTCCCAGGGTGGAATTGACAATGGTGACTTTGTCCATCACTCCCAGGAGTTCATCGGTACCCCTGTAGAAAAAGGAATGTCCCATTATCAGCTGTGACAGTACACACCAGGAAAGTTGCCTGATACCTCAAGGGAAACAGAGCACCACAAGCCGGGTCTCTGGTGTCCCCACCTTCAGGAAAAGGAAGAACAGCCCCCCTGTGATAGTACAACCCAAGTGTTGACCTTCCTTTCCTGCAAAAAGGCTAAGATTGCATCTTGCAAGGTGAGAGCATAGGTTCTTCCTCCCTTACAGATGGGAGAGTACTCAAACTTCCCACACAGAAGCTTAATAGTCCAAACAAAGCACCAGCTGTTGATGTAGGTTTCACTAGTGGAACCAACCGGATGTAGCAAATGTGCTCTGCAACTTCATATCCTTCAGTCCAAAAAGGCAAGATGAGGCATGGCCATCCAGCTGTGAACTGTCCTGAAACACAGTGCTGTAGACAACACCACCAGGCTCACACCCAGACTAGCACAACTCATGAAGCATTCAGTAATCATCCCCTCTTCCTCAAGCCATTGTCCATTTACACACCTCAGTGCAGTCAAACAGATGTTTTTGCCGATGGTGGAACCACAGAAACCACTGGGACAGAGTGACAAGTTCTACCTCAATTCATGTGATGGCTACCATGCCCCAAGGAAGGAAGATTACAAGACAGACCTATGCAAAAGCTGCCCTGAGGAAACTAATCAATCTGTGCAAGGTAGTTCCACAAACACAAGAATTTGAAATTAGTATCCGAGAGAAGAAGGATTTGGAAATCAGGACATCCAACTGCTTGGCAGGAGAGGCAGATGAGATAGTCACACCATCCCTTACACACTGAGAAGCAGCTGTCACTTTGGGATGGGTCATTGCTAAAGTATCTCCCTTCAATGCCCTCAGGTGCCCCAAAAGGGAGGTGCAAAGCCCTCAAGAAATGGTGATCCAAGAAGTCCCCACACAAAAGTATGTTGGCTATCAGCACCTTTGGCCTTGCTTCAGAATTAGTCAGGGTAGGGGGGAGAAACAGTATTGAAACAGTCACTTACCGACCATTGGGTCCCAGGAAGCCCGTGGCATGGCATTCGTCAATGAAGACCAGGGCATCATACTTCTGGGCCAGCTGGCAGATCTCCCTCAGGGGTGCGATGTCACCATCCATGGAGAAGGCACCATCAGTAGCCACCAGCCGCAGACGATGCTTCTGTTAGAGGGAAAGAGGCATCCCAAGGGGTGATGTTCTCACACAGGAGAGGGGCTGGTGGAGGAGGCTAGGACATACTCTAACTCCTGCAGGGAGTGGATATATCTAACTGACATGAGGGGGATTCACATTGCATCCAGCTGCTTTGCCACCTGGCCCACCTGTGCCTACCTGTGCCTGTTGGCAAAAACAACACCTATTGCGAGGGAAAAGTCAGAGCTCACCCTTCAGGGGCTGGTTACTGTACAGGTAGCACAGCTAAGTGTTGGGGTGGGAGCAGACCTCCGTACCTGTGCTTCCTGCAGCTTGGCCTCCAGGTCCTGCATGTCCATGTGCTTGTAGCGGTACTTGTTGGCCTTGCACAGGCGGATCCCATCGATGATAGAGGCATGGTTCAGCTCATCTGATAGCACTGCATCCTCTGGGGTCAGCAGGGCCTGTCCGTGCCAAACAGAAAGGATCATCCTTTGCTCCGGTGTGCCAACTCACCGCGATCTTCCGGCCCCTCAGTACAGAGGACAAGCCTGCAACTGATTGCAGCTGCCACATCTCTCCTGGCACTGCTAAACTTTACACTTTCCTTCCTAGCCACCTTATCCCCAATTTCTTTAGGCCAGGTTCTTGCATGTAGCTTCTGAGATCAAAACCTCTCCCCTTCCTCAGCAAGCCTGGTGGATCACCCCTTCCCTCACCTACACTTTAAAGGGCAATACCAATGAAGGAAACAAGAGCCCTCCCAAAAAGCTGGAGCTGGCTGGGGGAACAGGGGAGGTGTGGGCTGATTAAATGCCTCTGCATGGCTTCCCAGTCCAAGGGCCCCAAGTCAGGGCTTTTCACCACCAACCACTGTCATCTTTTCTGGTGCACAGGGCTCACATCAGAGTCTCTGGAAGGCACGGCAGGCACATTGCTGTCACCTTCTTCCTCTATGCACAACCCAAAGGAAGCCCTACAAACCTCAAAGATACCAGCGTTGGCATCAAAGCAGCTGGCATAGAGAATGGCATCTTCCCGCTGGTGGAAACGTGCGATCTTCTCCTCCAGGTCCTTGTGTATGCTCTACAGAGAACAGAGGAGTGAAAGTCAGTGGTGGAGCAGCACAAGTTCTTGCTTGCCCGCTGCTATTAAATGATGACTTGCACGGGGAGGAAACAGCCAGGTTTTAGCCAGACGTGTGTGTGCGTGGGAGAAGTTAGTGGTGTTCAGCAAATGCAGTCCTAAAATATGATCATGGGTTTGGATGCCAAAAGCTCAGCAGGGAGAGTCCAAGTTCCCCACACAGAGGGGAGCAGCTCTGAGTTTTCTTTGCACTTAATCAGCCATCACTCTGAAAGGGCTTCAGCAGGGATAAACCTGGGTGTGTCTGACAGACCCACTTGAAGTCAAGTTCACTGTAATTTTGACTCACAAGGGAGGGAAAAAAGACATTAATTTTCTGAATTCAGAGGGGCGTTTTGTTTTTTTGCACATTCAGGTGTTGTAATGGTTTAAATTGGCCTATTTCCAGATCTTTGGCTAGTGGCGACTAAGCAGACTTTTTTTCCACCAGACCACGTGTACCTTAGGGCTGTGCACACACGCGAGTGCCGAGAGGGGAGTCTACCTGGCCACCCTGCGAAAGCCTACCGCGGTGCAGCGGATGCTGCCCGGCTGCCCGGTACCTGGGTACCGCAGATAAAGCGCACGGAGCTGAGCCCAGCGCCGAACTTCTCCAGGGCCTCCACGGCGGCTCGGATCACCTCGGGGTGGCTGGAGAGGCCCAGGTAGTTATTGGCGCAGAAGTTGATGATCCCTGCGGGAACAGAGAGAGAAGCAGAGCCGTCGCGCCGGGGGAAGAAGACACCGAGAGAGCTCTCCTCCACCCCGCCGCCCGCCCCGCACGCACCGCCTCCGCCGCCCGCCAGGCGCAGATGGGGACCCTGCCTGGAGGCGATGACCCGCTCGCTCTTCCAGGTGCCGGCGCCTCGGATGTCCTCCAGNGGAGCGGAGCGGAGCGGAGCGGGCGCTGCCGGCGCTGCTGCGCAGGGGAGGCGCTGCCGCAGCCTCTCTTAGGGGCGTTCGGCGTCTTCTTTGGGGGAGAGGCGTTGTCCTGAGGCGCTTAGGCACCCCAAAGCCGGGCGATTTGGGATGCCCGGAGTCTGAGGAATCCTGGAGAAACGGCATCCATGGGATTTAGGAACTGTAGGGGGGTCATGTATTAGGACCGGAGGGGGTTTGGGATTTTGGAGCAATGGCGAAATATGGACCTTAAGGATCAGCAAGACCAGGAGCACTAGGTGCCTCCATAGAAGGGATTTGGGGTCCTCAGGACAGGGGACTTATATCCTCACAGCTAGGTGGGTTATGGGTGCCCACCACTGGTGATAATGAACCAAGGGTCTGTAGGATTGGGTGCATCCAGCTGAGGCAACCAATAATCCATTAGACCAAGAAGTTTAGGATTTACCAGGTGAAAATTAGATACCCAAGTCCAAGGAATTTGAGTGCCTCTGGCCAAAGGGGTTTGTGAGCCATAGGTCCAGGGGCTTTAAACGCAAGGAGTCATAAAATGATAGAATGGTTTGGGTTGGAAGGGTCCACAAAGATCATCTAGTTCCAACATCCCCAGCTGTGGGCAGGGACACCTTCCATTAGACCAGGTTGCTTAGAGCTGCATCCAACCTTGGCTGGAACACTTCCAGGGACAGGGCATCCACAGCTTCTCTGGGCAACCTGTTCTAGCTGGATCAGGCATCTCTCTATTCTTCACTACAGTGACTGGGAAATCCTATGGCCAGAGTGGTTTAGGCCACTCATTCCAGGGGAATTAGGCACCAGGCTCTTGAAAGGTGTTCAGGGTCTTCAGCCTAGGCGGTTTGGGAGCCTTTGGTCCAAGGGTCTTAGGAACAAGAGCCCAAAGGGATGAGGTGCCTCCAGGACAAGTATTTCAGTACCCTGAAGTACACAATTTGAAATTCTTGATGGCTGAAAGACTAAGGCACCATCTGCCCGAGTGATTTAGAAACAAAAGTCCAAAGGATTTGGGATCCATCGGGGAGGGTGAAGTCCCTTGGCTCATGAGATTTAGGCACAGCAAGCCCAAGAGAAGTGGGCACTCAGAGCTCTTGGGATTTCAGAGCTCCTGGCTCAGGGGATTGGGGATTGTGATGTCCAAAGAGGTTAAATGTCTCTAGCCAAGAAGGATTAGGCAACTCCTGCCTGAAGCTCAGACCCTGCTGAGCAGTGGGGCTGGCCCACGGGCTCCCTGACAGGATCACCCAGCCCTGCCCTGGGAGGGGCTCTGGCAGGGCCCAGGAAGGCCCTGGAATCCTGCCAGCCCCCATTGGGCACAAAGCCCGAGACCCAGGGGACAGCGGGGCCAAGCCCAGCAGTCCTGCCTTACTCTGTCCTACATGCCCACCTCAGCCTGTCTGCAGAGCTGCCCACTGCTGCACTCAGGATGTTCCTCTTTAGGGAGAAAAGCCACTTATAGCCATGTTTGGCCTTTCTACCCAGGGTGATCCCACTTCCCTCCCACTTGATGGGCACTTCCAAGTCCTTGAAAGCCAATATGGACAGGCTCTGGCACCGTTCCACCTCCTCCATCTCGTCCCTGCCCCAAGAGTCCCTGCCACCACCCAGCTGTCCTGAGGCACCTCCACAGGCAGGCGAGTAGCCCCACTGCCTGGCTGGCTGCGGGTTATCTCCAGCACCAGCCAGACCTCACACTCAGCAGCCTAACCTGCCTCACCTCATCCCCATGGTGAAGACCTGGTGCAGAAGAGGGAGCCCTTTTACCTTCTCCAAGGGAAGGCTGTGTTTTTCACAGCTTTATGTTCCCGCTTCCCCACCAATGTGGACAGTCTTTGCTCGGCCCCAGCAAACACACGACCCCCCAGAAGTTTGGGCGGGATCAGGAACTGAAATCCTGTAGGGCCCCAACAGACACACAGCATCACCATCACTCCCAATACTCAACAACCAGCCCAGCACTAAAAAAAACCCAAGACATACACACAAGAAATTTCTGAGACATCAAAATAAAAACCCAGACCAGTAACTCTTAAAAATAGGAACTCTCCATATCAAAGATGTTCCTTTTTTTCATTTGTTAAATGCCTTATTTTAGCAATTTCCATTCAGGAATATATCAATTCTTTATAAAATGCAATAGAAAGGGGTAAAAATAAAGGCAACAGCTATTTACAGAACCAACAGGGAGAGTACCGAAACGCCTCTAGACTTTTCACTTCTTCTTGGGCGATTTCCTGGCACTGGACTTGGCTCTGGATTTTGACCGCTTTGCCTTCTTGGGTTTCAGCGACTTAGCCTTAACAGTCTTTGGCTTCTTGGCTTTCTTCGGGCTGGACCTCGACTTCTTCCTGGCTTTCCTGGTGGCAGATTTGGGCTTCTTTGCTGGTGACTTGGCTTTCCTGGACCTAGCTCTTTTCCGAGGTGAAGTGGATCTCCTGGCCGCCTTCTTTCTCTTCTTGGCTGGGGACTTCTTCGCCTTGCTGGCCTTGGCCAGACGGAAAGAGCCAGAGGCACCGACCCCCTTGGTCTGCTTGAGGACTCCGGCGGCGAGCATGCGCCGAATCGCGAGCCTGATCTGGACATCGGCATTGTGGCCCACCTTGTAGTGGCTCTTCACGTACTTCTGGATGGACTGTCGGGACGAGCCGCCGCGGGTCTTGTCGGCGCGGATGGCTGCCGTGATCATGTCCGTGTACGTGGGGTGGGCTGCCGGCCGCCGTGCCGACCGGGCCCGCTTGGGCTTGGCGGCCGGAGCCGGGGCTGGAATCGGGCTGTCGCTCATGGCGAGTGCTTCGTCCCGCGACGCCCCGCTATGCCTTCGCGGTGGGAAGCGTGGTCCGCCTGGCCGGGGACCCCCGCCCCTGGGCGGGGAGAGGCTGGGAGGGCAGCGGTGTGTGGTGCAGCCGCAGCACAGCCGGAGCCGCGCTGCCGTCGGTGCCCCCGCCGCTGCCTCTGCGGCCGCGCCCGCCGCCGGCTCCCTTTAAAGCCGCGGTGCGGACCGCGGGGAGAACTGCCCCGGGCGCGCCACCCGCCGCCGGGTGTCCCCGCGTGTCCCCTGCCACGCCCCGAGCCGACCCGCCGGGGGGGACAGCGCGGGGTCAACAAGGGTGTTTGGGGGAAACGCTGGGTGCGGACAAGGAGGGACACTGGTGGGGTCAGCGGGGGTCGAGGAAGAGCAAGAACTTGGAGGGGACACTGCGAGTGGGGGCACTCGGGGGCAAGGTGCATTTGGAAGGATATTGGGTAGGGACAAGGGAGGACATTGAAAGGGACATGGGGAGACAGTGGGGAGCAGTTGGGGACTCTGAGAAGACAGGAACAGGCATGGCAAGGATACTCAGCAACATCAAGAGACTTGGAGGGACACTTAGGGAGGACACAGGAAAGGATGTCTAGGAGAGACACAAGGAGACACACAGGAGAAATATCAGGGGACAAGGAAGGACACTAGAGAAGACATCAAGAAGACAAGGAAGGGCACAAGAGGAAACCCTGGGGGTCGCATCAAGGAAAAAAGAGGGAGCACTGGGTGCAAAATCATCTCAGCAGCAGTACCCCATGGCCAAATGCTTCTGCCCTCTCCTCTGTCCGTTTGCTCTCCACCTGGTGCTTTGGGGACACCAGCTCAGCTCTTGCATGTTTATGGTGAGGGGTCACAAATAACAGCCTGGTCCCTTATTTTGGGGGGACACACATGACTCTTTGTGATGGGACAGAGCAGGGACATATAACAGTGGCAATCAGCCATCTTTTCCCCACTGGATGAGCGGTCGGCTGTTCCTGGGAGATTACAAGTAGTCACTATCATCATCTTGCCTGTAGGATTTAGATGATGTTTTCCCCTTATTTCTTAAAAACATGCGGGTGCAGCCACCTGGTGCCCGCTGACATGTCATGAGGTGCTCAGAGGTGAACCCTGGTGCCTCCAAACCCCATAACGCCTCAGCAGAGCATTAACATAGACGGTAAGCATCTCTTGGTAACTTCTATGTGCCCTGGGTGCCCAGGACCATAAAAACCACCAGTCAGGGACACACAGAAGTACACATAAAAATCAATATAGATAAATAAATATAGAAATAAAAATAATAGAAAAAGAAATAATAGACATTAGAAATACAGTCATAGAATCAGAGGATGGTTTGGGTTGGATGGGACCTTAAAAATGGGCAGGGACATCTTCCACTAGATCAGGATGCTAAGAGCCCCATCAAACCTGGCCTTGAACACTTCCAGGTATGGGGCATCTGCAGCTTCTGCGGACAACCTGTTCCAGTGCTTCATCACACTCACAGTAAAGATTTTCTTCCTAATATCTAATCTAAACCTGCCCTCTTCCAGTTTAGAGACATTCCTTCTTGTTCTGCCACTACACAGGGATAGAAATAGAAACTTTTGATACCCCCTTCCTGATGTACACATGTATTACATAAAGGTCTAGCCCAGGAGGACATACTTAGGCCCCTGATGCTTTCCCACATATGGAAGGGCCACCAAGAGCATCTCCTCGTGCCTCCCTCCTTTCTTCGTGTGCCCCATTTGATTTGGGGAGTGGGAAAAGTTATCAGCACCTGCAAACCACTCGACTTTTTCAGGAGAAAATTGCTCCTAATTGTAGAGAGGAATAACCACCCTCTCGCCTCCCCTGGTGTTTGCTTTTGTTTCAGACCTAATGAATACATGGCTTTCCATCCCATATGGAGAGCATAGGCAGGGAGCTCTGCTGGCCTCTGTACAACACTTTGCCCTGCCAAAGGACCTCTCATTTTTCCTATCTGGGAATAAACCACCAGCGCTGGCTGCCTGCACGTAGGCAACCCAGGCTCATGCAGATAAGACACCATCTGCTTTTATTTGCATCCAAGTTTTTAACCGTCAGAAGAAGCTCACCCACACACCAGGCTCAGGGGATAGACGAGGAGGTTTAGGGGGGGTTTAGGAATTGGCCCCCGGGGTTGGCACAGCACCACATGCTGACCGCGGAGCCTCCAGCCTGAAAACCCAGGCAGTCATTATCAATATAGTGCAGTGATGGGGAGGCAAAGGCCAGGGGAGGGGGGGGAAAGGAGGCAGGGAGGGAGGAGGCAGATGCTTTACCTAACTTTGGACATCTTAGGGATCTAATCTCAGCTGTTCACCTGGGCAGTTCCTGCAGCTGATCTGGGCTGCTCAGCCTTCTCCGGCGGGTGCCGCTGCTGGCAAACAAACACCCTCTTCCCTATACATGGTGGTTCTGGCCCTTTCATCCAGACTAACTCCATAATTTTTAGGCACTCAAAACAAGAGGAAGATCCCATGCCCCCAAGCAACTTGCTAGAGGGAAGGTGGACAGATGGTCACAGCTCATCAGGCTGCTGTTGGCCTTGCACATGGTGGGTAACCCAGTCAAAGTAACCCCTAAGCACCCCACTTGATACTGGAAAGCACCCCTTGAACCCTGCACTGTTTTACCAATGCATCCTTAACATGAACTGCTCAGGATCAAAGGATTTTCCAGCCGCTGGCAGGATGTCAAGGCTGGAGGCAGAATGGAGATGATACAGCGCAATGCAAGTCCTGCTGCTTCTGAGAAGTGGGGTCCATTGCTGCTGGCACCCTACTGCAGGCAGCACCTGGGGGCTCATCCAGAAGGAAAAGTTATTCCCATGGGCCACTCACGCCTCCATGCCCAGCTTGGGCTCGTGCGTGCATTTTTGGCCACAGGAACCTGCCACCATGCCCAGGATGGGGTGGGTTACCCTCTGCACTCACTTTTCTCCTCAAGAAGAGCTACCCAACAATTCAAAGCCTCCTGTGCCTCCCATTTCTGGCATTAGTCAGTAGAGGCTGGGAAATACCACTTCTCTGATGAACCTCAGAAGACAGATCCTGGCAGAAGAATCCTCTCCATGATCCTATTTAGCTTCTCCTCCCTCCCTGCACTGTGTTCAACCAGACCTCATAGGAATTTACACTTCCAGCTGCAGATTTTGTCTTAAATGGTCAAACCATGTCCACTGTGGATGTGCTACAAATCTGCCAAGTAACAGCCTCTGCCTTGCAGGGGCAGGACAGCTGTTCAGAGGTATCCAAGCACACCAGGGCGCTTCTGGCAATTAATGCCAGTGACAATGTCTCGTTTTACCTGGTTTCCATTTTCAAAGAGACTCAAAATCATCAGCAGTGGGACTTGGTCTTGGTGGCTCTCAGACCCAAGTGTTTCTGTGCTTTTTTAATAGCAAAACAGGGAAATTGGCTGATGTTCCAGCCATGCTCATCAGATCTCCAGCACTGAGCTCCCAGTGTACAACGCAGTGTGGTCAGCCCGGCATGAAGCCACTCAGCCCGGCCACCGCTACTGGCAAAGCAGGTGTGAAGGATTCAAATAAACAGCAAATGGGCATTGTCTCTGGCTGCACTGTTTTAAAAGATTTATGAGCTGGCTTTTGAGGATGAGCTCCTTATATGAGCTGGGATGCTGGCTCCCATGCAACCGCAGTGCTGTACAGCTGTAGGTTTTCCCTGTGCTTGAGGCTGGGGTGTTTCTCACAGCCACAACCCAGCAAGGGGCAAGTAAATGGGGTGCAGCCATTGCTTTGGGATGCTTTTTGGGCTCTGCCAGCCATCATGCCTGCTGTCCGCAGGCATTTTGGTCATCTCCTCTCCCTACTGCTCTTCCCCCACCCAGCTTCCCTGCACCCAGGAGATAATGACACAGAGTCGACAGAGTGACTTTATCGCCCCGATGCAGGCGAGACAGGGGCTGCCCGATTAACGTTGCGCCAGTCTTGGAGGAGGTGTCCCCCATCACCCTGGGATGATGCGATGCTCCTACCCCGCTGGCGGCTGATCTGCAGCCGCAGAGCCTCAAAGGAGGGGCAGCTCCACCACATGTCACGCGCCCACACATTTTGCCTGTGCTTACGCGACACATTTATCAGTTTTAGCAGCCCTGGTCAGAAAGGCAGAAAAAAACAACACACCACCCCAATAAACCAACCCAAACACAAGATACCAAACTTTTCAGGGAAGGGGTGGGTGAGTAGGGCGCCAAGCACTGTTCAAAACAGCAGTTTGCAGCTCACCCCTTGCCGGCCCCGTGTCCCACTTTTGCGGCTTTCCTCCTCCAAGTGTTGGTACAACCATGCAGACTTGTTTCAGTGCTTGTGTTTTCTAGAAACCACACAGGCATCCCCCAGTGTCTGCAACACTGTGCTTTGAACCCCACTTTTTCCTCCTACTTTTTGGTTCCTACCAATCCCCATGGCAACGCCAAGCCCTGCAGCCTGGAAGCAGCTGCCCTGAGCTGTTCTGTCACCTCTTGCCTTCCTTCCTATCCCAGCCCCCTGTGTGCCAAATGCTTGCCCCATCCCAAACTCAATGGCAACAGCCTTGTCCTGCTGGGAGGCAGAGGGCAAAGCTTGGACCTTGGGCAGCAAAGGGACAGGAAGGTTTCTAAGCCAGAGGCAGAAGGATAAGTACTATCAAGAGCAAGTTCTTGTGCTTCATGAGTGCAGTTGGGAACAGCTCATTTTTTGGACTCTTGCACCATTCACTGGGTTGCCTAAGGGCCTTTTGCATGTGACTGAAGCCTGTCACCAGAATTTGTGACTTACAAAGTGGTTTGCCTTACCTAGGGAAAGCAGTTGCCACAGCCCTTCCCAAAGGAAGAGTGGGGCTCTATTTGCCTGCACCCTCCAGCCCTGTGGGACGCCAATACTATGGCAAGCTGATCACATGCTGAACTTCTCTCATTCCAGCTGTCACCATGTTCTTACAACCCGCTTCCATCCTCACATCTCACAGTACTGCAGCCTCCCAGCTGACACATCTGTTGCCTCTGTGCAAGGATCCTTCTTGATCCCTTCATCTTCCCCTCTTCAGATGTTGCCTTGAGTCCTGCCATGTGCCTGCAGTGAGGGCTCTTCTGTAATGGTCAGCAGGCTCTCTGCAGAGCAACAGCTCCCATTTACACTGGGATGGGGCTGAACAAGAAGCAGTTACCCCTAGGTCCCCCATCTGGACAAAAAAAGCACTATGCTTCACCCAAAACACGAGAGGAGGAAAATGTTTGAGATCCCTCTGATCTCCCCCAGGATCTCTATATACTGTTTAGTCTGCCAGTAATTTGCAGTGCCATGTGCCCTCTCAAAACTGGATTTACTAACAGAGGCCAGGCTCAGCTCTTCCTCCATGAGGCTGAGGGTCCACATGGAATTTTGGAAGCAGTGTAGTGAAGCAGATTATTTTTTCCCCCTCAAAGTCAAAGGTGGAGAAGACAGCTGGATAAGAGCACTGCAGGGCTCCTCACTCTCTGGCCAGGGGCTGGAGATGCTCCTGCTGCTTTTCCTTACCAAATCCTGAGGGAGGGAACCAACTGGCCAATATGCCCCAAAACCTGAAAAATTAACCCTTCTGCCATCCCCCCTGGATTAGGGCCAAATGGCAAACCTTCCCAAGGAACACATTTTTCTCAGCGAAAGGGGAAGATTTTATTAAGTTAAAAGTTGAAGTGTGCAGCAGAGCAGCAGCAGCTGCCACCTTGGGGAGGTTGGCTCCGGCAGGTGCAGTAGCAGCCTCACAGCTCCTCTTCCCCAGAAAGGAGAAGCACCATGGCTCTGGACTCCTGCCAACTCGGGTTCTTGAAGGAGCCAAAAGGACAGTCATGGAGACAGCTCGATCATGCAGACTCTTGCCAAGGTGTCCTCTTTCAAACGTCCCAGGCAAGCACATCCATGGCAGACTGCCCTGGCATCTCCCTCTTATGGCTTGCATGTTTTCTCCACAGGTCTCTGGGGGTGGCAAGGGAAGGGGGAGCGTGGTCCTTGCTGTACATCCCAGGGGACCGTGGAGACATTTGGAAGAGAGGGAATATGTGCCAAAGGTGGCTATGTGGCTGGGAGCAATGGGGTTGGGGAAGGGGGAAAAAACAGATTCTCTTTTGCAGGTTTGAAAAATGCTGGTGATGTAGTAAAAGTTTTCCTCCTCTTCCCCTTCTTCCTGGGGGGGAAAAATTCCTCTATAAAATATAATTTTCACATATAAAATCCTGAAGAAGGTGCATGTTAGGAGCCAGTCCAAACAACGTGCTCAGGTATGCAGGCAAAAAGGGTTCATCAAAAAAGCTTTGGGAGGGGAGTGAGGAGGTTGGGGGCGTGGGGGATTCCTCGCCAAGGCGATAATGGATGGGATTCAACCTCCCTCTCCCCACAAGTGAGGAATGGAGCAAATACAAAATTAGAACAGATAACAAACGTAGAGCAGACCTAGAGAGAGGAAACAAATCATTTAGAAAGACTCCACTGAGCGCAGAAATACTGTCCCTTCTACTCCCTGGAGAAATGGCTGCCTGGTGCCCTGCTACAGACCCACTCCTGTCAGCGTCCATCAGCAAGCACTGGTGGAGCAGGGTGACCCCAGTCCCAATGGCCATGGCATCCAGGCAAAAAGCAGAAGCACTCTGGATAACAGGATGCCCTCATTCCACCCTGCTTCCTTCCCTAGACGTGGCAGGGATATCTACAAGTGAGCATGGGAGAAGGGCTGGGTCAGGGCTGCTCTCATGCAGACCTAAAATTTCTGTGCTGTGACAGGGAAACCACTTCAAAGGTGAATGGAGCAGAAACACTGCCTATGCAGGGACCATGTAACTGCCCCCACGCTGTTGCCCAAGACACAGGGTGAAGGCCAGCATTTGCCTGGCTCCTACATCCAGCCTGGTTGAGCAGCACTTGGTACTGGCTGCATCAAAAACAACACAGTGAAAAGGAGGCTGATGCCCTTGGGAGAAATGTTGGGGATAAGAGGACCAGGGGTGCAAGAAGCAGAGAAGGAAGAGTTTAAGCCTAAAGTTCCAACACTGAGTGAAGCAGGAGAAAATGGAAGCTGCTATCCCCCTGTCAATGTGCAGCAGGCAGTCTCAGCCACCTGCACCCGCAGGGGATGTCACAGCATCCCCAGTGCTCACCGTTACTTGCTGACGCTGTTGCACAGCGACTCCTTCTCCTGCAGAGCCGCCATGGCCAGGCGCAGGTGCTCCTTCAGCTGCTCAATCTCTCGCTCTGAGCGCACCTTAATGTGATTCAGCTCTGCATAGACATCTTGGTATTTCCCTGAGGCAAATCTCTTGTCCTGCCAGGGGAGGGAGAGGGGTCAGCACCTTTCCAGGCTGGTATTAGGGAGGGTTGTGGCAAGGTGAGCCCAGCACATGAGGAGGAGAAAGCTAGCCCTGGGTCTGAAGCTCATCCCAATCAGGGCCATGCAGAAACCATCCAGGAGATGAGCATGGAGGTAGCACTTCACAAACCCCAGGCCAGGGAGGAAGGCAGACTCTGGTGCCATAGCAGTGGGGACCTGCATCATCATATTGAGGAGGCAATGTGGGCTTCACTATGGCCTGTGTACATGTGAGGCAGCCATATGAGAAAAATAAACACTACCAGAAATGCAGGCCACTGAGAGAGCCGAGCCCAGCTGCTTATATGGCAAAAAGAAAAGTTATAAACACCTGGAGCATCACTGAATCTCAAAGCCTCTTTTAGGTTCTCCTTTGGCAGGGGTCTTTGAAAATATCTCTGAAGGAGCTGCTGCCAGTGGAGGGAGCAGTACACCCAGAAACAATGCCCAAGGAAATACATCCACCCAGAGAGCGGACAACTAAGGGAAGCAGAGTGCCAGGCAGGCTTCAACCAGGTTTCCCATTTGGAAGAGAAGGGCTCCTGGATTGTCCATACTTGTATGTGCATATATCTGGCGAACCCAGCAACAAAGTCTCTGTGACACTTCCCTTCTACGAGGTTAAGTCCATGCCAGCCCACGCTGTTTGGAGCTGCTATGTGCTCTGCATATAGTGAGCAAGGACAAGGAGCACAAGAGTGTTTGTCCTGAGCATCCATCAAACCCAGATGAACTCTCTGATATGCAGCCCTAGTGCTCCGCTCCGTCCCCTCTCCTGCTGCTTTCCCAATGACTCCCAGAAAACACCACCTTTTGCATCATCTGCAGCTCCTCCCGGAGGCACTGCACTTCTTTCTTTAGGTACTGGAGCTCGTTCTCCTTCACCCGCAGCAGCACCTGGGCCAGAAAGTGGGAGAGGAACCAGAGGTGACTCAAGAGCCACTACCTCGGAAGGGCTGGCAGGCCCTGGCGCAAGCGCGATGGTGGAAAAGGAAGGAAGGGCCAGAAGGGCTGGGGCAGGAAACGGCGCAAGCAGCCTGAGAGAGCGGTGGAGGGGAAGCTTGCATTCCTGCTTCCTGCACCATCCCTGTTGCTCCATCCGGCACCCCCCTCCCACCTGCTCCAAGCCAAAACCATTGAGAGGAGAAGACCCCCAGCATGGGTAGGGATGGAGGCAGTGGGACAGCCCAGGGGGACTGCCATACCTCCAGCTCACAGGAACTCCGCTCATTGTTGTGCGAAGAGCGGTCCCCAGAGCTCCGCGATGAAATAAAGCTTCGCAGCTTCCCGATCTCATCCGAGAGGCGGGTCTGCAGCTCCTGCAGGCAAAGCCAAAAGACGTCAGAGTAGCCATGGAACAGCCCTCTCTACTGTCCTGACCCTCCCATCTCCATGCCAGCCCTACTCCAGCTTAGACACCATTTCGTAACCCTCTATCCACAGCCGACAGCATCTATAACCAGTAGAACGTACGTGCAATATTTAAGACCACAGTTAAGACAAGCTTATTTACAGTCTCTAATTCTTATCTTCTTTTCAATGATAAAATCTCAGAAGGGAAGAAATAGGCTACAAATAGGGGAATTTTAACAGCGGGGCTGTGCTGTGTGAGGGAGGAACACGCTTCACAGTCTCTGCTGGCAGGGAAAGCCCTTGTCTTGCCTGATTTTTCCGAAGGAGGTCCTTCCCCTCCTGCTGACAGTGCTGCAGTATCTGCTCCCGTTCCTCTGCCTTCTGGGTGAGCTCCCCAATTTCCAGGCACTTCTGGGAATACTGCTCAGAAAGCACCTGCAGCTCCCGCTTCAGAGACTCCACATCCAACCTGTGAAAAAGGCACTGG
This sequence comes from Sclerurus mexicanus, assembly GCA_013396755.1. Lineage (NCBI taxonomy): Eukaryota > Metazoa > Chordata > Aves > Passeriformes > Furnariidae > Sclerurus > Sclerurus mexicanus. The sequence continues at coordinate 68,605 of VWZF01000983.1, read as the reverse complement.
CTCATCACTGCCCCAAAACGCTTGCCAGCTCCTGGCCACTGGCATCACCTTCCCCTCTGCCATGGCCAGCCTCTGCCCGCATCAGTCATTAGCACAAAACAATGTTCCCTGTGGACCAAGGCTTCAGTTTTCACATTCCTGCACTTCGTGTGGTGCTTCCAGGAGCTTCAAGCCATGCAGGAGAAATCTAGGAGTTTTCCATACAGAAAACAGAGGGAAAAGGCTATGGGGAAGAGGGAGGTGCTGTAGGGAAAAGAGCCAAGTGGGAGACAAACCTCCCTACCCTACAGCTTCAGCAGCTCTGGGAGTCACCACTGGACACCCACAGCCCCTGAGAAGGGAGCTGGGGAGGTGGCAGAAGAAAGAGCTAGGGGCTAGAGTTGCAGATGGGGTGCAGCGACACTGGCACAAGATGGCATCCTAGGACAAGGGGAGAGAGAGGCGCTTTCTTACTGATGCTGCTTCTGGAGGGCTTCTGGGAGAGAGCTGCACTGCTGGAAGCTTCGTGTCCTGCCCATCTCCTTATTCATTTCCTCACGGTGGGCTTTCTTCAGTGCTTCAATGGCTGCAGAGGGGGACAATGGGAGATGGGGGATCAGGCTGTGCCAGCTTTAGCACACCTGGAGAAACCACACCAGGGAACTGGCTGAGTTCTTGCCACTGCAGGTTCCCAGATGCGTCTTTGCAGATTCCCTGTTCTTCCCTTCTGCCCTCAGGGCATCCCCCACCTTCTTCACACCCCAGGATGGCCATGCTGCCAGGAGGACCAACAGAGAACAGTGTGGGAACTTCCCACCACCTCTGTCAGCCCTGTCCACCTACAAGAAGGTGCTGGCCCCCTCCCACCCATCCGCAGAGGCAAGACCCCATTTCCGACAGTATCTTTGCCACCCCATCTCCACCAGCACCACAGGTCCAAGGAACATCAATGCTCATGCTCCAAGGAGCATCAGCCTCACAGTAGTAAGATCAACAGTGCGGTTGGTGTTTGTTTCTACCTGCTGCTGTCGCTGCTGCCTCTTCTGCCAGGAGCTGCTCCTTCTCCTGCCGCAGCCGCTCCAGCTCCCGCTGGTGGTGCCTCTGGAGCTCCTCCATCACTTGCTTGTGGGATGACTCCATCTCAGCCAGGCTGCGCTCACAGGCCTCCTGTTGTGTGGAGAAGAGGAAGGGTGAGACACCTGGAGGGAAGACGGAAGGGCTTGGGCCAGGACAGGCACCTGGCTGGGCTGGCATTTGTCTTTACAAACCTCACCCACGTCCTGGGACACTTTGAGAGAAGTGAGTCTACTTCCTACGAGGATCTTTTCCTTCTTAAAGTGAAGTGGCACTTTAATCCCTGAACACAAACATTTGACAAGGACACACATCTGGCAACCCCTTTGCAATTTACAAAGGAAGAAACATTCGTCTGGCTCTTAAAACTAAAGCAGCAAGACAGGAACATGCCTTTTGTGACAAGAGCTGGGAATAACATGCCTGACATTGCAGTCCTGACCCCCCACGAGGCTGTAGTGCCTGGCTGGAGAAGATCAACAGAGAGAACTGCACCTCAGTATCTGCCTTTTAAATGAAGCAGCATCCCTTGGAATCGATGAAAACTGAGCCTCTTCTCCTGAAAAGTGACACCCTGTGCTGCCCTGTGGCCTGACAGAGGCTGCCAAAGAGCCCCCCCCCACAGCCTCATGGTTAGGGATCCTCCTCACACAGCTTGCCCTCCTTTCTTATGGCTCAGAGACCAAAGGGTGGGTTCTTTCTATGCTTAGTGCTATGGTTAACTCAAGATAGAGCAAAGCAGTTCCCACCTTGCCACTACATCTCTGCTCCCCCTCCAGACACTGGCAGTACCACTCCAAGCCTCTCAAAAAGGATTTGTTCATCACCAAACAGTGCTATTTTCTTAAAAGCCTTGCCTCAAAGACATCAGCAGAGAGCCAGGAAATCATCACAACAGCCCCTTGCCATGTCATTCCTTCCCCTAGTACTAAAGCAAAGACTGATACAAAGGACACTGCAACACAAGTGTGTGAATGCAAGTACTTGCTGGCTACTCCTCTCTACTGAGATAAGGGAAGCTCACAGATCAACCAAAGGAGAGGAGAAGGTGAGGAATCAATTTGGTGATCTGTCCATGGACTGGCTGCAACGCTTGGCAGAGAGCAAAACCTTTGGGGAAAGGCCAAGTTTAACCCCAAATGTGAAATACTGGCCTTTTGAGGCAAGTTATTAAGAATATAAGGGAATTCCTCCTCAGCACTTTTGCTTTTTTTTGACCATAAAGAGGCCTGTGAGCTGTTAAATATTAAATCAAGATGACAGAGAGACTGGTAAGTGTTCAGCTGTGTGCTACAGAGCTTGTGGGTTTCTTTATCTGAACTAGGTACAGCCAACCCACTGCAACAGCCCTAGCCAGTCCCAATTTCCTGCCTTGCCAAACTCCTCACGCCGGTATCTTTCAACACATAGGGCACATCCTGAAAACCCTACCGTGTGGTAGAACAGCAGTCTCTCCACAGGAAATCCCTGTGGGATGTGACCCTGCTGGCTTCGGATGAGTCCATGAGAGGGAAAAAAAAAAATAAACAAAGCAAAGAGAGAGGCTGAAGCATGAACAAATTCTGCTTTGCGGGCTCTCCCACGTGCCCTCCTCAACAAATGGCCTGCGCTGTCACAGTGACCTTCGGGGCTCGGGCAGTCCTGACAGGGATTAGAGGTCTCCAGGGACTGACTGACTGCTTTTAACAAGGCACTCGGGAGTCCCCATTAGCAAGAATCACATGTGGTGACCAGCAAAGGACCGGGGAGTGCACCAGGGGCTTGGCAGAAAGCTGCTGACCCACTCCCGAGCTGAGGGATGGCTCACACCCCAGCCCAGGCCAGGCTAGCATTGGGCACATATGCAAAGTCGGTACAGATCCTGCACCTCTCCCCTAACTCTTCTCCTCTCCCTTTGTAACTCTGGCCCCTTTAAGGCCAGACAACATGCGACAGCCTTTATGTAATTAACATTGATTACAAATGGGTCCAGTTAGGGTCACCATGGCAACCCAATGATTAGCGATACCTGCTTGGCAATGAGCTGAGTCCCAGCATTTCCCAGTCTGGTACAGGGAGTGACACCAGGGTCCTGTGTCCTGCACCCTGGTCACCTGTGAGATGTACTCACAGGGTACATGGCTATCTTCTGCATCCTGCTCACCTGTGAGATGTACCCACGGGGTACATGGCTGTCTCCCTGGGATGTTGCTGTTTCCCGAAGACTCTCATTTCTGGCCCGGCAGGACTCCAGCTGTGCCCGCAGTGACTGGATCTGTGCCAGGGAGGAGAGTGAGAGATGCTCAGCTAAGGGTGGAAAATTGCCATGGTCTGACCAATACGCTGCATCCAAACCCTGGGCTTCAGGATGAGAAGGAGCACTCATGGCCAGTGGAGACATCTGCTTCCTTGGCAGCCTGCCTAGGGACCAAACTGACAAAGCCAGCCCCAGCCTAATAAGTGCTAGTAAGGACGAGAGGAGACATCTCAGCTTCCAGAGGTGGATCCATGCTGGAGGAGAACACCACTACATGGCTCCTTTCAAAGGCTTGCAGGTGAAGTGCTTACAGGATTTGGAACAGCCAGAGAAGAAAGGCTGTGGATGTACTCTCAGCAAACACAGATTCCATGCAAGCAGTGCCACCAAAACAATTAGCCTGGACCAAAGCATGATCTGGGGAACCTCTTCAGGTGTGTGAGAGCAAGCCTTTGGCCTCACATTACTGGGTTCCAAAAGCCCCCCTGCACTTGAGGGGTGGCAAATGGAGCCAGAAAGAATGAACATCAGCCTCCACCTCTGCCTTGCTCTCCTGCAGAGCCTCCTGCTGCCAGGAACCACACCAAGGGGCCACCAGAATCCCAGTTTCAGAGGGGAAGGATGCTCTTACCTCCTTTTTCAATGCCTCATTGGTATCTCCATGGCCCCCCTTGCTCTGGTTCAGCAGTGCTGTCAAGGGCACCCGCTGCAAGTCCTTCAAGGGCAGACGTTCCAGCTCCAGCCACTTCTTCTCTATCTCCTCATTCAGACGAATCCGCTGGTCCTCTGAAATTGGAGGAATGGGGAGGTCCTGCTCCCCGATCTTGTGGGAAGAGCCTCCTGCTGGGCCATCACGGTTTGGGACCCTGCCATCAGGGGTCTCAAACCATTTCCGTCTCTCCTCCGAACGGATGGCCAGATCCCGCTCCAGCTCCTCATACTTGGGAGTTCGGTCAGAGATCCTCAAGCTCCCTTTCGTCCTCTGAGGGGACCCCTGATTCCCGGGGTCCTGTGGCAAGGGAGACAGCTCCACATAGTCAAAGGCATGGTGCTGCCCATCTGCCTTCCAGTGACTGCCCTTCGAGTTCCCCTCGGAGCCCAAGCCCGAGCCTGGCTGCTGCTGCTCCTCCATCCGCAGCGAGCCTTTCTGGGGAACACAGTTACGGAAGTTCTCCTTATCGCAGTCAGAGAGCCTGAAACCAGAGCAGCAACTGGTGAAGCAGAGGCTCCATTTGGGAAAGAATGTCAGCAGAAGCACTGCCAACTGCCCAAGGCTCAGCCTTCACTCAGCCCAGCCTTACAAAACCCCACCCTGAGCATGGAGCTGGGCCTGTAGCACCCCATCCCTCAGGGAAATAGGTTCCTCCACAGGGTGCGGAGGATTCACCCCAGTTCCAGCTATGCTGCTGGAGAAACCAGTCTAAACTGATGTGGTGAGGTCAAAAACAGGTGCAAGAGAAGAAGCCATCAGGTTGTCAATCCCTGTCACTGGCTGGTGTAATCAAGACATATTCAGAAGCAGAGGGCAGGGCTGATCTGGGAGTGGTGCGACTTCCAGAAGAGCCTTCCTGGTCCCTGCCTGTCACGGTGGAGGGGCAGCAAGCAGGAAGAGGAGAAACAGCACAGGGCGGCTCTTACTTGGTGACATCTGGAGCACTGACTGGGCGCACATTCTTCCTCAGGGCCTCAATCCAGTTGCGCCGGATGCCCGAGGTCATTGCTGACAGGGTGAAGACAGCATCCTTTGTCTGCAACAGGGAGGTGATAGAGGCTCTGAGTGTGACCAGCAGAGGTGCAGCAGCTCCCATTCGCTCCCTGAGACCCACAGGCACCCACTTTCACACATGAACAGTATTAGAAAGGCCACCCACCGTCTCGGGTTCTTGGAGCCAGGTGGAGGGGTGGGAGAGGAGACACACTGTTTGAGGGGAAGCCCATTACACATCCTCTATGAGACCACCTCCAAGCAAAAGCAAAAGAAACTTTGCTGGCAACTGGGTGAAACATGTGCTGGTGCAACCCAGCTGTTCAGATGCTGGGAGCTGGGTGCCAGCACTGGGGTACAGAGCAGGCCACAGGGAAACCCAGACCATGAAGTGAACAGCCCTGAGCACCTAGGACAAGGACTGTAGTGGGGCTGGATCCAGAGTACAGGTTGTCACTAAGCACAGTCAGCCAGGCTACACTGAGGTCTGCAGTGCTCATCACTCCCTCCCTGCAGCTATCGGGAGGTTGCCTCAGCCAACAGTTCAGTTAAACACTCCTGGCATTTAGCTTGCTTGTCTCCTGCACCGCCTCCAGCGCAGCCTTCAGCCAGCTCTGCAAAGCCTCTTCCTCCTCCTTCCTTTGCAGGCAGATAGCACTCATGTCCCTGAGCACTGCCACCCACATGTCACCAAACGAGCCCTGCTGGGCCACCATCCTGGCAAAAGATTTTCACGAGTTGCCCCTCAGTATCTCGGCACAGGGAAGGAGCAGACATTCCCGCCCAGTGTCCCTTGGTGCTACTGCTCTGTGCCCACGCAGTGCCAGACACTCACGTGTATCTGGAAGCCATAGTTGCGCTGCACCGCAAACTCTGTCACATCCGTGCAGGAGCGGAGGTCAATTTCTCCATCAAGATCATCAGCCTGCAAGCACAGCCACCCACTAGGACATCAGTGCTCATCCAGCTTTGAAAAAGCTTCTATCACCTGCCAGCACCCTAATCAAAGGGCAGGCCACCTCTGCCTTCACCCCACAGCTCTCTTGGAGCCAGGCTCAGCTCTCCAGGATCCAAGCTCAGTTTTAAGGCACAGCATGGCCTCTTCTAACCGAAGGGCAGCCAGCAGTGTGGATGGAGAGCACCAGAGATGCCCAGACACAGTACTAGCCCTTCTCCTCACCTCCCCCCACTGACAGTCCCCCGAGACCTCACCACCCCGCATCACCCCGTGGCAAAGAGCAGCTTGCCACCTCCAGTGTCCTTCAGGAGTACATGACACTGCTGCCTCTCCCCAGAGTGCACTGGTCATGCCAGGGCTGTGCTCCTCTCCCCCCTGGACAGGAAGGAAGAAAGGGCTGGAGAAAGGCTGCCCATGCTTACCTCCTCTGCATTCGAGTCCCGGTAATACCTCAGGCTCGAGTCGGTCAGCACGAACCAATGTTTCTTCCACTGTAGGCGGATCAGGCAGGGGAGGGAAGGGAAAAGACAGGAGGGAAATGGATAGGCAGTTACCAGGGAAAGTGTGGGAACAGGACGGGATGCTCTGCACTATGACCTCTCAGCCTTCTCTTCTCCCTCCTCCATGTCCCTCCCAGATGCCCCTTGTGCTCCTCAGCTGGGAGAGAGGCACCTCATGAAACTCTGTGTCCACACACAGCATGAGGCACCTCCACCAAAAGTTTCCCACTGCCTTTCCCAACAGGAGAGACCTCAGCAAGCAAAGAGGAAGGAAATCAGCTGGCTCACCAGGGATCTCTAGAAGCATGGGCTAGGGGAAGAAGCAGACTCACATCTCGGGCTTACCTCTCCCGGCTCATCCAGGATGGACATCCATCCCTTCTTGAAATTGAGGAGATCCGGCTGGAGAGAAAAGGATAAAACAGAGAGTTACTGTCTTGGAGTGACCCACAAAGGTGCTTTTCATGCCAGGGGTGGAAGGCAAGTCCCCAGGGGCAGAACAACAGTGGGAATAGCCTGGCATTGCTTTTAGGAAACTCATGGCATAAGACCTGATGGTAAAGAAGAACTGAGCATAGCTCTCAGCAGCAGGCAGTTATTCCTGTAAGAGGAAGCATGAGATAAGGAAAGAGGTTTAAAAAAAAAAAGGAAAATATGCAGCAGGAAGGTTTCCACAAGGTGCTTCAGAGGTATTTATTCAGAGAGAGGGAGGCAGGGACAAAGAGAGTGGGCAGAAGGGAGCGCTTCACCACCACTGATAGGGCTTGCCTCAGAGACAGAGGCAAAGTCACAAAGAACCAGACACACCTTGTCCAAACCCTGGCTGGCTGTGCTCCAGAGCTACATCCCTCCAGTAACTTCACCACCGATCACTCATTAAAGACATGAGTAGCTCTCTACAAAACAGCCCTCACCGAAAACTTAGAGGAGGCAATTCAACAGCTGTGAAAACATGTTGCCTTTAAACGATGTGCCCCAGGGAAGAGATGAAGTCAGAGTCACAACCAGTGCTTCAACCTTTCCCCTCTCCAAGACTCAACCCCTTCCAAGGCTCAACCATCTCTGAGATTTGGGAGGCCCTTCTCTTACCCAGCTCCTTCTGCTCCTTCCAACTAGAGAGCCTGCCCTCTGCCCAGCCACAGCTGCTACCAAAGATGAGAATGAAGAGAATTTCACCCCCATCATCCAATGCCAGAATGTAGTTTTCCCACACTCCCTGCCTCCTCCTAACCTCATGCCACTGGTGCAGCATCCCAACCAGTTTATCTCCTTCCCAAGGTGGAGCACCAGAGAGCTGACTCAGGGGAACCTCTGTCCCTGGCTTTGCCCTCAGCCAAACAGGCTTGAGCCGGTCCCGCCTCCCAGCACTGCTGACTCCAGGGAAGTTGCACCACCAAAGAATTCACTCCAATGCCTCTTCTCCCCAGGAAGCCAGTTTGCCAATTTGCCCCTTCTTCTGCAGATGAACCAGGCAGGGACAGCTGGAGAAGTGACAATACCAGAGCTGGACCATCTAGAAGTCCAGCACCAGACTTGCCAGTCCCAGGGAAGCCACCAGCAGTCCCCATATGTCACAACCACCAGCTGAGACAGAGCTAGTGAGAAGGGGTGGCCACTCCATATCCCTTGAACAAGCACAGTGGCCAGCCACAGCTGCCCCACAAGCCCAGCTCTCTGGCCACACAGCCAGGATGAGCCTTCCCCTGATTTCATCTCCCTGAGCAGCTGCTCTTGGGTTACACCCAAGGTTATGAGGCGGCAAGAGCCGAGAATGTGCTGGCCCACCCTGGCACTCCGGCTATTGGTTTGAGCAGGAGCAAGGAGACCTGCCAAGAGGAGGGTCAGTGGCTGCTACAGCTTCAGGCCTGGCCAGAAGCATCCGGCAGTCCCAAGATCCCTGGGAAGGGAGGGAAACCAGGGCGAAAGCTCCCAAACCTCACCTCCTGCTAATGTGAGAGGCACTGCCAGCAGCTAGGAGATGAGGGGGATGCGTGCATTCCCATCAACAGAGACATCCTGGTGGCTTCACTGCCGCCTTGAGAAAGCACCCCAAGAATTAATTCTTTCCCCCAGCAGCTCTACCCTTTTTCCCATTATTTCTTCCAATCCACTGACTTAAGCTCCAGCTTCGAACTCAGAGCAATGGGAAGGAAGGAAAGGAGGCAAAACATCAAAGTGCAACCTCCTCCCTCCTGGGACGCATGCACGTGCACTCAACAGAAGAGAGATGGGCAGGCTCCATGAAAGTGGAAAAACAATGCAGGGAGAGAGGGAGCGAAAGGACTCCTGGCTGGGGCTGTCAAATGGATCAGCTGGGTCTCATCATATTTGAGGATTTACAATCCCAAAGCACTAGGTGCCAAAATAATTAGTATTAACAGGATGCATGCCACTGGGAAAACTGCCACAAAGTCTTGCCAGAACCACTGCCCTGAACACAGTACTGAGGCCAGAAAATTCCCTCGGGAGGGCTTCTTTCGAGAAGGCGAATTGCACAGGGCTTCTGCTTTCACTGCCATCCCCAGACACAGAGCCACAGCTCTACAGAATCGTTTCTAAACTATTCTCGTCGTAGCAGGGCCAGTACCACAAGCTGAGGCATCAGTTGATGCTCAAAGTGCTTGAAGTTACTTTTCTTCCCTTCCCCACAACCAAATCCAGTTTCCTCATCCAGCATGAAAATCTCAGCATATGGGCAGAGAAGAGAGTGGGGTTCAAATGGAACCCCTCATCCAGAGGAAATGGCCCAACAGTGGGAGGAGGAAACATCCAGGAAAGCTGAGCTGCTGGGAGAGATCCGGGTACCGGAGATGCAATGATGTGGCAGGATGCACCCCCAGCAAAACACATGGCCCTGCAGCACAGCTCGGAGCTGCAGATGGCAGGGCTTTGGCTTGGGAGGTGGCAGCAGCAATTTTGCCCACTTGCATCCTACCCATCAGAGTTTTTATGTTCAGCCCTGTAGCTGGTCAGGTAGAGGCACTGGAGAGGGTTTCAAGCGACTGGGGACATCTGGAAGGATTGGCTTGCAACAGCAGGTTAAGGAGAGGCGGCTGCCTGTTCTGGTTGGAAAAGGCTACAGGGGAGGTGATAACAGCCTCTAAGTATCTGAAGAATGTAAACACCAAAGAAGGAAAAGGGACAGGGTGGGAGTGAAGGAATGGCTCCTGGGTGGTACTGAGGCGCCGGGATGGAGAAGTGGAGAAGAAGAGACTGTGGCAGGCTGAGAAAGCTCAGCGTCCCCGCGGACAAACGGGATGGCCAGATGAGTCTTTCCATCACCAGACTCTGCCATCACCGTGCCTCCTGCTCCTCCCGCTCCCAGCAGCTCCTGGAGCACGTCCTGGAGCACAGCTTTCCCTCTTCTCCGGGACACGGTGCAAGGGGCTCTCAAGCCTCCGGGAAATCACAGGGTCTCCTCTCCCCCAAAAAGGGGAACCCGCTCCACAAGGCGGAGGCCCCAGGCCGAAAACACAAAGCAAAACCACTCCGGCTCAGTCTGGTGAAAGTAAAATCGCTCCCAGGCTGGAGCACGCACACACACACGCAGCCCCCGGTCCTACACGTGCAGCGACAGCCCGCGGGCGACGGGCCCTCCCTGTGCCACCGCCGCCGTGCCTGTCACCTCCACTGCCCACCCTGCCCAGCATCCTTCCTCCCGCGGCCGCCCCTGTCCCAGGGGTGGGATGCTCCCTGCCCCGAACCGCATCCGTCTCCCGCGGCCAGCGGGAGCTCCCCACGCCCGGGGCACACACGGATTCCGCATCCGACTGCGGTCCCCGGCGCGCTGCGCTGGCCCGGCCTCAGCCCGCTCGCTGGGCGGGGTGGCGCCCGCCGGGAGCCCTGCGGCCGGGAAAGGGAGCCA